>JAHTLZ010000379.1:57364815-57378823 GCA_023846285.1 Phrynocephalus versicolor | reverse complement strand
CCTGCCAAGAAAACTCCATGGACATGGAGTCACGTAGAGTCGGTCACGACTGTAATGACACAACACACACACACACACACACACACACACACACACACACACACACACACACACACACACACACACACACACACACACACACACACACACACGAGTTTATTGGATCAAAAGGACAACTAATCTTGGAAATGCAGAGCTGGAAGAGACCCTATAAAAGTAGTAGAATAAAGACTTCAAACTCATAAAACACAGAAAGCTAGAATAGCTTAATGTATTCTCGAAGGCTTTCATGGCCTGGATCTGATAGCTGTTGTGAGTTTTTTTGGCTGTTTGGCTGTGTTCTGCAAAGTTTTTCTTTGCAAAGTTTTTCTTCCTGGCATTTCACCAGACTCTGTGGCCGGCATCTTCAGAGGCCAAGGAGCTCAGGGAACTAGGAATTCTCTCTGTGCTTAGAGACTCTGTTGTTAGCACAGAGAGAACTCCTAGTTCCCTGAGATCTTTGCCCTCTGAAGATGCCGGCCATAGAGTCTGGCAAAACGTCAGGAAGAAGAACTTCCAGAACACAGCCCAACAGCCCAAAAAACGCACAACAGCTACTATAATAGTTTAGTTACATCAAAAGCAAGAAGTTCGGATAGTTATTTTTCAAGGTAAAATAAACAGAACTACAGGAACCCAGGGAACCTTCATTTGGATACAACACAGTATTTCTGTTTAGAATTATCACATCTAAAGTTAGAATAGCAATGATGACACCCAAACTTGAGTGGGGGAGAAACAAGGAGAAAAATATGTAATAGGCATGGGAATATTCTGTAAATATAGGCCTACTTCTATATTCCTTTACCCAAGTGGATAAATATGCCCATTATAGAGAAATTATTTTTTTTGAAAAAGAGATTACTGTATTTATAAGAAGGTTGACACCTCATACTTATGTTCATAGCACCTGCCAGTTTCAGCTGTTACACATACTTCTTTCTTTCATCATATCAGAAGTAGCAGAGTTAAAAATTATGGACATCTCAGCTGCATACTTGCCCTGTATACAAGTAGTCTCATTTTGCTTCATTATTTTTGATCTTCCTACTTTGCTTTGAAGTCTATTTAATAACTTCCAGATGGTCTAATCAGAATTTTGTCTTCATGGGAGAGATACTCACTCCTTGGCATTTATTAATTTGGAAAGTTATGTTGTTCTTGGTCTTCATAGATATGGCTTAGCCTCTTCTGGTTTTAATATTTAGAGCTTGAGATGTAGGCAGAAAATTTATTCTGGCAAACTCTTCTTATTACATATGCTTATTTTCTTTGTTTATAAGGTATTAGATTATTAATAATGACAACAAAATATTTTAAAATATAATTATTATGAGAACAGTGTTTCAACAGTTTCTTGATGAAATGGTGCAAAATAGCTTTGCATAATATTTAAACGCCTAAAACTAAACTTTCAACTAAGCTCTAAAAACTTTAAAAATATGTCTGAAATATGAGTGTATATATGTGTTCACCGCACTAGAGTAAAATATACTTGAACATGTCTGTAAATAGTGTCCAATAGAAAATATCATAGGTTGCATCAAGAAACACTGACAATACAAAACTAACAGCCACACTTTCTCCGAATATATAAAAGCCCAGCAATGATTTTAAATTATTAAAATTTTCCTAGTTGAAAAATATACTGATGCAGAGCCACAAGAAGCACCACCAAGTCTATATTTGAAATATTATCCATAGTTCTGGCCATTAATGATAAGACGACTTGGCTTAGCTTGCTACAATCTGCATGTGAATTTGCCTGATTAAAACTGTTTATGCTGGAAATACCCATGCTGTGGTGTTTAAGAGGCAAAGTATATTCACAAGCCGATAACTGTGGCCAAGTATTGCAGCTGGCAAAAAATTGCCACCTAAACACATTTTTAGGAGGCTGAACTAAGGAAGGAGCAACATAAAAGCAATAACCTAGGAGAAATGATTACATCAAATTCTACATACATCAGTATACATCAGCTTTGGCTCAAATAGCATGATTGAGTGGAAATACTAGGTTTCAAGCTAACAGCTATTTTCAGAGCCTGCAGAGTTTTTTCTCACACTCAGCCTGCCTAAGCAGCCATTTTTCAAATTTTCCAATGAAATGAAGGCCACACCTCCAACAAAGTGGGACCGAGTAGAAGAGGTGTGGCCAAAGATGCTAATTTGCATGTTGGCTTCTTAGTATTATTTTTAAAACGAGTGCCATGTTTATAGCATGAAATTTTATTTATTTATTTATTTATTTTTAATATTTATACCCCACCTTTCTCCTTTGAAAAGGAGCTATGGTGGCTTACAATAATGAGAGACATTATACAACCCAGAACATTTAAGACATACTCAAGTTAGGAACAGGGAATTAGAAGAGGCATCTTACAACATTCAAAGGTAAACATTAAAGGTACAAAGAGCATGTGAAAAAAAATCCATTATGAGGGATGGAAACTAACATGGGAAACATTGGTGTTCTATGCCTGGTAATCCATCTAAAAATCACATAATAGGTAGCCCATCATTCAGGGAAAGCTTGCCTGAAGAGGAAGGTCTTTGCCTGTTTCTGGAAAGATAACAGAGATGGGGTAGTCCTGGTCTCTAGCGAGAAGGCCCTTTCATGTGCTCTTGTGAGACGCACCTGTGAAGATGGTGGAATGGAGAGAAAGGCCTCTTCTGATGATCTTAGCACCCGAGCTGGGTCATATTGCGAGATTTGATCTTTGAGGTAGCTTGGACCTAGCCATTTAGTGCTTTGCAGGTTAAAACCAGCACTTTTAAAAGGCTGTACAATGTTTTTTATTAACTGGAAAAGAATTAATTTAAGATTTTTTTTTAAAAAAAAAAACTGAAAATTGTCTTATTTTCAAGTGGCCAGGGCAATATTAAAAATATAAAACTGCTTGGCAGGTATGGTGGCCCTTGAAGTCGAGGGAAACCCTTAAAACATAGCAGATTGGCTCCTTACACCATGTAGATGACAAAAGTGGTATTCTGAGGCTCAGAGGCACCCAAATGCTGGAGTTTGCAAAAAAAAAAAAAAAAAAAACACCTATGGATTGTACTAGAAAAAGGGTTGTTTGCATGAAGAAAGTGCTTCACTCTAAGCATGCTGAAGAAACGGGGTTCCTTAATTCCTGAAAAGATCTTGATAGGGCGCTATTAAAGATCAATTCACATGTGCATGTTACCTCTCTGCATAACTGATCACTTATTACCCTGCAGTTGGTCATGGTTCACACGTGAATAAGCATCCCTCAATTTGTAATCTCTAGATTTGATCTCATTTTATTACAGGCAGTAATGTAAAGCACTGAGAAAGAAATGTGCCTCTGAGAATGATCAGGTTGCTTCACAATTCCAAATATTTATAGCCGGCTCCCAGATAGAGTAAATTATGCAGCAGGGCAGCAAGAAATGATTATATAGTACCAGGCAAAGTCACCAGTGCTTTTCAGAAACCCACTAGTGTTTTGGCTGAATATTATAGTGAGTATATTAAAACATTGTCAGTAAAGCTGGGCTAGGAGGAGACTAATGAGAGTAGGAGAAAAGAGGGAGAGATGAGAAAGTAGAAATGTGATGCACAATGCGAAATAGGAACAAAAGGAATATGGGTCAGTGTGAGGGGGGGAAAGACCTGAAATGGTAGAAAATGGAAAAGAGAATCATCATTAATAATCACACACATATAATACATTTCAAGGCAATACGATGCTCTGTATCTTGTGGTGCAGTGGTTAAACTGCTATACTGCAGCCAAAACTGTGCCCTCGACCCAGGGTTTAATCCCAGGTAGCCAGCTCGTGGGTGACTTAACCTTCTAGCCTTCTGAGGTTGGTAAAATGAGTACCTAGCTTTTTTGTGGTGGTGGGATGACAATGTGTAGTATGCATAATAAATTGTAAACTCACCAGAGAGTGCTTTCAGAACCATAGGGCTGTATATAAGCAAAACACTTTTTTCCTGTTTCTTGAGCAAAATCCAATGTTCTTCTGTTTAGGAACCTTCTTCACTTCTCTTTCACCTTGGAAAGGCCCTCCAGCCACTCTGAAATCACCTCCAGGAATTCCCAAACTTCTAGCCTCCCTTTTGGAGACACATTTATAGCAGAGAGGATGAATTCTCTCCCCGCTGATTCCACTGGATTCCATTTTTTTTTCATCAACAGAGGTCACCACTGAATCCTGCTCCTCAGGTTTGTAACAGCCCTCTGAGGTCAACCATTCATATTTTGTAGTCAGAAAGTTTGGGCAGGAACTAACTGATCTGGGAAAGGTTAGCTGAAAATACTGTACTTAGATACATGTTATCTAGAAGTTGAGTCATGGCAACAGGACTTCTTTTCTTGTGAGATCGAAACGTTTCACTACTCATCTAAGTAGCTTCAACAGTCTAAAGAGAGTTGGTGGGAGGCTTCCAATTTATAGTTCACCTCGGTTTCACACCACCCTGGTCTGAATAGGTTCATTAGGTGGGCAGTGGACTGAATAGGCTCATTAGATGTGCTTGGGGTGCGTGAAAGTGCCATTTATGGAACCCTTCCCAACACCTATTAAGTATGGGTCGGTAGCTGTGGCTTTGCTGGTGGAGGTGTGAAGTGTTTCTGATTTGTCTGGAGATGGATGAAAAGGCAGATTGTCCGCCACCCCTGTTGAGACAGGGATTTTCAAAATACACATGAATGGCTTCCCTGACCCCTCTCTCTAACCACCCTCAGTAAGGAAGAGCCCCAAGGAGAGAGACAGGGTAAGAATATTTTAAATAAATAAATAAATGTTTGGTACTTTTTTCTGCAGATAACAAGGGGACAATATTGTACAGGAATCTCAGGCCATTCCCTGGCATTTTGAATTGTGGATATAGAAGTAAATATTCCACATTCACAAACCTTCAAATTCAGTTTTTGAAGAACTGGGTTAGAAGCAGAATGTCAAGGTTCTCCTGGTCCCTGAATGGGGATGATAATATGACATAATCAGTCTTACTATGTCAGTCCTGATTTGCTGATGGGAAGCAGAAGCTGAGCCACCAAGAAAAGCCATAGAAAGTACGCTACTTGCACCCAGCTCTGGTCGTTTTGTATCAAAACACATGTCATTTGAATGGACCACAGTGATTGACACTGGGCACGAAGTGTTGCTTTGATAAATAGAAATTATAAGATTGCATCATATCTAAGTTTGACAAAAATCCTTCTGAAGTGCACCAAAATCCCTATGGAGAAGCAATTTGGAAATCTCCACACATGTCTGGATTTGAATTACAGGTGCAATAAGGGCTGCATCCCACTGTCATTGAAACATTCCCCGGGTCCGTCTTTGTGTTTTAAAAAAACCTGTACATTTTATTTGATCAATTCCCACTTTTTTGCCCACAAAGCAACCTCAATTTAAACGACTGCATGCCTTCAATCAAAATTTTCCTCTAACTGCCGTTTTTAATGTAAAACTTTGTTATGTTTCATTGCTCTCCCCCTCTATCTTTTGAACACTGCTTCTCAGAAAGCTCTGCGTGAATTTTTTAGAGTGGAGAAGATAGATGCATATGTCAAACTCAAAGGACCTTTATTTAAAAGAAATTTGCTAGATACCCAGGCCTCTGGTTGGTGATGCCCATTCAAGGATGCAGAATCCATCAGCCACATTATTATTTTTACATCTGAACTGTTTTTTTTTAATGTAGTAGATAGACTTGAAACTTACAGGGTCATTTGCCCAGCATGTAATGGAATGTCCTGCGTTACAGATTCTAATTAGCTCAACCATCTTCAATAGGCCTGTACCACCAGCGTTGTCTTACCGATTTCCACTTGGCTTTATCTGTTTCTTCTTTGTTGCAGCTGCAACCTGATCTTATCAGTCCTTTGATAAGAAATATTTCAGTTACCCCAGGGGAGAAGCTTTCAGCTTCGTGAAGCATTGAAGTCTTCTCCATTTGTTCTTCTGTTGAAGAGCACTTCAAAAGAAGAGTTTTGGAGGAAGTAATCCGATAAAATTAGTATAAAGTCTTGTAGACTTTCACTGCTGGTTTATCCCCCACCCCCACCTCCACCCCACCTTGCAACCTGAGATGAAGAATTTTCCAAATCAGTTGAAGGAGCTGCATTTATTTAACTCTTTGAAAAAGAATTGTATCTTAATTCTTTAGTACACACTTTATGTTCTGTGGTAGTCCTTTTAAAAATGAGAAGATATTTAGGGTGGCTGATATTTTGAGAAAAAGGGTGCCACGGGAGGAGTGCTTAAGCCTTACCATACTAATCATTTTTCCCTTCAAAATTGCACACACACCGTACTTGTTTTACTGACCTTGGAAGGATAGAAGTTCTGAGACAGCCTAAACCATCTACCTAAACTGATCAGGATCAAACTCAGATCATGAATAGAATACTGCAATTTAATCACTGTGCCAGAAGTCTCTTGAAAAACAGAGACTTTTAAGGACAACTATTCTATTTTCAAAAGGAATATACATAGAAAGGTGATTTGTCTTTCTAGTTCAGTGGTTCCCTGTCTTGGGTCGCCAGCTGGTCTTGGGCTCAGAAGGCTCACCACTGAGCTAGCATTTCTAGGTCAGTGTTTTCTAAATGAGGGATAGAGAACAAATGGCACACGTAATGCTATTGGATTACACCTCCCATAATCGCTAGTGTTGGTTATACTGGGTGAGAGAGAATGACAGTTGTATTCAAAAAACATCTATGGTAACTTGTTCCCCGTCATTAGTCTATACAGTGGTGGTGAACCTTCTGCACTCCAGATGTTTTGGACCACAACTCCCACAGTCCTTTGTCATTGGCAGTCTAGGCTTGGAATGCTGGGAGTTGTGGTCCAAAACATCTGGAGTGCAGAAGGTTTGCCACCATTGGTCTATACTGACTATCAGTCTCTTTCAAGAGACTCAACTGGAAGTCTTGCCTATTGCCTGGCATTTCAGCCTTTCAGTGCCAATCAATAAACCAGGGAAGTTTTACGTGCATAGTACTTGCTCTGCCACTGAGGGGGAAATTGTACACAATTGTGTTAGAATAAGAATTACTCAGGTCCTGAAAATATCTGTTTATCATAGTAGGAGTTCCTCACTCACACCTCCTATAGTTTCCATATTAGCTTGCTTTGTTCTGTGATTGATCATCAGACGGTAAGCACAGCTTTTGTCTGTAAGAATGATTGGTGAAACAGAAAAGCCTGCCTGAGTCTCTGAAACTCTGAGATTTTGGGCTTATAAAGCTGGCCTATTTGTGATGTATAGTTGGGCCCTGACCTTTGATTCCCACAAAATTCACATAAGCCTATAATGAATGGTTTTAGTTATCAGGTTATGTGTGCATAAAATAGAATGAAATCATACAAAAATATATTATGAGGGTATGATTTATCCCCCTAATGCCATCCCACACAATTCAGCTTCACAGGAGTTTACATTGTTACACAAAATAGTATAATTACGTGCAGGAATTACATAGGCACCCTTTACTTCTCAGTTAAGGGCACAATAGTAGTTCTAGGCTGCTAGATAAGCACATGCTTATTCATTTTCATCCTTACTTTTCATGTTGTGGAAATAATACATATAGAACACTTGAAATCTGCCAGTTTCTGGTACTAGCACATTATGATTGAGTCTCTTGGATTACTTCAACAATTTAGACAGTGCTTGCGGAAAAACAACATATTCTCCCTTAGTTTGCTGAACCATAAGTTGAAAAAACTCCCCATAACAAACAGTTTCCTTCAGAAATACATACCCCTGCGGTTTTCCTATTATTAACTTGAACAGAATGTACATCAAGAAAAAGCATTCCTCATATGCTGCGTGAACATATGAACATAAGAAGAGCCATGCTGGATCAGGCCAAAGGCCCATCTAGTCCAGCTTACTATATCTCACAATGAGCCCGACAAATGTGCCTGGAAGCGCACAAGACTAGATATCTGTCTCCTGATACCACTCCCCTGGATCTGGTTCTTGAAGTACCTGGGTTTTAAGCCTGGAGATTACACATCTCCATCATGGTTTCTAACCTGTGATGGACTTCTCCTCCAGGAATCTGTCCAATCCCCTTTTGAAGGCATCCAGGCCAGATGCCATCACCACATCCTGTGGCTGGGAGTTCCACAGACTAACAAAACACTGGGTAAAAAAATATTTTCTTTTGTATGTTCTTACTCTCCCAACCTCAATTTGAGTGTATGTCCCCTAGTTCTGGTATTTTGTGAGAGGAAGATGAGTGTCCCTCTGTACACTTTACTCATGACCTTTATTATTTTGTATGTCTCAATCATATCCCCCCTCAGGCACCTTTTTTCCAGACTAAGGAGCCCCAAATGTTTTGGCTTTCCTCATAATGGAGGTCCCCCAGCCCAGTAATCATTTTAGTCACTCTCTTCTGCACCTTTTCCTTTTCCACTATTTCTTTTTTGAGATGCAGTGACCAGAATTGTACACAATACTCCAGGTGCAGACTTACTATCATTTTGTACAATAGGATTATAATGTTGGCTGTTTTATTTTCAATCCCCTTTTTGATAATCCCTAGCATGGAATTGGCCTTCACCGCTGCCACACAGTGGGAAGACACCTTCATTGAGCTGTCCACCAACACACCAAGATCTCTTTCCTGATCCGTCACAGATAGCTCAGAGCCCATGAGTTGATAGATAAAGTTTTGATTTTTTTTTTTGCCCCAATATGCATTACTTTACATTTTGCTACATTGAAACACATTTGCCATTTTGCAGCCCATTCCCCTAGTTTGGAGAGATCCTTCTGGAGCTCTTCACAATCTTCTCTGGTTTTTACCACACGGAAAAGTTTTGTGTCATCCGCAAACTTGGTCACCTCACTGCTTATCCCTGTCTCCAGGTCATTTATGAACAGATTGAAAAGCACCATTCCCAGGACAGCTCGCTGGGGCACATCGCTTTTTAACTCTCTCCATTGTGAAAATTTCCCATTGACACCTACACTTTGTTTCCTGGATCTCAAGCAGTTCTCATTCCATAAGAGGACCTGTCCTCTTATCCCCTGACAGTGCAATTTTCTCAGCAGCCTTTGGTGAGGGACTGTGTCAAAAGCCTTCTGAAAATCAAGATAGACAATATCCACCGGTTCACCCAATTCCACATGCCTGTTGACCTTTTCAAAGAATTCTAAAAGGTTTGTCAGGCAAGACTTACCCTTACAGAAGCCATGCTGATTTTCCCTCAGCAAGATTTGTTCTTCTATGTGTTTTAAGATTTTCTCTTGGATGAGGCTTTCCACCATCTGCCTTGGGACAGATGTAAGGCTAACTGATCTGTAGTTTCCTGGGTCCCCCGTCCCTTCCTTTTTTAAAAATTGGTGTGACATCCGCTATCCTCCAGTCCTTCAGCACTGTGGCCATTTTAAGAGACAGGTTATAAATTACCATTAAGTAAGAGATCTGCAATTTCATTTTTCAATTCCTTAATAACACTTGGGTGCATGCCATTTCGGCCAGGTGACTTACTGATCTTCAATTTATCAATTAAACCAAAAACATCCTCTCTTTTTTTACCTGAAGTTGATTTAATTCTTTAGTCAAGAGGGGCCCATAGGACAACGGAATCTGCCCAAGGTCTTCTGTGTTGAAGACAGATGGAACGAAGTCATTTAATTTCTCTGCAATTTCCAAGTCCTCCTTTAACTCCCCCTTTCCCCCCTCACCATCCAGAGGGCCAACTGGTTCTCTGGCATGTTTTCTACTTCTAACATATTTAAAGAAGCTTTTGTTAGTTCCCTTTATATTGCTAGCCATATGTTCCTCAAAGTCTTTCTTTGCCTCTCTTATCATCCTCATACATTTCTTTTGCAAGAGTTTGTGTTCCTTTTTATTTTCCTCATTTGGGGAGGATTTCCATTTACTGAAAGACCTCTCCTTGAGCTTTAGGGCCTCTCTAATTCCACTCATTAACCATGCCTGTGCCATTTTGGACTTAGATGACCTCTTCTTTCTTTGTGGTATGCACTTGTGCTCGGCCTCTACTACTGTTATTTTAAACAGGCTCCATGAACTCTGGAGAGTTGAGATTCTTTTTATCTTTCCTTTCAATTTCTTTCTAACTAGTTTCCTCATCTGAGAGAAGTCCACTCTTTGGAAATCAAGTATTTTTGTGTCTAATTTGCTTGACACTCTTCCTCCAACATGCATGGAAAAGGAGACTGCAGCAGGGTCACTGTTCCCCAGCGGCTCAGTGACATTCACATCCCTGACCAGGTCCTGTGTATCACACAGTATTAGATTCAGAGTTGCCTGTTCTCAGGTGGGCTCCATGACAAGTTGCTCTAAGGCACAGTCATTCAGCATGTCAAGAAACCTGGTTTCTCCTTCTTGCCCCGAGCTCACATTGGCCCAGTCAATGTGGGGATAATTGAAGTCCCCCATGATTACTATCCAGTCCCTTTTAGACACCTCCATGATTTGCCTCCTCATTTCAAGGTCCCCCTCAAGTTTTTGATCTGGTGGATGATAGCACACACCCACTATCACATCACTCCTTGGACCTGGTACTTTAACTCACAGTGATTCTATGGTGGTGTCAGACCCACTGTCAATCTTCATTCTGCTGGATTTTACCCCTTCTTTGACATAGATGGCAACTCCACCTACAACCTGCCCCTCTCTATCCCTTCTAGAGATTTTATAGTCTGGGACTGCGGTATCCCACTGGTTCTCCGCATACCACCAGGTTTCTGTTATGGCTATTATATCAACGTTATCCCTTGCTACCAAATGTTCAAGTTTTCCCATCTTTTCTCGGAGGCTTTGAGCATTTGCGTAGAAGCACCTGTACAGTGCCTCCCCCAAGAACAGCTGATTTTTTGTCCTCCCCCCACCGCAGATTTTAATTCCAGTAGACAAACTAACACATCCCATTATTCTCCCAGTGCTACTACCTACTATTTCATCATTTTGTGGTTCTCTACCCTCTCCGACCTCGTTCCATGGGGATGAGGTGTTCCGAACTGGATGCTACTCAGCTTCTGTTGGCTTTCCCCCAGTTATCAGTTTAAAAGCTGCTCTGCAGCCTTTTTGATGTTGTGTTCCAGCAATCTGGTCCCATCATGGTTCAAGTGCAACCCGTCCCTCCTGAACGGGTTGCACTTGAACCATGATGGGACCTGATAAATCTGAAGCCCACCTCTCAACACCATTGCCTCATCCACACATTGAGGCTTCTGAGCTCTGTCTGTCTGGTCAGTCCTGCATGAGGAACAGGCAGCACTTCTGAAAATGTTACCTTGGAAGACCGGGACTTCAGTCTTCTTCCTAGCAATCTGAATTTCGCTTCTAGGACTGACCGCTTTGCCTTCCCAACATCATTGGTACCAACATGTACCATGACGACTGGCTCCTTCCCAGTTCCTTCTAACAAACTATCTAGATTTCTCGTGATGTCTGCAACCTTTGCACCTGGGAGGCAAGTCACCATATGGTTATCATGCACATCACAAATCCATCCCTCTGTATTTCTAATAATTGAATCACCTAGTACAAGGAGCCTCTCTCCTGCAGCTGGTTTATCTGCCTGTTCCTCAACTATATTAAGGGAGAGGTCTTCAGTTTGTTCCTGTTCTTTGTCTTCCTGTATCTCATCAATGTGATGAGGGAGAGATCCTCAGGTGGAACCAGTTGTTCCTCTGTGCATTCCTCATGAGGTGTGATGAGGGAAGGAGCTTCAAATTGATTCTGTAATTTTAGAGTGATCCCTTGCCCTTCTACTTCTTTGAGTCACATTCCTCCATGCATCTACCTCCTGAGTTGAAGTCACTTCTTCCTCAGAACTGTGCCCTGTCTGTTCTTTGTTCAGGATAGTCTTCTTCGCTCTATCCAAGAACAGCTCAAGCTCTTTAAATATATTTTGCACTGTTGCTTTGGCATCTTCTTCAGTAGACCCCTTCTTCAAATAAATGATGCCAACCATCACCATGTCTTTTTTTAAAAGGACCATGAAGTTTTGCAGCCATGATTTCATGTGGAATCCCTCATTATTGGCTTTATCTCGCAAATTAATTTGTTTCAACATCTGACATACTAAATGACTCTGGAAAAAGCTTTAACATACAACACAACAATCTACTCATGATGTCAGTTACACATGTAAAGAAGATAATCTTTTAGTGGAATGAAAATCCTGTCATTCTTACTTCACTGTTTTTTAAGCCTCCTATAATGCTCTATGTGCTTATATCTCTTCTGCCTTTCAGAAAACTTTAGTTCTTCCTAATTCGTGGTGAAAGCAGAATAGAAACTATTGAGGAAGTAGATGAGGGTCAGAACTATGCATTTGATAAAAATAGGGCAGAATTCACAGTATAGTGCAGACCCTACTCCAGTTTAAAGATGGAACCCAATCCATGATTTTGCTTCTTGCTTTTTATGCCCCTCAGAAGGTTCCCTGAGATGGAAGACTTTAGGGAACCCATGAACTAAGAGAGAGAAAGACCCCTCCAGATCTCTGAGACTTGGTTTGCTGTGATGTTTTAATTTGCATAATTGCATTAAGGTAGGATATGGGTTGCAATCATAGTTCCAACCAAGAGGAAAAGGAAAACTGAAATGACTTCATTAAGGGCCTTTTCACACAACCCCTAAGATCCGCTGGCCCCTTAAATTCGGACCAGAGATCTTGGGGGTTCGTTGCTGTTCCTCCGTTCCCACCCCTCCGCACTTCCTTGCTCCAGTCTGCATGAGGGGAGGGAGGAAAAAAAGGGACAAAAGAATAAAGGCTTACCTCCCGGTGCCGGTGGAAGCTGCTGGGGAGCCCCGTCACTTCCTGATTCCTTCTCTTAAAGGGGCAGGAGGCAAACAACAACAACAAAAAGAAGCGAGGAGAGCCCGGCACATCCGCATCAAGGAATTTTCACCTCACAAGAGCAGGTACAAGAAAAGTGCGCTGGGTCGCGCTTCGGTAGGTGGGGTCGCACTTAATTTCCTCTAAACTCCGGAGCTGGTGGGGAAACATTTTTAAGCTCCGGAGCTGGGAGCCATTTGCCCCGGAGTTTAGGGGTCGTGTATAAACGCCCTAAGTGTAGAATATGGTACACAAGGGGGGCATTTATTGCATATAGATCTAAAATAAGGGTCAAGAAATATTTTGATATGTACAGTATACCAATAAAGTCCTTACTATGGTTTTGTAAGATCAAGGTTGGTCAGGGGAGGTGCACTTTTACCATAAAGAATACTGAAAAGTCTTCTGAAACTGCAATTCAAAAGTTGTTTCTCCATTGAAAATTACCACTTGTGCCCCAGTTCAATAATATTCTGAAGGATGCCTTTCCTCCTGAGCCATGATAAATCAAAGGGCAGTGCTGAAGTTGCTTCCTTTCTACTCCAGGGAATACTGGAATCTTGCAGCATCTTTATCATATTTCAGTCTTTATTGATAAATCCCCAGAGTAAACTGAGAGCAGGTTTCTCATGCAGATGTCCCAACAGTTAATCCTGCTTTAGACCCCCAAAATCAAAAAGTCTGTTTCAGTTATACCCAATTTGTAGCTTTCCCCCCATTTCTCTCCTTTATCATTTTATTTCAGACTTCAGGTGAGGGTTCACCTGATGGCATGTTGCGGTACAAAGGGTAAGACCACTTCTAGTACACAGAAAACTAGAAGGTCAGGGAGAGGACTAAAACTTTCCTCTCTGATGTTTCATCTCTCCACCTCTGCTCTTCTTCTGGGAAGAATTATTTATACAAAAGCTCTTGGCAACGGCCTAAGTCTTGAACCAGGTTATCAAGGGCAATAAGCAAAAGAAAGGGGACCAGACTGAGGGACAATGAAGCACTTGAGCTGAGGTGAAGGCGGGAATCAGTGCAAATCTGAAAGCCTTTTTTTTTTAAGTCGTAGAGAAACTCAAGACATCAGAACTGAAGGGTAAAAGCTTGAGTGATTAGTTAGGCATCTAAGTAAAAATGTAACTGCCTCAGCAAGAAAGAGTAGAAAA
>JAHTLZ010000379.1:57331355-57346183 GCA_023846285.1 Phrynocephalus versicolor | reverse complement strand
AAGAAGAAGAAGAAGAAGAAGAAGAAGAAGAAGAAGAAGAAGAAGAATGGGAGTTGAGGCAAGAGGTGAAATAATGTGTTTAACCCTAACACATAATGTTACAATATTCCTAAATTTATCTCCCATTTTTGTCCAAGGACCTCTAAGTACAGCAATACATTAGTTTACAAGCATAATTTGTTCAGGAAACATGTTTGCAAACCAAAACACTCTTATATCAAAGCATATTTCACCATAAGAAATAATGACAACTCAGATGATGCATTCTGGGGTCCCATGGACCACATACTGTACACACAAAATGCCAAAATGCACAAAAGAAGTTGGCTAGAGGTTCATGTCCACACCATGGTTTAGGTACCTGGCTGCGGAATCTGCTCTGCTTGGGACTAACAACTGGATCTTACTCCGTGTTTTCAATGTGACAATAATAAAATGCAATTTGTAGCCTTATACAGGCTTGAATAGCTGCCCCATAACTAGAAACATTTTGAAAAGTAAAGGATGCTGAAAACAAATTAAAGAAAAATACAAAGAAAAAATTAAAAAAACAGCCTGCACTCCCCTTTTAAAATGTTCCTTGGCTGGTGCAAGGGAAACCTCCACTCCTATCTCCTCCCTCTGCTTTTGAGGCTCGCCTGAGATGGAATGTTCCAGACAGTTACCCACAATCCAGCGGGGGGGGAGCCACCATTGGCTAACTTGTGATCACGTGACCTGCTCCACTTACCACACTTGTATATCAAGATATTGCTTGTTGATCAAGGCAAAAGTCAGAAGAAATGTTTGCTTGTCTGGCAAAATGCTCTTAAACCAAGACTATATGTAATTTGTTTCAAAACTGCCTCACTCCATTTCTGCCAGCAGTGCCACTCACAAGAAACACTCCACCTCTGTTCACTCCTTGTAGGCCAGTAAAACTCTAAAACATTAAAGGTACTTGCCTCTCGTCACCCAAATCATCATTCTCAATCACCTTTCTTAACCCTCAGCAACAGGGGTGAGAGTTGAGAGCCATTTTTCATATTTGCCAGCAGTTCAGGTTCTATATGTGTTATCGTGATGAGCTAAAATACCCAATTTGCACTTATTTTTCCTCTTTCTGCAGAATTCTTTTTTAAATGTTTTATTAGTTTTCTATTAATATAATCAATCTGTGTTTATTAAACATTGTTTAATAAACACTTATATTCATTTGTTAATACAAATTAGGGCCTTAGTCTGTACTCCATGTTTGAGAATCTTCTGGGTCTTCTTTCTCTTTAATTTTCAGGGTAAGTCTGTCCATTTCCACTGAGTTCAAAATCTTCTTCATTATTTCTTCATCTGTAGGTATTCATTTTCCCAATATTGTGCGAGTACGATCCTAGCTGCTGTCAAAATATGCAATGTTAAGTATACATTTTGTTTATTAAAGTTTACTGGTATTATACCTAATAAATTTTTACAAGCCATGTATATATTTTAATCTAAAAAATTTAAACTGTATTGCAAGTCCACCATACATGAGCTGTTTGGCAGTGGAATATGCTGCCACAGAGGATGGTGGAGTCTCTTTCTTTGGAGGTTTTTAAGCAGAGGTTGGATGGCCATCTGTTGGAAATACTGTGATGAGGGTTCCTGCATGGCAGGGGGTTGGACTGGATGGCCTTTGAGGTCTCTTCCAACTCTATGATTCTATGATTTACTAAACATATCTCTTCAGAATTCAAAAGGGGTGGTCATGTACTACACCTGTAAATGATGCTGTAATGAGTTTTTGGTTACTCAAAAATTGTAACTTTTTAAAAAACGGGTTGGTGAGAAAAGCCTACTTCTCTTATCTAATGGCCCCAGAAATAATAATTACATTTTAAATCAAAATTTGGCTCTGTGGGTTTTTTTTCTTTCAAAATGTGGCACAGTTGCTTCCCAAGCAGAAATTCTTCTTCTTCTTCTTCTTCTTCTTCTTCTTCTTCTTCTTCTTCTTCTTCTTCTTCTTCTTCTTCTTCTTCTTCTTGGGGGGGCGGTCTTGGCCGGGGCCCTCAGAGGTATTGAGGAGGTACATCCCACTTCTTTGGACATGTGGGATATAATATCTGGACCATATATTTATATACAGTTAAATTTACCATACTCCCATAGAGGAGCCTTTAAATTTGTAAATACATCAGCAGGAGTCGTGATTAAAGTTCGCTCTAAGGATACCCCATCTGTACTCACCTCCAACCTCTCTATAGAGGGGTGGGAAAGCCCCATGCACCCATTGTGACTGTTTTTGTTATGGATGGAACAGAACCGTAAGGTGTGGGTGGGTGGGCGGGTGGGCCCCATGCAGCAGGGACAAAAATGTGAGGGCACATTGTTTGGGACCTGAAATTATTTTAAGGTTTCTTTCAGAAATCAATTCAAAAAAATCAAAAATTGTAAACATTTTAGATTATTTTGTTTTAGTTTCTTTTCCAAGCCTGCCCTTTAAAAAATATAATGGTGATGCACATTCTGAATATTCCCACATTTTGGCACACTTAAAGATCCTATTCCAGGATTTGATTTATTTGTTATTTTAAATATGTTGGCCTTATTCTGGTCATTTCCTATAAAGCCCTATATGACATGGGTCCAGGCTACCTGAAGGACTGTATCTTGAAATGGGATGGAGAGGAGTGACTCCTTGATTATGTTAAGTGCCAGAAAAGGCTCTATGGGCATATGAGCCTTTTCTGACAATTAATTCATTATGAGTACAGTGGTACCTCGACTTACGAATTTAATCCATTCCAAATGCATGCTCTTAATTCAAATTACTCTTAAGTCGGGGTACCTATCTAAAAAATTGAAAATATAAGTTAAAAAATAAAAATGAAAAAAAATTGTAAGTTGAGCAGACCACATCTAAAATTTGTAAGGTGGTAGTTAAAATGCCAACAGCTTTCTGTTCTTAAGTCAAAGTGCTCTTAAGTCAAGCTGCTCTTAAGTCAGGGTACCGTTGTATTTTTTACCCCACCTTTCTCCTTCAAAAAGGACCCAAGGCGGCTTACAGTAATAAAGGACAATATACCATCCAGTACAATTAAGACATATTCAAGTTTGAGAACAGGAAATTGAGGGACCTCTTACAGCATTAAAAGACAGCATTAAAGCTACAAGAGAATGAAAGCAGTTAGAGTAAAAATTCCATGTACTCATGCATGGTAGACCATCCAAAAGTTATGAGGGATGGAAACTAACATTGAAAGCATAATGTCAATGCAATCACACAAGGGGAGAGATAAACGCAAGTTACAAGTGGTTATAAACACAAAATCTATGTAATCATGTAGGGCAGATTCATATAAAAGACACATAATATTTATTTATTTTGTTGGATTTATATACTGCCCATCTAGCAACAAAGGCTACTCTAGGTGGTTTACAAGATTTATACAAATACAAAACATAATATCAACAGAATTCAGTGAATAGCAATACAAGTAAATAAAACATAATAAACACAATAAATATAACTGAATCCAATTAAAACAGAGGACTAAGATAGGCTAAGACAGAATGGACCAGGTGAATAACACGAAATAAGAGAAAACTAATATCCAGGGAAAGCTTTTCTAAATAGCCACGTCTACAGAGTTTTCTTAAAGACTTAGAATGACTGAGAGTCAAAGCTTGCCTGTAGAGAAAGAAAGGAGGACTCGTAACATAATTTAGAAGTAGGGAAGCCTTCCTCTAAGGCCAAATGTAAGCAAAGCCAATACTAATGTGCTATGTTAGCATGCTGTAGATCCGCTATGAATGTAAACAAAGCCCAGAGACAAATTCCATGTATGAAGCAAGGGAACCCTGGTTGGTCAAAGAGGCAACATGTGACATTTTCCGCATGCTGTGAGCTGGCAGAGAGACAGAGACGCAAAGAGGTTTTTCCCCCAGATTCTTACAATATGGACTATAGACTATGCTAGGGATGTACAGTAATTTCAAGTAGAATTAGTGAGGTTTTTGCCTCTGATGTTTGCTTTAGATTTCTTTAAGTCAATAAGGGAAGTCATGTCATTATTTTCCATTAAGAGAATATTTCTGTGAAATCCATATTAACCAAATAAATGCTTTTACATTATTCAAGTGAAGGTGCCTGTTGAATAATTATTCTGGTAAGTGGAATAGCTATCACAGCTGGAGGATGAATAGGATCTAAAGGGATATGGGTTTGTGTTCTCCAGATTCCTGCTTTCTACAACTGAGTTTGATTGTGCCTTATTCCAGTGCACTCCTTTCCGTCTCACTGCAAGTATTTACATGGTTGATGGGCACATTATAGAGGGCCTTCTCAGTGGTAGCTTCCAGGTGATGGAGCACTCTCCCTCTCTTTTATCCTTCTTCCACCTGAAGTCCCACCATTTCAGGCAGTTTTAATCATTTTAGTTTGTTTTTTGAATGCACATCGTACTGTGTTTTAAATTCTATTCTTTTAAATACTATGAGATGCCTTGGGTCCCCCTACAGGGAGAAATGTATGTATGTAAGTACCTGATTCTGGTGAGGCATACGGACAAGATGATGTCACTTTATTACTGTAGACTACAGTGGGTTTGCAAATAGACATCCGGGGTTCATTCTGATTCTTCACATATTTAAAATGGAGTTGAAGGATAATCTGAGGATGGATTCTCCAGCAGTGCAGAGATCTTTTGAATAAGGGATGTTAGTTGATTTGTTAGCCAGTCCAGCTGTCTCTTGGAAATCCTGATGTAATACCAGACCACAAGGGACCATTCACAAACCTCCAATAGCAACTTTGTGCGAAATATCCCTTGCCTCCTTCTTGGTTGTCCCTCCCCTTTTGCACATGTCTTGAAAAATATTCTTCCCAGATATTTTGTAGAAAACAAAGTGTTCTGCTTATATACTGACCCATACCACTTCAAGTAGTCTCTGGGCGGTTTACAGTTTTTAATTACATTATGCAGGCTACACATTGCCCCCCACCAGCAAGCTGGGTACTCATTTTACCGACCTCGGAAGGATGGAAGGCTGAGTCAACCATAAGCCCGCTACCTGGGACTGAACCCAGGATTGTAAGCACAGTTTTACCTGCAGTACAGGCATTTAACCACTGCGCCACATGTTCTTTGCCCATTACTCACATGCATATATGAATGGTTGTACCCTTTACAAAAGAGGAATATGTTTCTAACCCAACTCCCCCCTCCTCTCTCTTTTTATAATGGAGGCAGCTCATGTGTTCACTTGGGTTTCTGCATAATGAAGTACTACTAGAACGAAGAATCACTTGTGGCAGGTAGCAAGGAAATTTCAATAAAGTAAACTCTCAGTATTATCAAAATTATACATTTGGGGCTGTTAGCATGGCCTAGAAAAAGATGAGGACAGGCTCATCTCATTAAATGAGAAGAAATAGTGGAATTAGCTTGAATCTAATTACAAACCACACTATCTAATGTAAAAACATGACTGTTTTTTTACTCCCATTCATTTTGGCTAGTAATTAGTTTTGGCCTCTAAAATGCCACCCTTTAATCATCCAAACACAGATGTGATTTGCCGTGCAATTTAATCTTGCTTTAATGAAGAACTAATGGACGCATCGCAAATTACTTTCCCTGTTGGAGAAAAATTCTATTTCCTGCTTTTCAAAAGATCAAGAGTATCTTGTGATAATAGCCCAAGCGGCCCTGGCAGCCTCGTTGCACAGAGCAAACAAGCTCTTTTACTCAACTCCCAATTCAGTGGAGAAAAAGAGGCTACAATTAGCAACAAAGCAGGGGAAACGCAGCATTACAGCCGAATCACTTTCTGTAGCTCAACCCCCGGCAACCACTGCCTTGTTAGAGCCAGGTCTAAAGTGTCAGGAGCGAACAATGCACCATGATAAATTACTCTCTTCAAACAGCTGCACTGCTAATTTTCAATTATACACACAAATGGCTCTCAGATTGGGAGAAAATGGAGTGTGTGGGGAGAACGGTTGTAGATTTCTGTGTTTGTTTGGTGGGGAGACTGAAGGTGGGATAGTAGCACCCCCTCCAAAAAAAAGAGAGAGAGAGAGAGAGAGAGAGAAAGCTAGTGTGTGTGAGGTCCATGTTCCCAACAATGGCTGATGAGCTATCTGCTATAGTATCCTATGGAGACCCCTCCCTTTTGTTATGCTCAAACAGGTGAGAATTCTTCATGCACTTTGGAGGCTGGCAGCACACATGCCCATAATTTTTCACCCTTGCCATGGACTCCAGCCAAATGGGTTTTGCGGAGGGTTTTTTTAAACATGCCCAGCCGTGCTCGGATGAAACTAACGTTGACACAGAGTCTTGTGACACCAGGAAGACTTTTAACTTTCCTTTGGCACAAGCTTTGGTGCATTGTAGCCCACTTCTTTAGGGGCATGGAGGAGATCGAGATTTAAACATAAACAGGCAGTGATGGGTTTTTGGAAATATACAGCAAGTGCAAAAGTTACAGCTTGGTAGTGGTCTTAAGGGTAGTGTAACTGATAAGGAGGGAGTCCAGGTACAGAACTTAAGATGTCTTCAAAGGTGGTAAATACGACAAAGCAGAGACAGAAGGTAAGCAACTAGTATCCAGCAGCATAAACAGCGCAATGAATAGACATACCATTCAAAAGACACATATGTTTGGGATCAAGGATGAGTATTTTTCCTATACCTTCATCCTCTAAGTTGTGTTTATTTAAATACTTTATTTTTAAGGCAAAGAAGGATCTTTGCTTATTCATTCAATTCTGCTTGTTTTTTTTTTGTTTTTTTTTTGTATTTGAACAGTCATTGAGGTCCTGATGCAGGATCAGAACCAGAACATCTAATACCTGAATGTATTAATGCCTGCTGTCTATAAAATGTAGATATTAATAAAATGCTTCAAGTGATAGTTGCTTCTTGTTCCCTCTCCAACCCATAGGCTGAGGAAAGAGTTAAAACAAATTGGACAATTAGAGAATTGAAGGACATTTTCTTCCTTGAATTTCCTTGGAGGTGTTCAAACTACTATAATTCCTAAATTGCATTTCCATCACATACTCTCTTCTCCTCCATATTTGAGTCATTATTGGATTCCCGGATTCTAGCATATTAGCTGTGAATTCAGGGTATTGTGTTTATTATGTTTTCTCACATGCAACACTCAAGACATAAAATTTAAGGTTTGCAAAATTCTTTCCAATTTGAAATTTATATAAACTTACATTACCGTTCTAGTTGCAGTCAAGATGATTTGATTCCAATGGATTTCCAGGCACTGAATTGTTGTTTATAAGAGGCTGAGCAAAAAACATATTTGCACTCTTTGCTCTGGAGATAGATTGAGCCATTCAGTCCCTAAATCTCTCTCTATCTCTCTCTCTATCTCTCTCTCTCTGTACTTTCTCTCACACATACAGTATACATAGACCCTGCTCTAATGTTACCTCTCTCCTCAAGACCCTGCCTAATTCCTTGAGATCATGTCATTTCTATAGTTCATGCAATGGCTTTATTGAATGCTGTAACTAAAGAATCCTGGGACTTGTAGTCTGGTTGTAGTCCTGCTATACAATGATACATCCCAGGGGTTTGTGAGGAGAGAGAATGGCTGTGATCCTCACATTATTTTTAAGCTAGTAATCACTTTTGGTTCTCATTGTGGAGTGGTCAACTGCAGAGCCAAAGGCTCGGAGTTGGATTCCCCAATGTGCCTCCTGGGAAACAATTCAGCCTGTGCAGCTTTGGTCAATTGTACAGTTCTAGAATGCTCCCAGGGAAAAGAGAATAGTAAACCACCTCTAAGGACTTGAATCTCATTTATTTATTTATTTATTTATTTATTTATTTATTTATTTATTCATTCATTCATTCATTCAATTTATATGCCACCCCCTACCTGAAGGTCTCTAGGCGGCTTACAATTCAGAATTAAAATGGACAATTAAAAGCAATTTAAAACACTACATTACACTACACTACACTACACTACACTACACTAATATTCTCACCAGGACCCACAATCTATGTTGTATCAATTAAAGAACTTCTGGAACCGGAAGGTTTTTACCTGGCGCCAAAACGTCATCAACGTCAGCGCCAGGCAGATCTCACTTGGGAGGGTGTTCCATAGCCTGGGGGCAACTACTGAAAAGGCGCTATATCTACAGGCCACCCCTCTCACCTTCTTGACGGATGGCTCTTTCAGAAGGGCCCCCTTGGCTAGATCTTAACTGCTGGGTAGTTTCATATGTCCTTTAGGATCTTGACAAGGGTCACCACAATTTAGAATTGGTTTGATGGTAGATAATTATTAATTACCATTTTTACTCCAGATGGTTGAATAAATGAATTATATTACTCATCTTTTGCAAGCCAATCAATTTAAGATTGATACCTTTCATTTGGTTATAAGCTTTATTGGATTCGAGTCCATCAGGTTCTTGAAACCACACACACACACACACACACACACATATAAAATGCCTGGAAAGGAAGGGTGTATTAAATACAATCGAAATACAAACAGTCTAATGTAAGGGTGCTGGTATTTGTGGCCATTAAGGGTCATTAACAGTCCAGGGAGCTGACAGATAAAAGATCATAATGACGGTTATAAAGAGTTCTTCAGAGGTCATTTGTGAGTAATATGTACATTCAAGCATAAAGAAATTGAATAACATATACCATGAGAAGTCCTTTGATGGAAAGACTCTTCAATCCAGTTTAGCTTAAAGATAAAGAACCAGAAAAGTCAATAGTTGGACTGTGGATAGCATACTAAATAGGCACTCTGGTCCCCTAATCACTAATATAAAATACATTTCACTTTAGTGTGAAAATTATAGTAAAATAGGACCTCCTTATCCACGGGATCAGTATTCAGTAATATGATTCACTTATGCTCAGTCTATTAAAAGAAAAATCCCAGAAACATATATTTTTAACAATGGAGTTTCCTGAACTTGCCACTAGAGGGAGCGAGAGACCATACTATGTATAGCATTTGCTATTATAATAGCATTGACAATAATCTGCATTTTTCAGCATCTAAGGTCGCTACCGTACTTCAAACAGCAACCGTTTTTTGTTTTGAATGGCCTTTTGTCCTCCCCCGGTCACATGGTCGCTGAAGCGATTTAGCAATCCACACTTGGGTGTTTTCTCAAGAACCGGTTTCCCCGTCCATACTTTGCTAAACCGCTTTTTGTTCCAATTTAGTCCAAAATTTTCCCATTATCTGGTTCAATTTCGGAAATTTTTTTTAGGATAACGTCATGCTGTTGTTCTTCCATAATGTAGCGAATTTTCCAGTTCTCCCCTTAGATTACTTACAACGTGGCACATTGATTTTGATAGCCTACTTCCGTGACCGGAAAAAGCAAAATTGTACCCAAAAGAGGAAGTAGAAAGACCGGAGAACTCGGTGGAAATGATTACACTGCGGGAGGATTTCTTTTTTGGCTTTTCCAATGGCAGGATAAGGCATACAGAGGGGGAAACCCGGGAAAAACTCGTTCATGGTGTCCACAGTTTGAGCCAAATCGCTTCAAAAGCGGTCTAGAAATCAGTTTTAAAAAACACCACCCCTGGTGGCCATCGCGAGAAAAACCGACACAGCGGCCGAAAAGAGGCGTGGCCAAGGGGGCTCTGCGGAAAAAGTGATTGGAAGTGCAGAAAGTGATTTTTAAGGCGATTTGACCTTAAGCAAAAGGCAATTCAAAACCTAAGTGTGATAGGGCTTGTAATCACTCCCCCACAAATATAGGGGTCCTGCTGTAGTTATTATTAAATGTGCATCTACAAATATGAAATGACATATCTAATTTTTTAGCAGATAAGCACCCTCTTTTGTCCTCTTTTTAAAGCCATGTATGGCTAGATCTCTGTTAATTTCCTTCAGATCTTGAGAGAAAGCCCTCTTGCATATGTCTGACCGGTGGCTGGTGTGGATTAACTCTCCCACAGAGGGTGATAGTGAATTACTGCACTTGAAAGCATCTGCTGTCTCTGGACTCTAGGTCTCACTAAGCTGGTCAAACTGCAACTGGATTGTACTACCTTTTATTCATGTAGGAATAAAATCAAATACTGATCATGGAGAATGCTGGACAGCAACTGGGGAGACATGAGTTCAAATCCTAGTATTGCCATGCAGCTCACTGAGTGACTTTGCACCAACCACTGTCTGTCAGTTCAACCTACTTCACAAGATTCTTGACCAATTAAAGATGGGGAAGAGAATCAGGAATGCCATTTAGAGCTCCTTCAAAGAAAGATGGGTCATGAATGTGACAATTGGACTAATCAAACAAAATCCAGCACTTTAGCCACTAGGCTACATTGTCCCGCATCTTCCTGAATATTTCCAATAACGAGAATGTAAGAGTCATGCTCAGCTGGACCAAAGACCAATACCCCCCAGCACCGTGCAATGAACAACATGATGCCTCCAGAATACCCACAGGCAAGACAGGAATGCATTGACACACTCTTCCTTTTACTTTCCAAGGAAAGAATCCTTGCTATGCCAAGGAAGATTGTCTCTGGTATAATAAAATGGCTTCAGAGACTAGGACTCGGAGCAATGGTTTCAAACTACAGGAAAAGAGATTCCATTTGAACATTCGGAAGAACTTCATGACAGTTAGAGCTGTTCGGCAGTGGAATATGCTGCCACGGAGGGTGGTGGAGTCTCCTTCTTTGGAGGTTTTAAAGCAGAGGCTGGATGGCCATCTGTCGGAAATATTGTGATGGGGGTTCCTGCATGGCAGGGGGTTGGACGGATGGCCCTTGAAGTCTCTTCCAACTCTATGATTCTATGATTCTATGCTTCTATGCAAATATTAACAAATTAACAAATTATCCTATCCATCTGCCAATCTGGTGGAAAGCATAGTATTAGCTTCTCTAATGGTAACATATATAGGCTGAGATCTCGTTGCTTAGCACAATAAGTAGCACTGGATTAGGCCCACCAAATCAGTGGGATCTGGCATGTCATCTTCTCCGTAGATTCTATTGATTCCAATGGTTCTACTCTCGTTGCAGTCTATTTCATTAGTGAAGTAAGTTGCAATTAGAGCGGACCCATCTGAATCAGTGGAACCGACAAAGGAGCTGATTCACCAAATTCCCACTGACTCAGTGGGCCCCCACTATGCAACAGGATTTTAGTCTGTTTTAGTGTTGCTTCCACATCTATTTGTTTTCAGAATTCAAACAGTTTCAAATACAAATGAGAGGAATGTGGTTTCTAAAAGGGGGGGAGCCCCAAAATCAAAACTACAATGATCCCTCCTCAATCTTCAGCTTAACAAAAAATGAAATGGGATATTTTTCTGATGAGCTCCAGAATGGCTGTCTCTATGTTTCTTGCGTTGATGTGCAGCTGACGGCTAAAAAAAGCTTAAACTGATTTTGTTTGTTTGTGGGGCAGATGATAAAATGTTCCACCCAAATTAGTAATGACAATATTTGTCTCCAGATATGTACACGCAAATGTAATGGTGTTTGTTGTCGTTTCAACATCTCTGCCATTATTCAGACAGAAGAGCCCATGCTAATTCTTGCTGTCACATTTTTTGAAAATGGAAATAAGGCTTTTAAAGAGTCGTCAAGGTTTTCAGTGTTAATCATTCTTCGCTGACACGTTCTTAGGAGAACATTCTCAGCAAAGCAGCTAAACAAAAGCTGATGAGGATTCTGGTTTCTAATCATTTTAGGAAACATACACTGAGAGGTTTGACTAGAGGGTTTCTCTGAAGGTAAAGGATGGATGAATTTCCTCAAACTTTCATTTTAAACTGCTGCGAGGCTCTTGAACTGAGGAGCAGTGACTGATTATTATGATGATTTTAACGGTTTTGATGATTTTGATATTTTAATGGTTTGAAGTTTTTTTTAAAAAAACATTCCTTTAATTTTACAAAACTAAATTTGTTAGCCTTGTTAAGTGCTGTTCCTTAGCAGAAAAGTAGTATATAGTAATCCCCCGCCTAACATGGTGGTTAGGGACCCGAAACGACCCGCGATCATGGAAAGTCCACAATATGCAGATGCTGGGTTGAGTTGGGACTAGGGAGGCTATCTGGGGCCTCCTACACTTACCTGAGGCCTGACACTGCCCTAAACGGGCCTTGAAAGGCCTGTCAGAGGCCCCAGAAGTGGTTTCTGGTGAACCAGAAGTCAATTCCATTTTTTCAGAAGTGACATTTGGATCACTGGAAACCACTTCTGGGGCTTCCAACAGGACCAGGAAGCCTGTTGGAGGCACGTTTGGGGGCAGTACCAGGCCTCCGGTAAGTGTAGGAGGCCCCAGATAGGAGGCCCCAGTCCCGACCCGACTCAACATAAGCATATCACTGGAAACCACTTCTAGTTCGGGGCAACGCCAGACCTGGGGTAAGTGCAGGAGGCCTCAAACGGGCCTATGCAGCTTGCTCCAGGAGCCTTTTGTTTCATATACTGCAGTCCCATGATATACCGGGACCGCAGTATATGAAATGCAAAATGGCGAGGGACGACTATACTGTAAAATGTAAATAAAGGAGCAACCATTATAAAAACATTGTAGATCTCTCACAGATAGCCATTAAAAAAGGACTGAAATAGAGTTGGCTGTTTCCTGGCTTTATTGTTGTCTAAATTTACATATTAAATACTGCTCAATGCGTAGAGACTCTCTGCAGGCATATATAAGGATATCAGGTGGTGGGGATGCCTAATTAGAGATGGGCACAACTTAGCGGAATTCCCGTTTCCGTTTCCATTACTCGTTTCCGTTACGCAACGGAAACGGTAACGGGAATTACTCCGCCAGAACTCGAACTCGAACCGACGAACGAATAAATGGGTCTGATTTGTCGTGGTTGTTCCTGGCATCACGGCGATCCCGCGATGCCAAGCGGCACAGAAAAAAGTTTTTAAAGGGAAAAAAAACCCGATTCCCGGCCAAAAAGCAGGCGGAAATATGCCTGCCGTGCCTCAGGGCACCTACCAGAGGGGTGGTTTCTTGAGGGGGTCCCCGCGGCCTCCCCCCTCTCCTCCTGTCCCTCCTGTCCCTGGGCTGCGCTGGGGCGGGCCGGGCAATGCATCCTCGTCGTCCCGCCAAAGTCGCCGCCGGCCGCCGGCCGCCGCAATTAAAGCGGAAGCGGCACAGAAAAAAAGTTTTAAAACTCCCCCCCATCCCGGGCCAAAAAGCCGGCGAAAATATGCCTGCCTGAGTGAGGGCTCAGGGCACCTACCAGAGGGGTGGTTTTTGGAGGGGGGGTCCCCGGCCTCCCCCCCTCTCCTGTCCTGGGCAGCCGGACTCGAGTCGCCATGCCATGCGGTGCGGGCAGGGGATCCAAAATTGGGCGGCGACCGCAATTTTTTTTTGAAATTGTGGTCCAAAAACACACAACAAGCACCACAGAAACATGCGAAAATTGCTAATTGCTATTATAAAACTGCCAGAATTTTTACAGTAGCAGTGGGTTTTTCTTGCAACAAAATGTCTCCTCCCCTGTCCTCTCTCCATTTATTTTATTTTATTTTATTTTATTTACACCTGCGCAATGATGGGCTGGCCAAGTGGCCATGTGGGAGTGACCATGCAAATTTTTGGAGCCATCATGGCCACTTGGCCACTGAGACTTCTGGGATGTGCCAAAAAGCCCACTAAACCCTGCCCTAGCCCCCTAACCCTAACCCTAATCCTTGATTCCTTACCCATACGCCACAGTACACTGTCCTCTTAGTGGGTCAGAGAGGCACCCAGAGGTGCACCCCACTACCGCACCCTAACCTCACCAGTAACTAGCCTAACCCTAGCCCTTGCGCTAAGCTGCTCTCCCCTAAGCCAGATCTACTTGCATTGCACTACACGCAAGTACGATTCCCTTCTTTGTGAGACACAGCGGGTGCGAGTGACCCAGTCTTGACTCAGGGTTCTCCTGGACGGACGGTCATGCACCAGTGCACTGGTCTCACTAGTCTGCAACTGCTATGCATATCCATATGGCTATACATGCCCTTTTGCAGCAGCAGGTGAGGAGAGGAGACCCCCATGCCATGGGGGGTCTCCAGGAGCCTGCTTTCCCTTCCTAGCGGGTGAGGAGAGGAGGCACCCACGGGTGCCTCCAGGAGCCCGCTTCCCTTTATAGCGGGCCAGCGGAGGCACCCACCCCAGAGAGGTGCCTCCAGGAGCCCGCTACCCCCCCCTAAACCAGTTTAACGACGGACAAAAAAAACGAAAAATGAAACGACTATTTTTGCGAAGTTTCACGAAAAACGGAAACGAGCCGATACGGGCCGCCTCCGACACACGACAACTCGAAAACGTCATTTTCCCTAGTCGTGCCCATCTCTATGCCTAATGTCTGGGCAAAGGTAGTTCTGTCAGGCTTTTCTGTCAGATATTGTGTAGATCTAATACCTGGATCTAGTAACAGGTTTTGGTTTTTTACTTTTCAGTACATGGCAGTGCTCTTAGCAACCCTCCTGCGTCATTTTCAGGCGGGTGATTTGGATATGCAGTTAAGTCTACTGCAACACAGCACACATCTGTTGATCTTTTCGTAATAGGTACCACTTTCTTACCTGTGCCTTTATTCATCTTTAATTCTCATGAACCAAGATAAAAACACATTGGCTGAAATCTAGAAAGATGTTGCACGTAGAGTAGGCCCATTGCATTAGCGGGGATCTGGTTGATCACCTCCCCTATAAGTTCTATTGATTCGGTTTCACTCTCCCAGTGCGTTTCCATGGGAAACTGAGTGGGAATATCCCAACTTTGGTCTCCAGAGCCCTATGACACAGTTACACTACCTAAATAAATAAATAAATAAATAAATAAATAAATAAATAAATAAATAAATA
>JAHTLZ010000379.1:57316422-57331345 GCA_023846285.1 Phrynocephalus versicolor | reverse complement strand
ATAAATAAATAAATAAATAAATAAATAAATAAATAAATAAATAAATACTCAAATCCTACATCACATGCATTAAATTCTTAACTTCATCAAACAATATTTTTATGTTCTTTGGTTTCCTAAGCACTTTTTTTCAGGAATAAAGTTTCTCTGACTTCAAAAAATCTTTTTCCCAATGATACTGTATAACAAAAAGAGTTAAAACATATGATTAGAATGGGATTCCCTGCTTTGAATCTTATCACTGGAAGACTTTGTGTTGATGATTACAGAAGACAGGGACTTCTCTGTGGTAGTGCAAATATATTCTCCAAAGCAAAAACCAGCCAGAGTGTGGAAAGTTATTTTAAATGTAATTAGTTACATTTAATGTAAATGTAATTAGTTGCATTTAATGTAAATGTAATTAGTTACATTTCCAAACATATTCTTTGACAGCTACCCTAAGAGCTGTATTTTGTAAGCATTAGTATTTTACCTTCTTGTTATTCAAAACTGATAGAATAGATAACTTGATAATAAAATTCACATGACAACCCCTGTGACAGAGTAGTTAAGCTAGAGTACTGCAATAAAGCCTCTGCTCACAACCTGAGTTCAATCTTGATGGGTTAAAGCAGCAAGTTCAAAGCTGACTCAAACTTCTGGGGTTGGCAAAATGAGCAATAGGCTTGCTGGGGGGGGGGGTAAAGTTGCTTTTTGCATAATTATGTTATAAATGGCCCAGAGTAGTTTACCAGTACAAAGTGCTAAATAAGTCAAAACTGCAGCAGAAACAACATGGTGAACAGATGACCTTGTTCTATCCTGTTCTGGTGCTGATGACGGGCCACTTTATGGTCTTTCCTAGCGTTTCTTATGACCCTTCATCTTTCCGCTGGACTTGGGATGGGCAGTTGTCCAGATCAAATATAGGGTAGTAATGTGCATGGAAGACTGATTTTGTAAACAGGATATAGGGCTACCCTACCTAACACCCACCATGGAAACAATTCATAACCCACTGCCTAGGAAGAATACCTTGGAAATTCACTCTTAAGAAATATTAGAAGACCAACATGCTGAAGATGGCCACAATGGATCAGTGGTACGATGATACTTTGGAACACAGAGCTTGGAACAGGTGATTTGTTTTAGATTACCTCTCCCAGAATCCCTCAGCCAACATGCCCAGTCACCATGATGGCTGGAGGATTCTGGGAGTTGTAATCCAAAAAATGAGCATTTCCCATTTCTGATCCTCATAGCGCTGTCCTGGAAAATTTATATGCACTTGTTTTAAACATAACTTTCCCAGGCCTGATAACGAGAAGTTGCACTTAACACAATCAAATGTACTTTTGAGTAATAATAAATGCACAGGATTGTTTGGCATCTCCATTAATTATAAGCTGTGCCGCTGAACACTTCTAGCTTGCCCAGCCAGCACTTATTCAGCAAAAGCTATGGAGCTTGCTGGCCTTGTTTGCATTTACCTAGCAATCTTTGCCTAAGGATTAGCTCCTCTCTTGCAATTATCTGTTGGGTGTATTAGAGAGCCCCGCAGAAGCTTTTCAGTATGTTCCATTTACATTTACTGAGAATTTCCATTTTGTTTTCTTTGCACAAACATACTGATTGTTCCAATTCAAAGACAATCCCACTCATTATTGAGTCTCTGGGTTCTGCCTGAAACCTCTTCAGTTTAAGCAAGTAATTTAAAAACGATGTAAGTTCTAAGGATACACAAACGCAGAATCTGTTTCCCCAGCTGTGAACAGCCCGAAGATTGGTTGTTGTTCGCATTTGGCATTTTTACTGAATTTGCTGCTACTTTTCAACTGGTGTAAATACAGCCAGGATAACTGGGTCCAGAATTTGGGTAAAATCTAACTAAAGAAAAAACAGAGCATCCACAAGCCAAGGGGAGCAGGGAGCAGTGTCTTTAGCAGATAACAAAACGCATCCAGGTGCCAGCTAGGAAAGGGTAGAGGTGAATGTCCAGTCTTTAAAAACTCAATATAGAATAGTGTTACCTTTTTGCTGTTGTATCCTACTGTTAACATATGTTTTTTAAAAGTAAAGGTTTCCCCCACTCATCTTGGTTTCTAAGCCAAAGAGACAGTGTTGTGCAAGTCCATGGCCACATAGCCAGCATGGTCAAATGCATTTCTGCACATGAAACACTGTTTACCTTCCCACTTTTTACAGCGGTACCTATTTATCTACTTGCATTTACATGCTTTCGAACTGCTATGTTGGCGGGAGCTGGAGTTAACCATGGGAGTGTAAGAATGTGGTTCAGTGCTCAAAAATAGCCTAAGTCAGAAAATATGGAGCAGTTCTCAAAAATTGAGGCAAAGACAAAAAGTCAAGTTCACAGCGCTGGTTTATTGAGCAAAAAGCACACGGGAATCAAATGAAAGCTCTACGCGTAGAGGCCCTCTGTCATTAAGTGACAAGAGACCCCGATTTCACCAAAATCCAGGGTTCTTATACAATCTCGAACGCTGAGCACTCCTTCATTTGACCGACCACACCTCAAGACCACCCATAGCCTTAATGAGCCCCACCTAGGCATCCTAAGGTATATTGGTCCTTGTTACTTCCGCATTTGCTGCCAGTTCTTCTCAGCTCAATTTCTTAACAGCTGTTTCCTGTTGATGCTCAACAGAATCTCTTCGCCGGAAACCACAATGTGTTAGCTGCACAGCTCTTGTGTTCTTACAATTTGCTTCTTATGATCACATACACCCTTTGCTTAATGATTACATTCTTATGACTACATATACATATTACATGTTAGTTCTGTATTATATTGATATTTTATTGATTAGCTCTTCCACAGCTCACAGGAGCTCACTCCACTGCATGGCACTCGGGATTTGACTGACTTTGCCGCCCACAGTTTCAGTGCTCTAGCCCACTGAGTCAACATGCCCCCGCTTGAAATTAGGCATGGGTGTTTCATTTCGGAAGTGGCCCAGTTTCGAAATGAAATGTGGGAGCCCAGCTGGCGTTTGGAACCGGACCAACCCTCTGGAACATATTCAGCCAATCCCTCAACTTGTGCTGAGGTTGCACAGGGCTAAACTCCAACTACGGGCCTTTTCACACAACCCCTAAAATCCGCAGCAAATGGCTCCCAGATCCGGAGCTTAAAAGTGTTTCCCCACCAGCTCCGGAGTTTACAAAAAATTAAGTGCGACCACGCCCACCTAAGCCTGTCCCAGCGCACTTTTCAAGTACCTGCTCTCTGGGGGTGAAAAATTCCTGATGCGGATGTAACGTAGTGAGTGCCGGGCTCTCCTTGCTTCTGTTTGTTGTTGTTTTGCCCCCTACCCCTTTAAGAGATACTAAGAGACTTAGACGGCAGAACGGAGGTGAGCCGGCATTATTTTCTTCCTTTTTTTCTCCCGCCCCTCACGCAGACAGCAGCCAGGAATGCGGAGGGGGTGGGAACACAGGAACAGCGACAAACCCCCAAGATCTCTGGTCCGAATTTAAGTGGCCAGAGAATCTTAGGGGTCGTGTGAAAAGGCTCTAGGAAGTGGCCTCCAAAGGTATCTTTCTTCTCCCTGGTGCTGGCCAATCAGTAGCTGTGCAGGGAAATCCATCATCCAGCCTCCCTGTCTGATTGGCCAGTTCCATGGAGAAGGAAAGTTGACGTTGGAGTCTTCTTCCTCATTGAAGTTTAGCCCAGTTTAGTGCAATGTAAGGCATTTTTCTTGAGAGATTGAAATGTTTTGCTGCTCATCCAAACAGTTTCATCAGTCTGACAGCTGGACTGTCAGCGGTTGCTTTCAATCTGGAGGGTGGGTCCCAGTTCCAACCGTGTTTCATTTTGGAACCGGACCCCTTCCGAAACGAAACGTCCCTGTCTGCTGGGAACGACTGATCTAGGTGAATTAAACAGCCTCGACCTAGTATAGGAAAGACCACAAAAATGTGGCAAAGAATCTCTCTGATAAGGCTTCTTCGTAACTACATACCACCACTGAAGAGGGTATGTCCTTAGTGTTTATATGTTTCACTTCATTTGGAAGGAGCATTTAGATCCTCTGAAAAATAACATTTGGGTAGGCAAATATGGGAGAAACCATACTTTTGGGCAAGGTGGTCCTACACGTTTGAGGCTTAAAACAGCACTTTCCATTGGGTCTGGAAATGGATTATCCTAATTGCTTGGAATATTCTTCATTTATTTTTCATTTCCTAAAGACAAGAGCAGATTAACATGTATATCCAGGATGCCTGAGCATCCTGCAGAAGACTGCTAGCTCTGAACCCAGAGATTGCACCTGTTGCTGGAAGAACTTCAGTGCTGCTAGATGTTACACAAGAACTGTGACTTCTACTCCAAGGAAATGGAAGACCATCTGCTTTACCTTCTGCTATCCTGGAGCTGTGAAAACAAGAGGACTATCTCAGGTTTGGGAGCTAGCAGCTTTCATTGCAAAAGGCAGCACGTGGTAGGACAGGAAGGGGCAGAATACCCTTAGCATTTCTTTCCATTCTGTGAAGTAGCAGTTATTACTCTGCGCATAACGTACCCCCCCCTCTCTAAATTACAAACTCATCCAGATTATTTTAATACGTTTCAGGCTAGCAGTGCTTCTTAACTACGAAGTTGTGCCTCCTAATTATGAAGTGCAATTATCACACAAAGGGATTATATTTATGTTTCAAATAAAATGGCAGCCCGACTTCAAATGTCTTCCCACCCTTCTGCAATATTGGCAACATGAAAACCAGGAGGGAGAGGAAGATACAATATTAAATCGTAACATGCCCCCCCCTTTTCTCTTTCTCTCTTTTTTTCTGCTGAAGTGGGATTTTACTCCTTCTAGTTTATAATCGTTACAGAAATTTAAACCTCAAGCCATTTCAGTCCAAGCTTATACTAAGCTTGTTAGTGGTTTCTGATGCTGCATATGATAGTGCCCCAGCATTACCATAAATCAGCAGAATTAACTATGATCTTCAGAAGCATGCTTGAAAGTGGGTGACAGAAGTCTGCAATTTGGTGCTCTGAATATTATGATAACATTCTATATTAAATGTTTATAATCTACTTATGGCTGAGCTTCAAGTATATTTGATATATTTGTGCTTTGCCCAATATTGGAAATCAGAGGCTATTCTGGCTTTCCAGAGTGATATTAGTAACAATCCCTCTCCCCATTTTTATTTTAACAACAAAACAAAACAGCTGGGCATCAAAATAGCAAGCAGAGAGTTTGTTTCTCTCCAGTCTTGAGAAATTATGGAAAGATAATCGGAATTCCATTGCTAATTTATTTATGCGGCTAGATTTAAGAAACTACCATGCAGACCAATGCAGTCTTCAAACTATCAGAGTCATTCTTCTTTGCAATTATTCGCCTTTCCCTTTGCCCCCTTCCACTGTTAATTATGGCAAGTGTAAGCGCTTGTGGACACAACCTGTTTTATTGTGGGTTTTATTTCCTTGCTTTTGTTACATTATAAAGTGCTGGATAGACTGACTATGCTTAAAGAGGAGATGAATGTTCCTCCCCTGCCACCACTAAAACAAAATCACCTTTACTAGAGCCATTACTTATGTGGCTGCCAAGAGGTATACAATACTCGGGACTGACCACAAAAGCACATTGATGAATAGAACTGCCTGTTCTGCTTATATACTACCCCATACAGCTTCAAGTAGTCTCTGGGCGGTTTACAGTTTAATTACAGTATGCAGGCTGCACATTGCCCCTCTCCCCAGCAGGCTGGGTACTCATTTTACTGACCTGGGAAGGATGGAAGGCTGAGCCAACCATGAGCCGGCTACTGCTGGGACTGAACCCCAGGTCGTGAGCACAGTTTTACCCGCAGTACAGGCATTTAACCACTGCGCCACGGGGCAGTCCCTTAGGAAACTGTTACGCCACTTCCTTCTCTCCTAACTGCTAATAAGAAGCATTTCAACACAAGCTGATACTAGAACAAACACTGATCACAGCAAGAATCATAAATAGTGCCCTTCTCCATTTCTTCAGCATCACTTTTTAGAAAGAAAGAAAGAAAGAAAGAAAGAAAGAACTCACACACATACACAGAGTTATTGCAACATGAGCAGCTCAACTCAGCACTGCCATCATTACAAAGGTAGGTGGACCCTGGTCAATGGAGAATTTTGAAATACAATAAATAAGCAATGCATAATAATAAAGTAAAATGTAAAATCAGCAGCTTAAATTCTGTTGCTCAGCTCTGCATGTGCCCCAAGGATGTCTTCTATCCATATACTGTACGACCTTTTGTAGGTTTTTGTTGCTTTTCACTCTACATCCTAGAATTCTTCATACTGGGTGTTAGAACTGTCAGGCAGATACCTGAATTATTCTCCCTGGAAGGAAGGAAGGAAGGCTGGGCCTTGGCTTAATGGCCCAGGGCCTAGTTTCCTGCCAGAAAAGGAATCATCTCTGCTCTATATAGAGTTGGTGTAGTGGTGGCTCAGTGGACTAAGGCACTGAAACTGTAGACTGCAAAGTCGGCAGCTCGGCGGTTCGAATCCCGGGTGCCACGCAGAGGAGCGAGCTCCTGCCGATAACCCCAGCTCCTGCCAACCTAGCAGTTCAAAAGCATGTAAATGCAAGTAGATAAATAGGTACCGCCATAAAAAGCGGGAAGGTAAAACAGTGTTTCCTTGCAGCCATGCCGGCCACATGGCCATGGACTTGCACAGCACTGGCTCTTCCGGCTTGAATACGGAGATGAGCACCGCCCCTAGAGTCGGACACGACTAGCATGCATATGCAGTGGGAACCTTTACCTTTACCTTAGTTTCCAGAAGCAAGATAAGGACGTGTTGTCCAGAATAGCATTTCTTTGCCAGATAAAAGCCAAGATGGAATGTAATTCATATTTCTGGGAAATTCGTGATAAAGCTCTGTCCCTGTGGGAGAAAAGCTTGTGGGCCTTTGAATGGAATAAAAGAAAATTTTTAAAAAATGAAATGGCAGTGTTATCTGGCAAAAGTAGAATGAAGGTATAATTAATAACTAAAGGACAACATGCGACTGTTAAAAGTAATGAAGCTAATATATTAAAACAGAAGCAGCTCTCTGCTTGAGATAGCTGATGAAGTTTCAAGCCATTCTAACTGTTGTGCTGTCCAAGGCTTTCTCTATGAGGCTAAATGTGAAGGTGATCATTCACTGCAAGGCCTTTGCACACCTGGTGAAGAAATTCAAGGGAGTTTGCTTGCTTCTCCATTCATGTAGTGTGTGTGTGTGTGTTTGTGTGTGTGTGTTGTGTCATTACAGTCATGACCGACTCTCCGTGACCCCATGTCAATGGAGTTCTCTTGGCAGGAATACTGGAGTGGTTTTGCCAGTTCCTACTCCAGGCGCCTACAGCACCTGGTATTCCCTGGTGGTCTCCTATCCAAGTACTAACCAGGGCTGACCCTGCTTAGCTTCTGAAATCAGGTGAGATCAGATGTGCTTAGGACAGGGGTGCCCAAACTTTTTGTAAGGAGGGCCAGATTTGGTGGCTGAGAATGTGTCAGGGGCCGGTTGCTCCCCGACCCTGCCACCCCACTGCAGGCCCCACGCACTGGCCCATAAGCCCCACCCACTGACCCCTTGCAATCCCACCCACAGGAAGGAACGCAGGGACCAAGGGAGGGAGGGAGGAAGGTGGAAACCAAGAGAGGAAGGAAGGAAGGTGGGGAACAAGGAAGGGAGGGAGGGAGGGAGGGAGGTGGGGACCAAAGGAAGCACAGGGAGCCTGTTTAAAAAAAATGGGGTGAAGGAGGGTGAAGGAGGGGCAGGCCAGCCAGCCGTGGGCCACTCAGAATGGCCTGACGGGCCAGATTTGCCCCCCCCCCCGGGCCGGACTTTGGGCAGGCCTGGCTTAGGACATCTAGGCTAGCTCCATGCACGTAGGCAGGTAGTCAAATCTCATCCTGAGCGACACTGGAGGACAAAGTTTGGTTGTTGAGCAGGAAGTTTACATATGTGTAAGACCGCCTTGGGTCCTTTTGGGGAGAAAGATGGGATAGAAATATTTCAAACAAATAAACAAATAAACACATACATAAATAAATAAAACCAAAAAGTGTTCTGCTTATATACCACCCCATACCACCTCAAGCAGCTTCTGGGTGGTTTACAGTTTAATTACACTTACAGTGATAAATTGAAATTTGTTTTTAAAAATGATTCTCATCAACATATTGCTCCTGGTGCAAATACAGTTCTGTTTTTATTGAACATAACACATAAGAGAGTGTCACAACACGTAACAGAGAGACAGCAAGCCAGATACTAATTGCAATTAGGGTCTCAGAACTTGTGTGGTGCTAACAGTGACCACCAGAAATTCTGGACCATCAGATGGCCCAGAGGATTTCCTTATATACTCTTCAGAGTATGAAACCAGTTCTGCTTTTATGAGAACAAGTCTGGACCAGTTTGCTGATACATTGATAATCATTCCTTTTTCTTTTCCTGATATGACCTGGTGTTCCTCTGTGCGTGTTCAAAGTTAAACTTATAAAAATGACACTTCTTTGCTGATTCAACATCCCGTCACATAAACATTTCTATAATTCCACAATTTTGCAGTTTTGCTAGTCCTCAGCTACAACAGGAAGTATCTTCAAAGCTTGTGACTGAAATAGGGAAGTGTTATTTTGCAAGAAGTCTCTGTATCAGCATTCTCTAATATAACAGAGTGTCTATTTTTCTAGCATATTTCCAGCATATTTTATTATTAAAACTAATCCTTATTATTGATTAGAATTGAGACCTCACAAATCCTATCAACAGTATGCAGGCTACATATTGCAACACCCCCCCCCCCCAGCAAGTGCTGCCTTCTCAACCGTTACTTGTCCCACCTCTGGGACTTCAAAATTGCATCCTGGATTTTAGGAGAGGGAAAGATGGTGACCTGACAAACCTAAGGAAGGTCCTCCTATAAAGGTGGCTGCATTGCTTTCAAAAGACACCATAAATATCTTTTCCTAGTTCTGTACTCTAAACTCAAAATTAGGCTCAACATGTTGAACAGGGCCTTTAAACTTTGGACTAAAATCTAGGATGGATTCGCTGCCTCAATGAGAAAGAAGCCACTAGCCACCATAGGACTTTGCTCAGTAAACAGAGGGAAAGAACAAGAAAAGTTTGATAGCATTTAGAAGCTGATAGGATGTGTCTGTGAAGATTCTCAGTCATCCAGGTGAGGTTATCTGGAAGTTGAGTCATGGCAACTGGACTTCTTTTCTTGAGAGATCAAAACGTACTCATCCAAGCAGAGACTAATGAAGCTGCTTGGATGCATACCGAAATGTTTCGATATCTCAAGAAAAGAAGTCCAGTTAGCATGACTCAACGTCCAGATAAGATGATAGGATGTTATTCCCACAGTTGTCCAGAAACACATTGCTGATCAGCCAGACTTGCTGATGAAGTCCGAGTTTCCCCCCAACTAACCAATCACACAAAAAGCAAGTGACTCTGAGAAATATGGTAGCTGGGGAAAGCTGTGCTGGTACAGAGATCTTTCAGCAGCTCCACTTTTTAAACATCCAGTGATAGCTTCATTGGACTTCTTGACTCACATGCCTTCCTTGTAGTCTGCATGCGCCGAGCAGAATGCCAGAAAAGAGAGTTTATGAAACCCAGATTGCCATGCCAGTGTAAATCCTGAGTTGAGATGGAAATATCTGTATATAGAGATGCACATGCATAAGGTCTTATTGTTCTACATCATTGTGGACCTAATGGTGTACTAACAGTCCTATGCAGCACTATTTCTGTTTCAATCCACAGTGAGGGATCCATCTCAATAGCAGATATGGGGCATCATGGAAGGGTGGAAAACTATACAATCTTGAATCTATTATCATTGTATTGATCAGTGCCAGGGCAGTAGAAAACCCTTGTGGCATGCTGGGAGTGTGAGGAGTCTGCTTCATGTTCTGAAATAACTTATCTGGCTTTGTCTACTTACACAATTTGACTTGGTCAATGGCCAAGGTGGGAGTGCCATTTGCTGTTCATCAGGAAGTACAATTTCTTGGGCCAGTGTGTGTGTGTGTGTTGTTACAGTCATGGCCGACTCATCATGACTCCGTGTCCATGGAGTATTCTTGGCAGGAATACTGGAATAGCTTGCCAGTTCCTACTCCAGTTTTTGGGCCAGACCTCTTCCCATTTACAGCATTCTCAAAATGGGGTCACCCAGCTTTATCCATGGCAAAAGGTAACTCACCATCTCTCTCTGCGGTTGCCTATGCAATTGTCAGTTCTTAGCGCCAGCCAGTTTGTCTTGATGCTTCTCTAAAATGGTTGTCCCTGCAGTTTCCACCTATCCTTTGGAACCACTCACAATGTGTCTGCCTTCCAAAAGCAAAGCAAAGCAAAGTGCTCTGCTTATATACTGCTCCACACCACTTCACCTAGTCTCTGGGCGGTTTAGTTTAATTACAGTATGCAGGCCACACATTGCCACTGCCCCCCACCAGCAAGGTTGGTACTCATTTTACTGACTTCGGAAGGATGGAAGGCTGAGTCAACCATGAGCCTGCCACCTGGGACTGAACCCCAGGTTGTGAGCACAGTTTTAGCTGCAGTACAGGCATTTAACCACTGCACCACGGGGCTCCACACAGAAGACAATGTCACATCCAGGACAGTCCTTTGTGTGACAGCCCTTTGGGTATTTGGAGATATCAACTACATCTCATAAGTCTGTGAAGATTCTCAGTCATCCAGGTGAGTTTATCTGGAAGTTGAGTCATGCAACTGGACTCCTTTTCTTGAGAGATTGAAACGTTTCGCTGCTCATCCAAACAGCTTCATCAGTCTGAGGAAAGCTTTTTGTGAGTTCTTCATTTTACAGTTCACTTTGACCTCATGTCTGATATAGGCTCATTACATGAATGATGGCCTTACTATGCTTGTTAGTAGACAGTAGTCTCAATAGGCTGTTAGGTGAACAATGGCTTAAGGTGCTGAAACCCCAAAAGTATGGGTCGTTAGTTATGGCCTTGTTGGTGAAAGCGTGAAGTATTTTTTATTTGTCTGGGTATTGTTGAAATCATAGCCTGATAAGTAGCAGATAGACTGTGCCTGAGTCCCTACCTCTATTGAGAGAGGGGTTTTTAATACTCACATGAATGGTTTCCCTGACCCCTCTCTCAAACCACCTATCTTCTCTGTCTAATATGTGTACATCTTCATTTTTGAATGAGTGCTCTTTGTCCTTCAAGTGGAGGTGTACTGCTGACTTGGTCCTGAGCTGTTACCCCTCCTATGTTGGGCCATCCTCGTGTTTAATGGCTGATTAGTTTAAATCTCATATACTATATTGCTGCTTTTGTGTTTTAGATGTGTTCTGCTTGTTTGAGTTGACCGTTCATTCATTTGTTCATTCGTTCATTCATTCATTCATTCATTCATTCATTCTTCATTCATATACAATCTAGTTGGAAGTGACTTATAGCAATCCTAATAGGGTGTTCAAGGTAGGTGAGATATTTAATGAGTTGTTTTACCAATGTCACACAATCATGAGTTTCCATCACCAGGGATTTAAACCCAGGTCTCCTGAGTCCTGACCTGACACTTCATCCACCAAATCACACTGAATATAAGGTGGCTTAGAAACTGTTACAAATCAGAGATAATATTTAACAAATGCAGTATTAAAATATAACATCAAAATGTGACTGAATGTGTTATTGCATAAAATGACCACCTGATTAAAAACAGTTCAAAACACCTTAAAAGAACATTGTTTTTTAAAAACACCTGACAGAATGCCTCCTCCCAACAGTTATGGATCAACCTCCTGCCTGGCCCCCTCCCTCAGTGCTTTCAAACGAGCCTTAAAGACCTGGCTATTTTAGTAGGCATTTCCTACAGTATTGGACTTTAGCATCCCCTGATAGACCCACGTCTCTGCCCAACATGGCTTTTTAGTGTAATGTTTTGAAATTGTAATTTGTATTTTAATGTAGTCATGGTTTGCTTGCTTGCTTGCTTGCTTGCTTTTTGCCTTTTTGCTTATTTTAATTGTTTATTGTTAATATTCTTGTAAAACTGTCCAGAGTGGCCTTGTTGTCAGATGGGTGGTATAAAAGTGCAATAAATAAATAAATAAAGAAAAGAAAAGAAAAAGTAAAAATAAGATGTCCAGCATCCTATATTAAAAGAGCTTTCTTAAATAACCTATGCAGTCACCAAAAGCCTACCTGAAAAGAAATACATTTGCTCACTGGAAGAAAACACTTGAGAAAGCCAACTTACCATCCATTGGCAGGGAATCCCACAGGCTGCAAGCAGCCACTGAAATTGTCCCACCTTGAGTCTTCATTACATATCCTTGTGAGTCTGGTAGGAGTGAGAGAAGGTCCTGCTCCAGATAAACTGGATACAAGACACATAATGATTTTGAAGTCATAAGCAACACACCGTGGAGGCTGACAGCCCTAATATCAAGTGAGTCCACAGAGAGGTTTGGTGAGAAATAAATTTATTCCATCATTCCATCTCCTAATACATTTATTTTATTTTATTTTATTTAAACTGCTACCCAGTCGAGCTATCCAAAGGTGCTAAATGCCATAATTACTATTTGTCAAAGAAGTAGGCTCTACTTGTCAAGATTTCAAGGGGTAATGCAAGATACCATCTGGACAGAGGACCAAGCATGCCTTACTGGAGGCACCTGTGCAATAAGATATATCCAAATGAAGTTCAGTCATCCAAGATGAGAGAACAGAATTCCAACAAAGAGAAGGCAAAAGGCACAGCAACAGGTGATCTGGGGTCCTCCACATCAAGGTAGCAGGAAATCCAACAAAAAATGTTTGGCTATTATGATAGAGTTTTCTCCTCGTACCAGGCCTTTGGGGCCAAATATAACTGCTGCTGTACTTGGATCTCCACCCAAGAAGGAGCTAGGAGCCATTAAGCTTTGGGTCACCCTGTGAGCAGAGGTCAACCTGTTTAGGGAGACCATTTGCTCCCTAATCATGATTCACCTCAGAAGCCAGGCATTCCTTCACAGTGTCTGTATCCTGGCCCCTTGGTTTTCTCAATATCACCCTTCCAGGTTGAGGGATGTGCCTGTGACATAGGGTTCAGCACCCTGGATAGCTCCCACAAAGGTTGAAGTAGATTCGCTGCCTGATTGACCCTCGAGTCTTCACTGCTAATATTTGTAATTTCATGATGTGAAGCATCTCTTTGATCTGTTCCAACCTAATGTTGGGTTTTGCCTCCTGCAATTAAAGTTAAAGACCTGTGGCAAATATACATTGCGGTCTTGCACTGAATTTTAAAAGACGAATATTTCTGTCACTTCACAGCAGCATATGAAAAGTGTTAGGAATATGCATAAAGTCTTTTGTAACATTGCACCAAATAAATATGAACATGAAGAGTAAATCCTCAAATGAAGAACAGATTCTAGTGCTCAGACTCTAAATAAGGAGATTGGTAAGCAAACAAGACAGCAACTTTTGCCTATTTAACACTTCACACTTCTTTGAGATTTTTTTATGGAGTACCATGAATGTCAAATGGGTCTATTACTTTTATATATAAAAGTAATAGACCCATTCCTTTTATATATATATATACAGTGGTACCTCTACTTGCGAGGTGCTCTACTTATGAGCAATTCAACTTAAGAGTGGAAAACCGTTGGCTTTTTCACTGCTGGCTTACAAATTTTAGATGCGGTCTGATCTACATATTTTTTATTTTTTTCATTTTTTTTTCATTTTCATTTTTTGATGTTTTAGATACCACTGCTCTACTTATGATTTGTTCATCTTATGAGCATGCATTCAGAAGGGATTAAACTCGTAAGTAGAGGTACCACTGTATATAAAATCTTGTGGCATCTTTGAACTTTGCGGATTTATATCAGTTTGGGGCTGGCATAAAGTACAATCCAGTTTTTTGTACGCATGGAATGTACCAACAGCACAGAATCACAGCAACACATTCAACAGGAAGATACATGCCATATAAAGAAGGATAACAGTGGAGTTATGGTTATAATTAACAGTGTATTTAGGCTCAGAACAGCCTTGTGAGACAACACTCTGGTTAAAAGATGGCAAAGCTGATTTTGGCATTCTGTTAGCCACCTCATTTTTAAAAGGCAAAGCAATAATGCCACCTCTTGGCAGTCTTTTAAAAGGATAAACCTGAAACTACACGGACCATTTCTTCTCGACAGCCTACTCCCAAACTTCCACTCACTTGCAGATTATTCTCATTTATATATGCACAGAAGAGCAGCTTCATTGCTTAATTGTCTGCCATGCATTTGTATAAAAATCAATAATTATTAGCAAAAAAAGCTGTCCTTTTGATATTCAGCAGCCTGACCCAAATTTGTGTTGCACAAACGTCACAGACTACAAGCCTCCCTATTCCTAACTATCAGCCATGCTGACAGTGTCTGATGGGATTATTTGTTTATTTATTTAAAATATTTCTATCCCACCTTTCTCTCTGAAAGGACCCAAGGTGGCTAGGATAAGTGCTCCAAAATATCTGGAGGGCACCATGTTGGAGAGAGCTGGGAGGGATAAACTGGGAATCATTCAGGTGCTAATTGCTCTGGTAGGAATGCAAGTGGCACCAGATCAGTGCAAAGTAGAAATATCCTCTTGATTGTGGTGATAGATAGGTTTATGCACCTACCAGACTACCTTGGAGTGGTGATCCTGTGGCCCACAGGAGTGAGGTTTATTTGCTTCTCTCTCTCTCTCTGCAGAAAGGAAACAATGTAACTTGTGGCAGCAAATTGCTTCTAATAATTGAGTCCCCACTTGGATTCCTCATTGTGTGCCAGTAAGGGCAGTTTAGCATGTAACCCCAAATCTCTTGCCTCAACTCCCATTCTTCTTCTTCTTCTTCTTCTTCTTCTTCTTCTTCTTCTTCTTCTT
>JAHTLZ010000379.1:57290827-57316412 GCA_023846285.1 Phrynocephalus versicolor | reverse complement strand
TCTTCTTCTTCTTCTTCTTCTTCTTCTTCTTCTTCTTCTTCTTCTTCGCATTTGTCCCACTTGAAGACACTTGGAGGTGGGGCCTGCTATTCTTCTTCTATCCTTCCGTTTGTCATAGTCATGGGTTAGGCCTGGGTGAACCCGGGACAACTTCATGTTGTTGTTGATGGTGTTTTACTAGTGCTGTTTTGGCCATCCCTTCAGTCAGGATCTGATGACATCCAGGATGATACCCCTTTTGGCCAGAGTTTCCTCATCAATATGCAAGATGTGTCCATACCAACGTAGTTGGGCTTCATGCAGCTTGTTGGCAATTGTTGTAATGCCGCATTTGGATTGGATGTCATCACTGTGCACATGATCATTTCACGTGAGGCCAGAGGTCCATTGCAGCGTCTTTGTCTCCATGACACATAGGCAACATTCAACTTCTTTAATTGCTGGCAGCAATTATGCACCATAGAGCATTACAGGTTGTACAATGGTGTGATAGATCTTTGACTTTACACTGATCTTTTTGTCACTCATGATGATTGATATCATAGAATCATAGAATCATACAGTTGGTAGAAACCTCAAGGGCCATCCAATCCAACCCCCTGCCATGCAGGAACCCCATCACAGTATTTCTGACAGATGACCATCCAGCCTTTGCTTAAAAGCCTCCAAAGAAGGAGACTCCACCACCCTCCGTGGCAGCACATTCCACTGCCGAACAGCTATAACCATCATGAAGTTCTTCCGAATGTTGAAATGGAATCTCTTTTCTTTTATTTTGAAACCATTGCCCAGAGTCCTAGTCTCTGAAGCCATGGAAAACAAACCTGTTACCTCTTCAATGTGACATCCTTTCAAATATTTAAACATAGCTATCATATCCCCTCTCAACTTTTCTTTTGTAAGGCTACACATTCCCAGCTCCCTAAGCCACTCCTCTTAAGACATTTCTTTGAGACCTTCAACCATCCTGGTCACCCACGCTCAAGGTTGTCAACATCCTTTTTAAATACTAAAGTACTCCAGGTGGGATCTGACCAGAGCCGAATGTCATATGCCATTTTAGAGAGGCACTGTTGACTCTTGATGTGGCTTTGCGATTCAGACTCCCATCAGCAGTGATAACACCAAATATCTGTACATAAGAAAAACAGAACTGGCCCAAGTGGGGCTCACCGGATGCAGTCACTGTGCTGGAGCAGTTGGTTGCAGAGCAATGGGCTGGGAGTTTGGTTCCCCACTGTACCTTGTACAAGAAGAGTCTGCCTGGTCTTGGGCAAACTTCCTGGTGCCAGAAGAGCAAGGCAGATCATAAGTTTCAAGTGCCTAGTTCCTTGTTGCCTCCACCTCTTCAAAGCCTACGGTCACAGTATTTTGCCATTTGTTCTACCAGGGGAAGCAAATATTTGTTGAACAATTACATAGACAGAAGCAGAAGCAGACAAAGAGCTTACTTAAAACAAAAAACAGCTATATTACATATATACACAGATAAGTTACATGGAGACAAATCAACAGCATAACACCATTTCATCATACATGGCATACATGGCATACATTCCAGTGAGCATATAGAATAGAGAGACAAGAATGGGTGGCTTACTCACAAAAGGCCCATTGGACAATGATTAACAGAGCACTTATACACATTTGTTTGTCTAACCAGGAAACACATTGCATCATGGCTATTGCAACCCATTTAAGCCCATTCTTTACACCTGCAGTCTAATAGAAAAAAACCTTTAGACTGAATCACCGTGACTTTGCACATTTGCAGACTCCATCTTAGAAATCAATTACCGTATATACTCGAGTATAAGTCAGGGCCCCTAATTTAAACCCAAAAATGGGAAAATTTATTGACTCAAGTATAAGCCTAGGGTGGGAAATGCAGCAGGGCCTGGCAACTCCTCCTTTGTGAGCTGGGTGTGTGTGTGATGTTTAAAATGACTTTTAGCCACCGAGGCAAGTGCTTGAGGGGTGGTCAGGAGGGGGTGGCGCACAATGTTTAAAATGACTTTTAGCCACCAACCCAAACTTGCCTCAGTGGCTAAAAGTATTGACCCAAATATAAGCCGAGGACCCCTTTTTTCAGCCCAAAATTAGGGCTGAAAAACTAGGCTTATATTCGAGTATATACAGTAAATACATACAGACCATTTATTTATACACCTGTCTAATACAAAGTTTCATTAACTAATATCTGACACCTACACCATGAGCAGCAATGCAAATGGGCACAGAAGTTACTTTTTAGCATTTCAGCCTCTGGATGTGATGGCAAATCAATACTGTTCTACCCTGGAACTGAAGCCAGCAATAGTTGGCATGGATTGTTGATGCTGAATGCTGCTTAAATCCCATGTCCCTCCCCATGGCTCAAAAAGCAAAAAGCAAAGTGGTCTGCTTATATACCACTCCATACCACTTCAAGTAGTCTCTGGGCAGTTTACAGTTGTTTTTTTTTAATTACAGTATGCAGGCTACACTTCCCCCATCCCCAAGCAGGCTTACTCATTTTACCGACCTCGGAAGGATGGAAGGCTGAGTGAACCTTGAGCCTGCTACCTGGGATTGAACCCCAGGTCGTGAGCACAGTTTTACCTGCAGTACAGGCATTTAACCACTGCGCCATGAGGCTCTTGTATTCAGATACTCTGCTCATGATAATTATTAGCTGATGCACCCAAAATCTACTAGCTACTGTTTCCGAATGTAATCGGCCCTGATTTTCCTCCACGTGTTGCATGCAATAATTGAATGTGCTTTGCTGTGTTAGGCTGCATAGGACCCATAAGGAACAGCAACCGTTTTGCTTTTTCTGCTATACTCATGCTAAGCATCTGGGTGAGAGGACCTTATGAAATCCAGCATTGTGGCAGTAGTTGTGAATAAACGCATTATTCATGCACAACCAGCCTTCCCCCTCCAACAGAAGCAGGCAAAGCTGCCCAAATTAGGTATAGAAACTTAAACAATGATAATAGCAACTATCAAACTGTCAGTCACAGCAACATAAAACCCAAACAAAAAATAAAACTAGCAATAAGCTATTGAAATTTTATTATATGCAGGAACTAGAAAATTTGTCTAAAAAGGGGGTGGGGTGAGGAAACCAGATGGCAGATCAAGTAGAAACCTGCTTGGTCAAAATAAGTTTTGAAATGACAACTGAGTATGAACAAAGAGGCAACTCTAGCTAGCTAACACCTTCATTTGTCTCACAAGCCAGCACTGATCATCCTCAGAAGGTAGAGATATATGCAAACAGACCGTTCAAATAAATACTGTATACTGTTTTTGCCCTGGGGCTCCAATTGCCTACTTAGCAACACCAGATTTCTAGGTTCATTTTTATGGTTTCAAGATATGCCATTTTTGGACACATTTAGGAGCATTCTTGCTAGCCTGCATATTCTAAAACTACCACGGCTGTTTATGAAATTAACGCATTGCCTCTCAAATCTCTAACTTATTGCCGCATGAAAGTGCAGCAATGGTCTTGTGCTGGCAGAGCTCATCAACGTTCTATCAGGCAATTCTTAAAATGGGCAGCCTCCCGCCCCGCCACCAAATCATAACTTTTAAACTGAAGTTCAGATGAGTACCAAATCTGGAACAGCTGTAAGAGAGATTCTGCTCTTCCTCTGTGCTGAATTTGAGGACATTTGGGCTAAGGGTAAATCAAATACAAGATTTTTTTAAAAAGTAAAACTGCACCATCATTCAGAAATAATGTCCCCAGATGTAAAATAGCTCATAGAAATTCAAAAGATCAATCTTGATTATGTTAAAAGAGGATGGTTGGCCCCACCAGCGTTTTTAGATTTGGAAAAGAATCCAGGCTGAAGGGGCTGGAATGTTGGTTCACAAAAAAGGCCTTTCAAAAGAGAAACAAAGTGATTTTTCAATAAAACTTAGCATGTGTAAAACAGGCTTACCAGCAAACCCTTTCCAAATTTCAGTAGGAGCCCCATATCCATGGGATATTTGTTTAAACAAATGCTGACAATTGTGGAGAATAGCAAAAATAAAGGGGGAAAAACAGGAGAAAAATTATTTTCACATGCATTTCCAGAAACAGCTAGTAGAGGGCAACAGAGATCATGCTATGTATTCTCCACCAATAAGAATTCATAGCATAGTCTTTAGCTCCCTCTTCTGGACAGTTCTAGTAATGTATATGAAAATATTTTTCTGGATTCTTTTCTTTTAATATTTATAATATTTTCAGGCCATGGATAATTAATTCAATTTGATTTATTTAAATAAGTAAAAGGACCCAAGGTGGGATAAGTAAAACTGCAGATACTGGTCCCTCTATCCTTTGATTTGTATTCCTCTATTCCTGCAGAGAGAAGGGGGTTGGACTTGATGGCCTTATAGTCCCCTTCCAACCTCACTTTTCTATGATTCTATGATCCCACTTAGATACGGGTCCTACTGTAGATGCATTGTTGCAGTTCGTGGACATGGAAGGGAGATATTTGGAGTTTTAGAGCAGTGGCTACCAATCTTCTGCCAGTCATGACCTCCATTTTTAATAGAGAGCTAACCTGTTGGGGCCCCTGACATGTTTGCATCAAAAGTCATTTTTAAAGGGGTAAAGTCATCAGTTCTCAGAATATAGAGACTTCTTTCTCTTCCCAAGGGCCTGTTGCTCATAGATACACATGCACACTATTTTTACTCCCCTAAAAAACCCTTTGTGATATCCTTGGGGGCCACAGCCTCCAATGCTGAGACACACTGAATTAGGGCAACTAAAGATCACAGAAACAGAATCATGGTGGATAATTTGTTAGGGTTTTTTTTTACCACCAGCACTAACATTTCAAGGGCAAAGCTTGAAAAAGTTCCTATTTTTTGGACTGCATTACCCACAATCCCATGGGCAGTGATGGCGAACCTTTTAGAGATCGAGTGCCCAAACTAAGTGCTACTACAGCAATGTCACCTGAATACAGTGGTACCGTAGGTATGGGTTACAAATGTTTCGGGTGCTACCCTTCAGAAAAGTGAGAATCGAAGAGCAGGCTTTTGAATCTTTTGCAGCCACAGTATCCTCGCTGTGGCCCTGGGAAATTCAAAAACCCCGCTCTTTGATTATTGCTTTCCCGAAGAGTAGTACCCCATCTGCCTCCCTGCCCTGGGCTGAGAGACAGATGGCTACTACACCATCAGGAAAGCCAGAGGGGAGTGGCGGCAGCTTGTGGACTTATTCATAGCCCCAGTTTACTCTCTAGCCATGATATTCTGGCATCCCAAAAGCATTTTGGCTGGAGAGTAAACAGGGGCTACGAAGGAGCCCACAAACTGCTGCCTCCCTTTGCCTGGCTCTCTTCATGATGCCGTTTTGAGTCCATCAAAATGGCTCCCTGAAGACAGCCCGGCGAAGGGGAGGCAGTGGTTTATTTATTTATTTATTTATTTATTTATTTATATAGCTTGTATGCCGCCCACTATCCAAAGGTCTCTGGGTGGCTCACAATCAAAGTAAACAATTCAGATAATTAAAACATCAAATTGCAATAAAATTAAAACAATGAAACATTTAAATACAATAAATACAATATATTCTACACTAAAATCGCCATCCAGACCCACAATAATCAGTTAAAAGATCTCTGGAACAGGAATGTTTTTACCTGGCGCCGGAATGTCATCAATGTTGGCGCCAGGCGGGTCTCGCTTGGGAGGGCATTCCATAACCTGGGGGCAGCTGCCGAAAACGCCCTGTTCCTACAAGCCATCCCTTTCACCTCCTTGAGGGATGGCTTTTTCAGGAGGGCTCCCTGGCTAGATCTTAATTGCCAGGTAGGTTCATATGGAAGGAGACGGTCCTTCGGGTATCTAGGTCCTTTGGCAGCCCCAGTTTACTCTCCAGCCACGCTTTTGGGATGCCCAGAGCAGCATGGCTGGACAGTAAACTGGGTCTACAAAGGAGCCTACAAGCTGCTGCCTTCCCCTGACTGGGCTCTCTGCATGGAACACATGGCATGCTCCGAGCGGAGGGGGAAGTGCCATGGCTGTGACGGGGCAATGTCACGGAAAGGACTCCACATGCCATCTTTGGCACCCGTGCCATAGATGCACCAGCACTACCCTAAGTGGCATATAGCCCAACAAAATTAACTTTCACAGGCTCTAGGCCACGCCTGCCCAAAGTCCGGCCCGGGGGGGGGGGGGCGCAAATCCGGCCCGTCAGGCCATTCTGAGTGGCCCGCAGCTGGCTGGCCCACCCCTCCCTTCCCCCATGTTTTTTAAAAGAAAGTGGGTGGGGCTTGCAGTGGGGTGGCAGGGTTGGGGAGCAACCGGCCCCTGACACATTCTCAGCCACCAGATCTGGCCCTCCTTACAAAAAGTTTGGGCACCCCTGCAAGGCACAGGGGCAGGGCATCTCTCTATCTCTGTGGATTATTCTTTGGCAGCAAAACAACAAACCCTCCTGCGACATCTTAAAAATCAACATGTTTGAGGTGGTAACAGCTATCAAGAACAGGAGGCTACCTCATCTTATCAAAGGCTTCATTTTTGGTGTTTATGATGCCCCAATGTTACTTTTTGAGGGTTTTTTTTATATTGATTAGACACTTCATTTACTGTATATTTTTAATGGAGATTGCTTAATGGCCTGCACATAATAAGTATGAGTTAGTAGGATTTGCAACAGGGCAGAAATATTTTAACACTTTAATTTGCACGTGAGGTTCTTTAAAATTTTAAGATAGGAGAAAGAAGAGCATAAGGTAGAAATGGATTTGCATTTTCTCATCAGGGCAGGGGGGACATCGGAAGCAGGTCAAAATTGAAAACAATTTACTAGGGATGGTCTCCTTAAGTGTCACAAAACTCTTTTCTGGCTGTTGCGACATTCTCTAATGACATTACAGCTTCTGGCCCCATCTCATCTCATCGGTTAGCAAAATCCGAAAGTCACTTATGTCAGTCTCTAATGCAAGCTAAATGAGTCTTCCTAGTCATAAGGAGCTGCGCAGAATTAGTTTTCGTTCAGCAGAAAATTGCCATTGGGGCTGGCACTTTTATCTAAAAATTTCACTTGTGCATAAGCAAAAAACTCATATATTATTTGGTTACATTCCATCAGTATGAGAAATAACATTGTGAGAATTCAATGCATGCTAATGATATATAGAAATCCACCTGCTTTCTGATAAAATGAGTTTAATTTTCTGTTTCCCACTGCCTGGTTGGCCTTTCATAAATTACTTATGCACAGCTATTATTAAAAAAGAGGGAAAGCAAATTAGAAAGTCCGCATATCTCTCTACTGGATTTAACCAAGGCAGGGCTGTGACAGCTCGAGTCAGCATTTTTGAAGAAAAAAAAATTCTGCTCTCTTGAAAATTTTTGCATCTCTATACAATTCCGGGCCAGTGTTGTAAACGTTCTGACCTGCCTTCTTACCAAATTAACCTAAATCCTTTCTATTTTTCAACATTAATGGAATCCTCTAGAGTCCTGCTGATATATATTAAAATATATTTATTGGTTAATTTGAATTCCAGCCATTTTTTTTGTACCTCATTTTCTGGCACTTCCGTTATATCTCTCCAGTTTGGAGTCTGAGCATTAGAAACCTTACAAATTAAGATGAATGCATCCGACAATTATCAGATCAAAAACAACTTAACTTTCATTGGAATATATGATTGCAAATTTCTCTTCCTGATGAAAGAGAAAAATGAGGACTTTCTCCTTGAAACAGTTAATTGGATTTTGAAGCACTGTACATTTCAAGCAATTGGTGCAGCTTTTGACTGGTCTGCGAGCAGGCGACCCTTTAGCTTTAGAACAGACAATGGGTTTTCATTTTCTTGCAGGTCTTTCAAGTCCATAGTTCACGGTGACTTTAACTTTAATTTCTGTTAATGATATTATTTTGCTCTCTTTAGGATCAAACTTTCCTATGATGGGTTTGAGCTGCAGCAGCAATCCCATTAGCTTCTCAAATTGCACTCCCTTTAATGCTGCTTGGGGCATTATTTCATTTTATAATGTCTTTTCTTCCCTACGCACACACGGGCACCTTTAGAAAGAATTTTAAAAGTAGATGTTCTTCCCGGAGACCCAGAGTAGAGAGAAAATAAACTGAAACAAATAAGGAAAATAAGGAAATATTTGCATAGATGAATATGATAAGCCTAGTGCCATAAACCTCGTGTTAGTACTGCACTTAACTTATATGTATACATAAAGACATAAGTGGAGACAACCAGCTTGGCCCAAGACACTTCCCTACCTGAAGCAAAAGATAACATGGCATGCACACACATGCCGGTTCCACATACAGACTCAGCAGACTGAGAGCTGGATCATATGCCTACATTTTGGGAATATCACATGGTTTAGATTAATATATTCTCCCCATGCTTTGTTGTTGGTATTACGGTGAAAACAAGATGGAAGAGAGAATCAGGTGTGTTCTACAATGGCCTGGCAACATGTAGTACTCTATTTTGAAAAAAATCAAGGAATAAAATTAGTTAGAATAGAATAGAATAGAATAGAATAGAATAGAATAGAATAGAATAGAATAGAATAGAATTATAAAAATAAATTTTTAAAAATAATTTATAAAAATCCAAGACATAAAATCTACCATTTAAGAACAAACATCCATACACATACTCCTGCATTCACATGCAGCACATCACTTGTACTCATTTAAAACTGACATAAAAACCAAACATGCATCTCTCTCACTTGACAGCAATCATACCCAATACATAAAAACTACAATTTAAAAAAACAACAACCATACACAATCCCCCATACAATATACATGTTACACATTCAACACTAATATATCACCCATCAACTTAATTTTTTAACAGAATTTAGCATGGTTACTGCTGTTGGTTAAAAACTGTTTCTGAATCTTTCTGTCCTTGTTCTTATTATTTATTTATTGGTTTATTAAATTTATATACCGCTCCATCTGTTCTAATAGATCTATACCTTCTGCCTGATGGCAACAGTACAAACAGAGAGTGTCCAGGATGAGAAATGTCTCCTATAATATTCTGTACTTTCTTAAGACACTGGGAGCTGTGTAATTCCTCCAATGTGAGTAGTGGACAAGTTTCTTCTGGGAAAGAGTAAGGGGATTACTTTTAAAACAGTGCATATGTAACAGTTGTAAAGTCCTGTGCATTTTGGAACTGCAACTATAACTAGAGATGGGCACAAACCTCTGGTTTGGCAGTTTGGCACGGTTCGTTTCCCAGGCAAACAACTGATCTGTTTCAGCACCTGCCACTTCAGTGGGAGCCCAACTAGACGTAATGCTCAGAGAAAGTGAGGCAGGGCGTTGTTGCCTAGAGGTGCCCACTAGAGGGGGCAAGCAGGAAATGAACTGCACTGAACTGCAGAACCTGCAGTTCACGGCCACTTCTAACTACAGTAACCCCCCGCTGATCGCAGGGGTTAGGGACCCACCCCACCCACGATCCATTAAAATCCGCGATATGCGGAAGTGGGTGGGGGGTGGGGGTGGGGGACAAGTACTCTGGGTGGTGGGGAGCCATGCGATAGCTCCCCACCCCCCCCCCTGGGCGGCTCCTAAAAGCCTCAGAGGGATCGGGGGGGATGGCAGGCATCGGATCCACTGCTGCCGCCTGAGCGCGCCGCAGGGAGACTTCTCTCCGTGGTGCGCCCGGGCGGCCTTGGTGGATCCAAGCCGCTGCTGCCGCCCAAGCGCGCCGCAGGGAGAACTCTCTCTGTGGAGCGCCCGGGTGGCTCCATGGTTTTCCGGAGGGGGCGGGGGTGGCGGGGAGCCATGCAATGGCTCCCCACCCCCTGCCCCCTCCAGGAAGCCTGGGAGGCATGCAGGGGGATGGCGGGGAGCAACGCGATGGCTCCCCGCCAGCCTCCCGCCCCCTCCGGGAAGCCTGGGAGGCCTGCGGAGGGGAATGGCGGGGAGCAACGCGATGGCTCCTCGCCAACTCAGAGGGGGCGGGGCGGTGGCAGGGAGCGACCCGATCACCCCCCACCCCTCATTGGTGCAGGTACTGCGATCCCGCGATGTAGCGGTACCGCGGTACCTGAACCGCGAAATGGCGGGGGGTCACTGTTTAACCAGTTATATTTTAAAATTAAAATGTTTATTTATTTATTTATTTATTTGACTAATATACTTCTCCATCTAGCCCAGAGGCCACTCTAGGTGGGTTACAACATTTAAATATAAGTAATAAAACATGCAGTATATAAAACACTGTATTTTTCTGTGTATACAACAATTTTTTTTCTAAAATCATGGCACTAAAAATTAAGGGGCATCGTATACATGGAAGTAAGATTTTCCCAAGGAGTTGGGGAGGGGGAGGAGAACCCAAACTTACCTTGCTGCTTCCCTTCCTTTCTGGCAGCCTTTGTTTACTTTCCATGTCCTGAAGACTTTTCTGCTCTTTTTTTTTTTTGGACTGGAGCTTTCTTTTTAGCAGGAAGGGCTTAGGGGTGGAGTAGCTGATTAAAAAGTGCCTTTCCATGCTGAAAAAGAAGAGTCTGATCCTGCAAGAACAAAGCAGAAAGGAGAGCCATAAAGTGCTCCTGGAGAGGAAGCGAAACAATGAGGTCAGTTGGGATTCTCCTCCACCCCACCCTGTACTGTTTACCATACCCTGCTGTTGTCTTTTATTTCAGGAAGTGCTTGATTGCCCTCCTCTCTGCTTAGTTTTTGAAAGATTGGACTCTTCTTTTCAGTGTGGAAAGGTACTTCTTAATGGGCTGCTCCACCCCAAGCCTTTCCCCACTGAAAAGAATGGTCCAATATTGCAAGAAAAAAATAGAGAGGAATCTTCAGAACACTGAAAGGAAATGATACAGCATGGGGTGGAGGAGAACTCAAGGAGGATTTATTAATTTTTTTAATTTGGGGTCTTAAAAGTGGAGGGCGTCTAATATGTGGCAGCATCTTATAGATGGAAAATACAGTAATAATAAACATAAAAACTAAAATTAAATAAATGATTAACTATGCAATGACAAATTAAAATAAAAAATGACATAGATGTAGGACAAAAACAGAGGTGGAATTAAGGTTATTGAAGAACCTGATCAGCAGCAGTGGTAGTCAGTGATCTGGGAAAGCCAATCTAAACATCTAAGTCTTTAGTTGTCTTCTAAAGGCATGCAGAGTGGGTGCCAGGCAGATCTCTGAGGGCAGCTGGTTCCATAAGCATTGTGCCACCACTGAAAAGGCCCAGTCCCTAGTAGAGGTTTTCCGAACCTCCTTTAGGGTCAGCACCCTCAGATGCCCTGCCTAGGAAGAACGAGTGTTATAGGCGGCTCTCTGTGGTAGGAGCCATTGTGACAGATAAATGTTCTGTTCCATTTTTCCCACATCAGGTTGAGTATGGTATGCAGAAATGGCATAGGAATTTCCTCAGCCCATATTGTGTCCATCCCTTTCCCCTCAGTCATACATCCATTTTGTTATGTTGATTTGTGTCGAAACCAGTCACTAAGCCAGAGCTCCTCATGGTGGACAGTGTCACACTAGTCAGTTGACTGTCAAGATCAATTTGCACATGTGGATGATTGCTTGAATTGATCTAGAGCAACTCTTTGCACAGATGTTTCTTGCAACTTTTCATGATGGTCTTATAGGCCCCTTCTAACTTCACTATTCCGTGATTCTATGATGTGTCAACTAGGGATGGACTATTCGTTTCAGAAGCTACTGGTTCTGAAATGACCCGCTTGAACCGAGGTGGTGTTTGGAACCTTCTGAAACATAATCAGGCAATCCCTTACCTTGTTCTGCACCTGCATGGAGCTGAGCTCCAATGAGGAAGCAGCCTCCAATGTCATTGTTTCTTCTCCCTGGCACTGGCCAATCAGATGGGGGGGGGGATGATGCATTTCCCTGCACAGCTCCTGACTGGCCAGTGCTAGGAAGAAGGGACAATGACATCAGAGGCTGCTTCCTCATTGCTCAGCCGTGTGCGGGTGCAGAGCAAGATGAGGGATTGGCTGGTTGAGTTTTGGAGGCTTCCGAACACCACCTGGGTTCATGTGGGTCGTTTTGCAACCGGTGTAAGTTTTTATTGATGATTTATTGATATTTTACTTTTACCTATTTTAAATTGTTTTATTCTTTGGATTGTAAGCCGCCCAGAGACCTTTGGGTAGTGGGCGGCATATAAGTTAAATAAATAAATAAATAAATAAATAAATAAATAAATAAATAAATAAATAAATAGCCCACCCCTAGGGGCAATGTTTATCGGAGCTGTAACAAGGCTGTGATGGGCAGGACTTTGACCCACTAAACCCAAATGTAGGGGACATAAATATTTGCTGGTGAAACTGCCTATTGTTATTTGCTGCTGGACGAGCATGGAGCCCCCTGCCCAGGGCGTTCACATATACTACCTCCAGCAGCTCTATTCAAGCAGAAGGAAATCAATCAACCCAGCATGAAATCAATATGGGTAGTATACCCACAGATCCAGGTATTTCTCTCCCTCTACCTCCCCAATCTGCCTGCATATGAACATCTCACATTATGAAAGCTTAAGTAAATGAGCAGCAAAGCCGCAGATGCCCATGTGGCTTCTTTTAGTCCCTCTTGCCATCATAACTCTGTGACAATGGCCACATCTTGCATGTGGAAGATCCCAATACGATTCCTGATATCACCGTTCAAAGAGGAAGTGGCAGATGACAGAAAAGACACTGAGACCTGACAAAGCAATAAGAATAGAGAAAATGGAACTTCACATAAAAATCAATTTGATTATAATCTAATCTAATAAAATAATTGATTAATTAATAAATCATCTAATCATCTAATCTTATAATTTTATAATCAGATAAATCTAATATAATTATTGAAAATGATGATGAAACAGTTCAATAGGAGGCTAGACTGGCCACTCATCATCCATCTGCAGGGAAAAACCTTTTCATTTAAACAGATCATAGAGGCATAGAAGAATGAAGTAGGAAGGGTCTATAAAGCAGGCATGTCCAAACTTTGGCCCTCCAGATGTTTTGGACCACAACCCCCAGAGTCCTTTGCCATTGGAAATACAGGCTTGGAATTCTGGGAGTTATGGTCCAAAACATCAGGAGGGCCGAAGTTTGGCCATGCCTGCTATAAAGCCATTAAGTCCAACCAGTGTTTCGTTCAGACAAGTTACCCTGGGGGGGGGGGCATTTTGGAGATGCAGGAGGCAGGGGGTATATAAATTGAAAGGAATTTTAAAGGATTTTCCCCAGGGGGTGGGGAACTCCCCCCCCCCCGATGAATGCATGAAAGAAACACTGAGTCCAACCCCCTGCTCCATGCAGGAATACAAATAGCATTTGCCTTATTTGTGGCCACATCCCACTGTTGGCTTATATTCAGCTTATTATCTGGAAGCTGAGTCTTTAGTTGAGTGATCAAAACATTTCACAACTCATCCAAGCAGCTTCGTCATTTTGAGGAAAATTAGTGGTGAGTCCTCCTCACCACTAACTTTCCTCAGACTGACGAAGCTGCTTGGTTGAGTAGTGAAACGTTTTGATCTCGCAAGTAAGGGAGTCCAGTTGCTATGACTCAGCTTCCAGATAACCTCACCTGGATGACTGAGAATCTTCATAGACTTCAGCTTTTGATCTACCAGAATTCCGAGATCCTTTTCACCTGTAGTATTGCTGAGTCAGGTGTCCTCCATCTTGTACCTGTGCATTTGGTGTCTTCTTACTAGGTGCAGTACTTTGCACTTATCCCTGTTAAGTTTCATTCTGTTGGTTTCAGCCCAATGCTGGAGCTTATCACAATCATTTTGAATTTTGTTTCTGTCTTCCAGGTTATTAGCTATTTCACCCAATTTTGTGTTATCCGCAAATCTAACAAGCACGCACTGCCTTGTCCAAGTCATTAATAAAAAAAAAATCTTGAAGCGCTCTGGACCCAGGACTGGGCCTGGGGTCCACTTGTTATCTCCTCCCACTTAGAGAAGAACCCATTAATCATCACTCTCTGAGTATGATTCTGTAGCCAATTGTATATCCACCATACACTTGATTTATCCAGCCCACACTTCAACAACTAACAGGCTGTTTCAGATGGGTCTTTTAATGGTGGATATTTTATATTCTGTCTCCCCCTTTGTTGTACTTTGAACCATTTAAATCCAGTACATGATTCCCCTGTTCTGCAGTTTCTCTTAATTCATGTTGTGAGCCCCCTAGAGTCCAGCACTGAAAATGGAAACTGAAGGAATGAAAGAATTAAAAAAAACCCTGAGTCTTAAAATCGAAGAGCTGGAAAGAACCCAATGGATCCAACCCTTGTCAAAATGTTACTGTGGGGATTCAAACCACTGACCTCTGTCTAAGCTATTGAGCTATCCAGGAATTCTATAAGATGTGACACAAAACTCTTCCTAGCCTTTTAGCATAACATCTGTTGCTTTGTCCTAGAAATGGGGAAAGTGCAAGTTTTGAAAAATATTCTTAGCATATTATTTGGAAAGTATGTGATGAACAAAAAGACACAACTTTGTAATTAATTCAGGGTTTTTTCATTATTTGATTTTATTTGCATTAGTAGAATTGGTGAATTAATTGATTCCAATGATTTCCCATCATTTGTGACCAGATGCTTAACAGCATTTTTTAAAATATTCTTGGGAATGCAAATACAGAAGCTACATGTTCAAAGTGCTCAAAAGTTACAGGATAATTTTAATATATAAAATTGATGCAATACTATGAAATATACAAATATACTAATTGCAACTCAGGAAAAGATATAGGACAAATAAGGCCATCATTTATAAAATAATTTATTATAAAGAAATTTGAAATGGTTCTTGAACTAAGAAGAATTCCAAGGAATGTTGCTGCATGCTCATACAACACTAGAATAAAAAGAAAAACTGATTTTTCAAAATGCTGAAAAAGAAGTTAATCATAGGAATCTTAGAAGGCAGATTGTAATTTATCTGGTAAATATTAAGCAATTATATACCAGAGGCTGAAAAAAGCAACAAGCCTACTCATAAAATATCTGACAGCTTTGACTTGATGCTTAGTGCATTTTACCAATTTGTTATTCAGTCTGAATGATTTATTTTAAAGACTATTTTTAAAAACCCGCCACACATAAAATGCCTGACACACTAAAACTGTAATACTGAACTGAAATACAAGCTTTCCGTCCTGGACTACGATGCCACTCTCCTTGCTTGCCATGAATGCTGAGACCTAAGGGAATGTCCTTGCGCCTAACATCCAGGAAATCTAATAAATAAATGTTTGTTTGAAGTTCAGCACTGGCCCCCTCTCTCCCAGCTTTGGGATTCTCCAGCATCCTTGTACATCCGCAGCGTCATGGTACTAGCTCTGCCAAGGTATTTGGCAAAGCTTCTCAAACAAGACGGCATGTGTTCCCCAAGAGGTTTAGGAATAATCAGCCCTGGCCCGGGGAAACAAAAGTACTGCAGGTAACTGAGAAAGTTATACTTTTTGGCAGAGTTAACGCTCTCCAATAATCGGCTCCTTGCAGCTTTAGCCCTAAAGCCTTTGTCAAACAAAAACTGGAAATAGACAAGACCCTTGACAAAGCACCACACTTTGAGCATAATGTGCCTGAGAACAACACCCAAGTCTTGTTTGCATAAGCATGCGAATTAGCCAGCTTAAGGACAAGGGGGGATAGGCAGCATTCCCTTATGATGACTTTTTAAAAGAACGCTCACTCTACAGTATTTGTTTGATAATGGATTCACGTCTATTGTCCTGTACTTCACTCCTCATCAACAAGAGCACTTCAGGGCTAAGAAATATGATTTTACTGCAGAGGAACAAAAGCAAGTGAGACAAAGCAGGGGGAAATAGAAAGGACAGCAGATGGAATATTATTTGCATCTGTGCAAATAATGCCTCGCAATACAATATATGCTGCTTTATTATGAAATAAAGCTGGCAGATGTGCCTAGAGTACATCTAACATATGGAAGCAGGAATGTCTTTGTTTGATGCAAAGTTCTTAACCTTCGCATATATTCCTCCTTGTACATCCATTAGCTTTCTTTTTAAAAATCCACTCATCATGACATGAACACTTGTCATGTGTACAAGTCTCCATTACTTTCGGATGACTTTTCCTTTTAATGAAGTAGGTTACTAATTTCAGGTAGTTTCTACTTTCAGATGGTCATTTATCTGTGGGCTTTATGTGTATCTAATTCCACCAATGACTGTGGATTTCTCCCCCCCCCCTCCTTTTACATCCACATTCAGAGAGTCACAACAGATTGAAAAGGCTTTAATGTAGGTTACTCCAATTCTGATTCAGCAGCAGTCCTAATGTTTGATTTTAAACACATTCTGAACCAGTGCATGGCAAAAGTTACTAAAGTAATTACAACATTTACTATTCCTAGGCACTCCAAAACTACTTAGTTACCAAAAAGTTACAATTTTAAAAAAGTAACATATTCTCTTATTATTTCTTAAAAGCAACCAAAATAATCATTTCAGTCAGTTTTTGTTTATTGCTTTTTAAAAAAATACATCTGAATGTTACAAGCTGCGGGGGATCCGGATGAAAGAACGCAGACTCGAGTCTAGTTGTCCGACCAGCGGAGCAATGATGCTCATTGCCCCTTGCCACTCGGGTTTTATTACATATCATTTACATTCCTCAGTATGCATAGTATCAGTGATTGGTTACAAGGGAAACATTACATACGTTGCATATGCTGGTTGGCTAGGGTTGCCGTGTGACTGCCTCGTGAACAGAGCATGCCTCGCCCACTTATTTATTACCATAACCCATGTCCTAGCTGTTTGCAGATGGAGGTGAGTGAATGAGACAGAGGAAGGTGAGTTAATGAGGAATAGACAAGGAGACAAGAATAGGAAAAGGGAAAACAAGAGTAGGTAACTGGAAATGGAAGGCAAACAGGAATTAAGGGTACACAAGCTGAGTAATGAAAAGTAAGCAGAATTAGCCCAGTAACCAGGAGTAAATAAGTGGAGATGAGCGGGCAGTGGCAAGTCAGGAATAAACAAGCTGAGGAAATTAAAGGCAAATAATAGGTTATCCAGGCTGGGTTAGATTCCAAAGTCTGGAGTCTGGAGCATGTGGATTTGGCAGGAAGAATACCACCAGGTGGGCTTTCCCACCCATGAAATGGAAGTGCCTCCGAGGCTGAATCCCAGCTATCAGATTCCCACAACAAGCTGCTGGCCTTGACTGCGGAACACATTCTCCTCTTATCTACATTTCCCCTAAGAACAGAAGAAGAGCCCTGATGGATCAAGTCAAGGGCCCATCTAGTCCAGCTTCCTATATCTTCCTGTGTCCCCAGCAGATGCCTCTGGGAGCACATGAGGCAGCTAGATACCAGTCTCCTGAAACCACTCCCATATGTCTGGCATTTTGATATACCTTCCTTTTAAGCCTGGAGAGTGGAGGTCTCAAGTATCTTCATTGTGGCTTCCGAAAATTTCACAATAAAACCCTACAGCAACAGCACTCCACTGCTGCCTGTCATGGCCACTTCACCCAGTTAACGGTACAGCTGGATCTTGACATACCAGCCAGCAGCACCCATCATTCACACATTCAATGCAAACATCTGGTGGCCGGACTTTGCTGCTAGAGCAAATGCATATAAAACACTGTACATTTCTTTTGAGCTGTTGTGCGAAAGGAAATAGTTTTCCCGCAATGCATCACCAACAACTATCAACCGAAGAACAATTATTTAGTTCTTCATGACCCCCAAATGTTTCTCTTTTGCCCCTTTCCCTTTCTAAAACCTCTTGATGAACCAATTTTATTCCAAGTGAAAAGAGAGAATTTTTAAGAAGACATTTGACTGGGGATTCAGGACGTTGATCGCTAATCGGAACCAGATCAAAACCTTCCCTCTCTGTACTCCCACTGCCTGTTGTCTACTTAACCAGATCTTCAGGAGTCTTTCAACTGACCAGCATCCTTGAAAATAATGAAACTTTTTATTTTATTTTGAAAGCACTAAAAGTTAAAGGTGAGCAACTTCTACACACACTCACTTTCTCACACACAAAGACACTCCTAATGGCTGAACATCTTCAAGTCTTTTGGAGTAGTAATGAATACGGATTTTTGTCCTGCGCACTGCATGGGAGAGGAACTTTCCACGCTTTCCCCCATATAGCTGCCATGAACATTGGACCCTAAGCAAGGTGTGAGTCACGGATGAATACAGTTCCAAAGCTTCACGCTGTGTACTGTTGTAGAGAGAAAGACTTTAGAAGAATATAGGAAGAGGTGAAGAATGAAGACCGATTGTGTCAGTTTGAAGGTTATTAGCCAAAATCTAAAGACTTTCTTTTTTTATGGGATGGAAGCAGTTTCCTAAACAAATAAAACCACTACTATTGGCTCTTTGGACATCCCTCCACAATGCTGTCTATTAGCTCTAATGCCCTTGCTATCATGTCACATGTCTAAAATGTAGACTCCGTGTGTATAATTTAACTGTTGCTTACAATAAAAACCAACTGTTCCCTTGCCAGTAGCAAGATGTACAGGATGTGATAGATATCAGGCTAGCCAAATCAATCCTCTGCACATCTTTTTGTGACAGATGTTACTGAGATTCATTTTTGGGTGACTATTCTCATATATGGATGTCAGTGTGTGAAGATGTCATTAAGCAATGCATTCTATTGAAAACTTTTATTGTGAAAGAACCATGTCTATTTATTAGAAGTACATATAAAGTGTTCTGCTTATATACCACCTCATACCACTTCAAGTAGTCTCTGAGCGGTTTACAGTTTAATTACAGTATGCAGGCTACACATTGCCCCCTCCAGCTAGCTCAGTACTCATTTTACAGACCTCGGAATGATGGAAGGCTGAGTCAACCATGAGCCTGCTACCTGGGATTGAGCCCCTTTACGTAATTCACAACGTAATATAAATAAATAAAATCTAATATATAAAGAAAACAGAAACAAACTACTATTTTAAAAATGGATTAAAATAGATTAAAATCAAAGTCCTGGCGAAATAATTTTGTATCAGAAGCTCAAGAAGATGGGGCCAGTCTGACATCTCTTCAGAAGGAGCTTCAAACCTAGGCTGCTGCTACAAGAGAAGGGATTGTCTTGTGCACTCACAGCATAATCTCAGGGCTGCTCAGACACAAACTAGGGCCTCCACTGAAAATCACAAATCCTAGGCAGCCTCACAAGAGAGGAGATGGTCTTTGACATATTTTGCAACCCACCATCCAGGACTTTACGGAATCCATACTGGGAATTAACAAACTAGAAGTCACTGCATTTGGTTCAGAACAAGAGATATCTGGAATACCAGTTAATACTGTAGTCTGTAGCTTCCAAGGGCAGTCTCTGGCCAAATGCGTTAGAGCAGTCTAGTTACGAAGTATGGCACATGCTCCTTCACCCATTTCCCAGTGTAGGTAATCCACCAAGGTGACCTAAGCTGTTTGTGTCTGAAAACAAAACCTTAACCCATATTAGAATGGATGCAAATCATTTATTTGCATCCACTCTATACTACTATTGCTACTATTACCCTTATATTACAAATGTGTGCCTGCTGAACTGCGTGTGCTTGAGCAAGAAGTTTGGTGGATTAGGAACAGAGAGAAGCACAAGTTCTAATCCCCACTCAGGTGTAAAGCTTGCTCGGTGACAGTCATTGTCCCTTAGTCTTACCCTTCCCAAAGCATAAAATGTAGACAAATGGACATAGGTCACCTTGGCACAGAGGGCTGAATAGAATACAATTCAGTTTACCCCCCCCCCCCAAAGCCTTTCAATTTAACATGATCTGTCAAAGGCTTCTCACATTGAGTCAAGCTTCAGAATCCCAGGAAGCTGCATCCTTTAGTGCTGTAGTATTGCAGTGAAAGAGACTTGTGGCACATTAAAGACTAATCAGTTTCATTTCACATTTTGCAATGCAGACGTCCATTTCACCCAGTGCATTATCAGATTCCATCTGATGATGTGGGCTAATTTCCACAAAGGTTTGCGCCAAGTAAAACTTGTTAATTTTTAAAATCATAATATAAAAATAAAATGACATATACACAAAACAATCACCACAACAAACCCAGTGAAACCCATCTCCCATTAGGGATTTAATCCATGCTTAAAATCCTTACAATATTAATCTTTATATTTTTCTTCAGAAATACTTTTAAACTTCTCCTGGTGTGTACTGTTTCCTTTTTGAAATACATGTACCAACAATTTATCCCGTATTAAATTAAAACCAGTACTTTCCCCCCAATCTCTTCCTAATATTGATTTCACAAGTTAATCGTTGATAGCCGTATTCCTGTACCATTCCGCCAATATTATTTAATTGTTGGATTTCTAGTTTTTAGCAAAAATAATTAGTGCCAACCTTACCATTGTTAATATTAACTTCCTCTTTCTTCAGTTGGTCTCCAATTGCTTATTCACAACCATATTGAATAATACTGTCTCAAGGGACATTTGAACCTTTTCCCCTATTATTTCTTGAATTTCCTTAAAAATAACTGTCCATTCCCTCTTTATTTTGCACAACCACCACATAGGCAAATATGCTCCTTTTTGTTTTTTACACCTCCAACATACTAGGGATATTTCTTTATTTTTATAGTCATTTTTAAAAAATAATTTTTATTTATTATTATAGATTCTCCGCCATCAAGGTGAGGCTATCCAGCAGCTGAGTCATGGCAACTGTACTTCTTTTCTTGTTGGATCACTGTAAACCGCCCAGAGACTACTTAAAGTGGTATGGGGCAGTATATAAGCAAACACTTTGCTTTGCTTTTTACTCATCCAAGTAGTTTCTTCAGTCTGAGGAAGGTTCGTAGGAAACCGCCAACTGTGAAGATTACCATGAAAATGTAATCTAACCTGCTGAAAGATCAACACACATACAAAAAAACTGAAAAGATACCCCACCAGCAACCACAATAAGAAAATGACAGGGTGCTTGAAACACTTGGAGAAGAACACCATTTACATGGTGATTTACCACCATTTATATCCTGGAGGGGCCACCCCTGCCTATATGGACTACCCAAGATGCACAAGCATGGAGACTCCCTTGGACCCAGCAGCAGCAGCAGCATATAACTTGGTAATGTATAACACAGCAAGATACCTGGCCACTATCCTAACACCATTGGTTGGACACACAGACTACAGTAACCCCCTGCCTATTGCAGGGCTTAGGGACCCAACCCGACCTACGATAATTGAAAATCCATGATATGCAGATGCAGGATCGAGTCAGGACTTGGGGGGTGCTATCTGGTTCCTCTTGTACTTACACCAGGCCTTGTGCTGCCCTGAACGGGCCTCCAACGGCCTTCCTGGGTCTGTCGTAGGCCCCCAAAGTGTTTCTCGCCGAACCAGAAGTGACTTCCGAAAAACCAGAAGTGACCCCCGGATTGCTAGAAGGCCCTTTTGGGGCCTCCAAGGGCCTTTCTAGGCATGTTGAAGGCCTCAGAAATGCTTTTTGGTGACCCTCCCAATTACAATAACCTCCCCACTACATACATCCTTTGTTCCTGTCCCCTTTGCACTTACCTGTTGTTTCTCATCTTCAGTCTGACATTCCTTGGAATGTCTGCAAATAGTCAAAACATTTCTCCTTAATCTTTTAACTATGTTCTTTCACCCTTTTCGTTGCAATATTATTTTCAAAACTGTTTATTATCCTTATAGCTTTTCTCTGAATCCCTTGCAACTTAACTTCCTTCTTGAACTGTGGTGCCCAGAACGTGGGGAGTCGGATAAGACCTCACTAGGGCTCTGTAAAGTGTATACTTCCTCTCCATTTCTTGGAAATGAAACTCTCCTTGAATGAAAGGAAGCAAACCAGACCCTGAAGAGAAACTCATGAGACTCTTCTTGGTTGTTCAGTGATGCAAAGGTGATGTGCATATTAGATGTTTACAAACGCCTTTGGAGATTTTCAAGGATTTTTCACCCAAGTAGATGCCTCAGCGAAGCATGGATTTATTCTTCAACAGCCCAGTGAATGACTTACCTCAAGATTACATAGAATAGTCTCTTATCAACTAGAATGTCCCCCAAAGAATTGGATGTACTGTATATTGAATGTAGCACTTCCTTTATACGCATCTCTGTGAGCCAGCAAATTACAATGCTGCAGAGACAGGATAAGACATAACAACTGGCAGGAACCATGACATATTTCAGAGGAAGGGTGCAAGGTGGAGCTTCAATCAAGGGGCAGTAGCCCAAAGAGAGGGAAGGAATGGGATACAACACATGTGTTAATTAATTAATTGCATTTAATTAATTAATTGGCTCATAAACTTTTAGTTCTATTATGAACATAATTCTATTAAAAATAGAGTAATCCTCAAGAAGACAATGTCGCTATTCAAGTTACTTTTTCTACTAATCTGTCATTAGTAACTTTAAGAGTTTTACCAGTCATCTACCTTAGACGTTTATTTTGACCCCCCAAAAAAGTCTTCCCTAATAATAAACCGTATCTGGTTTAAACCCACCATTCTTCTGCTTCACAATCAATTGGGTTTAGTACTCAAAATCTGTTTTATATGGAGTTTAAATTAATCAGAAATGTTATTTAAATTATTTTTGGCAGTGTAATTCTTTTTTATTGTTTTTCACTATTACGTGTTTTTAATATTAAAATTATACAGTATGTCAGTACTGTACCACAATCTGCTAGTGGTCTTGTTCTGGATTGATAATACAGCTTCTCTGTCTACTACTTTCAACTATGTACAGTAGTTGTCTATTTGATTCTATTTGATTCTATGTAGTCTATTTGATTCTATGTGTCTGTGTGTCAGTTGTCTGAAGCAAGCGTCTCTAATACACAGATTGTTGGCTTTACAGAAGTCTTAGTGTCATTCTCCTGCTTCAGTCCTGACTTTTAGGCCTAATTTTCTCACATTTGATTTGCTTGGGAATGATTGCTCTTCAGCCCAGCTTGCGTTTACTCACTAAGGGTCTTAAAAACAGAATACACAATATTTCTCAATAATAAAACAAATAAAAAACTGTTTGTTTTTGAAAGTATAGAATCACTAACACAGAGAGTATACTGTATGCATAATGTGGGTCTTGTTGAATAATCAAATAGCTGCTCTTTTATAAATTTAAATGGAAAATTCCAAACTACAAACTAAACATGAATAGGAATGTATTTTAAAAACCCTAATAGAAGTAGGCTGTTGACAACATGATTGGCAAATGTTTTATCTACTAGATCCTCTGTTTGACTTGACGCAGTGAATAGAAACTTTCTGAATCTGCTTTGATAGCCAATGATGGGCACTTCCACATTCTCTCTTTCCTCTCTTTCCCTTCTTTCCCCTCCAACTAACCACTTCCAATTGTCTTCGGTGAAATTCCACCCATACTACCATGCATTAATGGTAGTACAGGTATTACTGTACTTTCAAAAAAAAAAAGTAAGTTGTGGAATTCATGCTTTATTATTTTGACAATTGTTCCAGATTTTTTACACGTGTGCAATGAGATGAATTAAAGTACAGACTCCGCCTCATTGCTTTATAATTATATTTAGAACTTGGTGATTTTTTTATTGCCATTTGAGCTGTAGATGCTGTCCGTAATGCCAGGAAGGACTGGGCAGTAGCATCCTCAAAAATTGCAAGAGAAAATATTTTTACAAGAAATATTCTTAAAAGCTTTTTTTTAAATCCAGAAGCTCCTGTTCCAGGAATTATGTGCGCGAGAACCTTTTAAGCAATCATTTTCCTAAAGAAGTTATAGAGATTTTAAGCCAATAAAGAATGTTAGGATTGTTTTTATGTGTGCATACATAGATACATACATATCTGCCCCTTTTTAATCAGTTCACACAAATATATTGATACACAGCACCACCTACTGGAATAATAGGTCCTTCTCAAACATTTAATATGTCTAATATTTGTTCCAATGGAATAGAATAATATTTATTTACTTTGTGCTAAAGTAGAAAGAGCTATGAAGGAAAAACATTTTTATAATTTTGCATGGCGCCATGTCCCAGTGAGATCTATAGGGTAGCTCTTTAGACAAAAACACAATAATTTCTGAACTCATAAGCCCAACTTGAAGAGTAATTTCAGACTTGGTATTTATGTCCAATACAATACTGTTACCACACATGCTCCTAGAGTACATCATGTATTATGAACGCATACAGTATGAGATCTTTGTAATTTGTGCATGGTGCCTCTAGACAAGATTGGTCCACAGTAAATCATATTCTCACCGTTCTTCAATATGGGATATTACTGAATGCATAAAATAAATTAACAACTAATTATGGGCTTATACTTCATAAACAGTAAAACATAAATGGTTACCACAAGCAGCTAAAAAAACAGCAATTGCTTCTTCAGAATGTGGAGGTATTAAGTTGGAAAAGCAAACTCACAAGGCTGAGGATAACGTAAGACTTGAGTCAGACTTTTGCTAGAATTACTGCCTAGTGGTTAACTAGGCAGAATTTGAGGGAGAAAAGGTAGTAGCTGGTGAGAAGGAGAAAGATGATCTGTTACAGCATTCCCCATATTTGAAAAAAAAGAGGGAGACTTTCTAGTTTGTTTCAGCAAAAACAAATGAATAAAAATCCTTGTCCTACATATTTTAAATACTGTAGATTTCTTATATATTTATTATATATACTGTACATTTATGCACTTATTACAAATGTGTTACACTGTAAGTTTTGGTGCATTTGATGAAATGTGTTCTTATGATGTGCCTTCCAACCTATGGCCACGTTAGGAATCCGAGACCTCCAAAATAATAATAATAACCTTTTTTATCAATGTACAACCTGTGTACAATGAAATTGACTGAGCCTCCCTCCCTGCCCCAACAGCATCCCACTAAAAAACCATCCCACCCTTCCTTATCTCCTGCAAACTCGAGGCTGGGGCTTCCTTTAGGTTTAGGGGGACAATCCACCTGTCCTCAGGCTGGGTCTTCCCCCCTTTTCCCGACGCCTTCCCCTTCCCCTTGCCTATTATTGTCTTTTAACAGAAGTGCCTCCCAAGTGGGCTCGAGTCCAGGAATGCCCACGCCGGAATCAAATTGCTAGCCCTTGAGGCGTTGCAAGATTCTCTTGATTTTCTTTTCCCCCACCTATTACAACCTTCGTGGTTTTTGTTTTTTTAAATGAACCTAGAGACCCGGGAGCATTGTTGAGATAGGAGCGCGCGCGCGCAAGTGGAGCTGCACGGACGGCGCGGAGCCCGTAGGCCCGGGCGGCGGTTGCCAAGGCTCTCGCACCTGCCGTTGCTAAGGGAACCTAGGGCGACGCTGCGCCTCTTTGCCAGGCCAGGGCGGGCCGGGCCGGGCGTCGAGAAGGCCTTAGCAGACGAACGGAGCCACCATGAGCGGCGAAGGCGGCACCGACAGCCCCGGCTCCTCGGCCGCTTCGGTGCTGGCCGAGCTGGACTGGGACGATGGGTTCGCCATCCCGGTGGCCAACGCGGAGAACAAGGCTCTGGAGGAAGAGGCAAGGGGGGGGGCGTGTGTGTGTGTGTGTGTGTGTGTGTGTGTGTGTGTG
>JAHTLZ010000379.1:57229553-57286089 GCA_023846285.1 Phrynocephalus versicolor | reverse complement strand
AAATAAATAAATAAATAAATAAATAAATAAATAAATAAATAAATAAAATTGTGCTACTGATTGCCAGTGTTCTACAAGGATATGGCACTTAAGGAAGAAGATTCATACTTCAGTCAAAATTTGAGTTCTTCCCAGCAGCCATGGTTCCTGAATAAAACAGTCATATATAAAAATACTATTAACTATATATTTCTTCCGGTCAGAGTGACACACAAGTAAAATAATGGATTATTACCTGAAACCTGTGTCACTAAGATAGTTAACTGTAGAAAACTGATAAGACAAAGGATGCTTGACCTTTTATTATATAAAATCCATGGCTTTCTAGCCTAAATCCCTATGGATGGCATTGTTTATATGTTTTTTAGAGACTGAAACCCATTTTCTTAACTGTTTTTAAATTAAAATAATTGAAACTCTAAAAAGCACTTGTGGATCATCATTGCTCATTAACCCTGCAAAATAATTACCTGCCTTTCTCTTTTTAGTCTCTTCTCAGGGCCAGACAAAACGAAATTGAAACGGAGCAGCATTTTAAAGCCCTTGCCGAGAGAGAAGTGGGGCGCCTGAAAAGTGAGATTCATAGGCTGGAGAATGAGATGGTTTCATTAAGAGAGAAGAAAAATAGTCAAGAAGTAGGTTTCAAGCGTTTCCTTCTGGGTCTGAGAAATAGGTTGCCAAAGACATTGGTTTTTTCCACTACCGTTCTTGCATTATGCTATTTTGGCTCCTTAAACAAAAGAGATAACATGGCCAGAATTTTTATGTTCGTGTTGGTTTTGTGGGTGGCACTGTTATAGCTTTTCTTTCTACTCTATTGTGCAGTGGAAGCATTTTAAAGTACTCATCTTGTGGAAAAGCAACAGTATATGGACATGGCTATCTGGATGTTCCCCTTGGTCTTTACTAGATTATCAGCTTAGTTTTCACTGTTTTGGAGGAAACTATGGCTGAAATCCTGTTGCATAGTATAACAAGCCACAATCGGAGTAGGTCCAATCAATCATTGGGGATTTAGTGAATTACCCTCTCTGTAAGTTCCACTGATTCAGTGGGCCTTCTCTAGTTGTAACTTGCTGTGCTCAGCAACAGGATTTCAGCTGAAATGTAACATGTCTGAATTGTATACAGTAGGACCCCGTATCCACTGATTCATTAACCACTGATTCAGTAATCCATGGTTGGCAAAGAAAATAATTAAATAATTCAGCAGCCGCAAAGCAAGCTACTGTCACAAAACAGCAGTCTTGAGGGTTTGGGGGCGTTCTCTCTTATCCACGGTTTTCTTTATCCATGGAAAAGCCTGGAACCAATCCCCAGCGGATACCTGGTCCTACTGTATACTGTCTTATATGGAATCAGTTTGTGAGTCTATCTAGGGATATTTCCCCAAGGGTTCAGTTCTTTCCTATCATCTTCTGCCTGATCCTTTTAACTGGATATACCAAGAGCTCTTTGACCTGGGGTTTGTTCATAGGAAGCATGTGTTTTGTAAGTGAACTATGACTCATATCAGGCATACAGTAACCCCCCGCCGATTGCGGGGGTTAGGGACCCACCCCACCCGCGATCCATGAAAATCCACGATATGCGGAAGTGGGGGGGGGGCAATCGCAGAAGTCTTGGGGCAGCACATGCCAGCGGCGGCAGGGGGATCTGACCTCCCGCTGCCACCCGCCTGCGCCACCCGAGACTTCTTGTCCGGGGCCGTCTCCATTCAAATGCATTGCCAGTGCATTTCAATGGAGAAAAATTTCCCCTAGAGATGGGCACAAATTGAAAAAATGACGTTTCAGTTTTTCGTTTTTCATTGCGGGCCCGTTTCGGTTCGTTTTCATTTTTTTGTGAAATTTTTGGGAAAAAAATTCATTTCGTTTTTTCGTTTTTCGTTTTTACCCGTTTTTTGCGTGATTTAAAGCATTTCCGCTTTAAATGCTTTAAAGTTTTCTCTGAAAACACTAAAAAATGATGCTGGTAGAGACACAGTATAGACTAGGTATGCAGGGAGGCTGCAAAGGCAGCGATGGTTGTTGCCCAGGGCGTAAGGCAGCCACAGAGTGACTGCACTGCAGGGCAGGAGAGGGTACTCACTGAGAGGTACGCACGCACACAGGGAGGCTGCAAGAGAAATCTCTTCTTTCTCTCCCCTAAGAGCCAGACTGCAGCCAGCAGGAACAGAGAGACACACACCTGCCTGGCTGGCCTAAAGTAATGAGTCACAGAGACAGCAATCCCACCCTAACTCCCACCGGAGACTGCAAGGAGGATGGGGGCTGCCAGAGCTTTTTATGCCCTCTGTGGCTGCCACACCTACCGAGTCTGCAACCTGGGCATGCTATTGGTTGAAATTGTCCAAGAATTTACATAATCTCATCACATGGCTTGCATCCATCTTGTGGCTGGGATCTATTTTGTGTCATCCTTAAAGGGAAAAGAAAAAAATACATTGTGATGGGAGAAAGACAAAAACAAACATTTTAAGGACCCCAACCCCCCGGTAGGTAATAATTTCAAATATTTATTGCTGCGTTTTTACGGATGTCCAGGGTGTTTTAATACCCAAGAAATAAATATTAGGCATCCTGGAGCCATTTTGGGTCAATGTCCCCTAGCTCCCCTTAAAGGAAAAAAAAATACAGCGATCTGAGAAAAGATATAAGTGCACGTTTTAAGGACCCTAACCCCCCCGGTAGGTATTATCAGGCAGAATAAATAATTATCGCTTGGTTTTTACGGATATTCAGGACATTTTTTAACATTTAAAAACAGCTCATTTCATTGCGCATCACCATTAATGAAAACGAAACGTAATAAACCTAATTTTTGTGGTTCTGTTTTGTTCGTTCCAATTTCATCACAATTTTTGTTATTAGTTGGCTCAATGCTTTCCAGTGGGGAAAATGTCTCCATTGAAATCCATTGACAATGCATTTCAATGGAGATCGCTCCCTGGCACCCTCCTGCACGGCTCCAAGCCTTTTTGGAGGAGCCCGGGGCGGCTATGGGGAGCAATCCAATTGCTCCCTGCCGCCCCCTGCGCGGCTCCGAGGCTTCTGGAGGGGCGTGGGCAGCGCAGAGCAACCCAATCGCCCCCCCACCGCCCAACCACGCACCCCCCAGGCTTCTCGGAGGGCCCGGGGGGCAGCGCGGAGCAACCTGCTCGCCCCCCCAGCGGTGCAGGTACTGCGATCCCGCGATGTAGTGGGACCGCGGTACCTGAACTGCGAAATGGCGGGGGGTGACTGTACGACTATTTAATCTTCTAATGACACTTAGGCGATCGAGAGTCTCATGTAGGTTTCTGCTGTCTCCCTCCTGCTTCTCCTGTTAGAAGAAAAATCCACCCTGTTCTTTTTTTCCATGCTTGGAGATAATGCTTCTTAAATTTGATTCTTTCCTTGATGTTTTGATATCCATAACTATTGCCCATCTGCTGTTAACAATCTGCAATAGAAACAATCTGCAAGCCTCCTGTGTTGCAAATTTAAACATGGAACTGCCCAAGTTTATCCTGGAAAGACATCTCTGCAAATCTTGCTCTTTTGGATAGCATTTAATACTCAGTGTCTGGCCTGAATTTGTAGTAACAGATGGGTTGTGCTTACAATTGGCATGCTAGATTCATCATTTGTTTGCAAATGTTTTTGTAATTATCATGATTTCTTCCGTAAGCTGATCTGCCTTTACTTAAGAACCTTGATTTAAATATATATTATGTGTAGATACACAAATATAGTTTGGCTTTTAAAGCCCCCCCTCCCCCAAATACTAATTTTATGAGCCCAAGCTTTATAGGGCAAAGATGTTCCAGGTATAGGGAGATTGGAATAGTCAGAAGTTTCTTCCACCACTTATCCCCTTCCACCCGCAGAGCCCATTTGTGCTAACTGCTCAGAGAACTCAGCCAACAGAATTATTCTGGTTAAGATCTATCAGCATAAGAGGAGTAAACAAAACAGGTGGAGAAGGAAAGAGAAAAGGGAGGAAGCAAGTTATGTTACATTGAAAATTCATCCAGGTCAGGGACATATCTACTAAATAATAATAATAATAATAATAATAATTTGTGTGCCATGGAGTGAATTCTGAATTATGGCAATCCTTAAGTAAAGAGATCTGGAAGTTTCCATCTCACAAGAAAAGAACTCCAGATGCCATGATTTCAACTTCCAGATAACCTGGCCTAGATGACTGAGAATCTTTCACAGGCATCTGTGAAGATGATCTGTTCCCTGAACTGAGACTTTTCACTTAGCAAAGACCCTCAGCTGCACTCCCCCAAAACCACCCTTTAACCTGCAGGATATGTGTCTGAGTGCAGCTTACCCGAGACCACACGGGGTAGCTCTTCTGGCATGCACGTTGGAACCTCCAACCTCTGGTGCTGCAGCCAGACGTGTAGTTCACTGAACTATTATATCTCCTATACTATATGAGGCCGAGATGAGGATGGTCCTAAGTAGTTTGCAGCTTCTTTTGGCTGGTGGTTTGGATTCAGCATAGCCGGCTCTTTGTCAACTTGGCAGGCCTTTTATCATCCTGGCTAATTAGACTTGCACTCATGGATCTGCTTTTCTCCAACAGCATTCGCTCCTCACGGAGACTGAAAGCAGTTTGTGATACGGCATGGAGAGGCAGCAGCACTGAACAGAAAACGCAGCGATTCTTCTGCCTTTGGACATGCCGCATCCATGTACCTGAATACGCTTTGGAATCGCTCAAGAATAAAAAGATCCATTGTTATCTCGCAAACAGCAGTGCTGAACTGGATGTTGGCAGGGTTACCTGTGCTGCTGTGCTCTTAAGTTTTTGCCAAAAGATTTTTGCTCCCCTTACCCAAAATTTCTTTTTTTGTCTGAGTAACAAGACTGAGCCATCCCTGGTTCATATGTGAACATATATGAACAGGAAAAATACACACATAAAACAGGTGACAGCCCAGCTCACCTGGTTTGGCCCAAGGATGCATATATAGCCAGGATTTTAAAAATAATACTCTAAAAATAAATTAAGTGCAGCTTGCATGCCCGCTTACTGTTTTTGGAATTAGTTCTCCGTGTCACAGAGCTTCCAATTAATGTTGTCTGCTTTTGTAAATACCATCTGTTCTTACTTATGATGGCCACCGCTGCCTATGATATAACTCAACAGCTGTGTTTGCATATCCCATTACATCATAAATTATAGGTTAATGGACCAGAATATGAATGCCCACCATGGCAGTTTACCACTTTTTTCTTTGAGCTAGCAGGTGAGCAAACTAGGAAAGAGCTTTTTGTGGCATCGAATCATGGTTAATTTTAACCAGACAATCTAAGATTAGGGTTTCTTGTTGAATTATGAAGCCTGACTCTTCCAAGTGCAACAGACTATTATCCTGTGCTTGAATGCCACAAATGCCATTCCTGGTATGTTTACATGCTTGTGATCTAGCATATTTTTAACACACATTCTGGTTTACTAAAACACAATTCATGGCTTAAAACAACATATGAAAGTGGCCTGTGCAGTTCCTAGAGGTCTGCAAGATCTACAAAAACTGATCCTGAAATGACTTAATTGTGAATACATTTCCAAGTACCGGCCTTGTTTGAATAATAACATCATTATGAGGAAGGAAGAGGCTTGTGGATATCCTAAGGATATGATCTTGTATGAATATTTCTTGTGTCTAATGCCTTTTGTTTCTTCGCTCTTATTAGAATAATATCTTCAAAGTGACTCAGAAGCTGGAAGCCTTAAGATGCCAAATGAACTGGGACCAACAAGCTTTGGAGGCTTGGTTAGAAGAGTCAGCTCGTAAAGACAATGATGCAGTCACAATCCAGAAATATGCTCAGCAAGATGATAGTAAATTACGCGTAAGCCTGTTTTGATTTTCACCACTGATGCATGATTTAGATTATTTACATTTTTACAAATCCTCATTACTTTCAACATCAGGTTGTCAAGGGTATCATCCTAGAGATAACTTGGGAAACATTTGAGTTAAGTGCAAGGACTCTGAAGCTGATCAGAACAGCATGCTATGTAGGTCAATTTCCTGATCCAGACTGCTTCCAAAGCAAAGTGTTCTGCTTATATACGGCCCCCAAAGTTCTCTTTGGGTGGTTTGCAATTTATTTATATAGGCTACACATTGACCCTCTCCCCCCACACACACACACCAGTGAGCTGGGTACTCATTTTACCAACCTGTGCTAGCTGGGATTGAACCCCCAGTGATGAACACAGTTATAGCTGCAGTACAGCAGTTGAACCACTGTGCCACAAGGCTCCGGTTCTTCCTTGACAGTCCCCAATTGCTTTCATTTCTACTGGAAAAAGCAGGTTGGAAGAGGGGTGCTTTTGCGTATGACAGTGGATGCTTGCATGTTTCTTTAGAAGTGAATAGTACAGAATTAGCTGTGAGATACTTTAGGATACAAGTGCATATGATAAGATTCAACCCTTTGCCATTGCTTCAGTCCAATTTAAAATATCTCACTCTTCCATTAACATAAAGCCAAAAGCTGTCAGGAGACGCTTTACATGGTAATCTGGTTCTAGTATCCTTCCTGAATTGCCTTTCTTTCAATGGGCTCAAATGCAAACATTTTATTCAAAGTGTATTCTTATGTAGAGAATACGGAAATCTTGTAGGTATCCCCAGTGAGCATGCAACATAACTAAAATTCTCCCTTGCAGTGCTTGAACTGCTTTTTCAATAGTTTAAAACCAAATGCAAAAAATTACAGTTAGGCATAAGTAAAATTGTGGATATTTGGCCTTCCCAGTTGCTCTACCATTTTAAGAAAATACATGGTGTGGAATTTTAAACTAGCTAATCTTTGCTGCAATTCTCAAAGTCTTAAAACTTGTTGACCTTCAACTTCTGTCTTATTTGAAAACTTGACAGAAACAATACTTTACTAATTCCTAAGAATATTTTATATTATTGGAATGTAACATTTAAAAGAGCAAGATTCATTATCTTTCCTTTTAGGTATTGACTCTTCAGATCGAAATGCTGACTGTGCAGTGCAATAACAGACGCAGAATTCTTGATAATGAACTGACGGAAACTTTAGCTGCTCAGGTTTGTTTGGTGATCCATTGGAGAATAAATTTAGCAGTAGCACTTCAAGGGCTTATGACTGGTATACGTTGTAAGCTCTTTCCATTTCTCTTTACAGATAGAGTTGGATAAGACAGCTGAAGATTTCCGCCGGGTTCACCATGAAAGACAAGAACTTATCAGACAGTGGGAGAGCACCATAGAACAAATGCAGAAAAGAGATCAAGAGATAGATAACTGTGCCTTGGTAAGCCATTTTCCAAGTGTCAGAGTGATTAAAATAAGGATGCCCATTTTAGCAAAAGATAAATGGCTGTGTTTGCTTCTTTTCAAACTAGCTTTTAGCACAAGCCAGACGAGCCATCCGCTCAAAGGAGAGCGTTCTCAAAGACAAAATTCAGTTTTTGGCTAACGAAAGTGGCAATAATGCAGAGTACGAGAAGAGAATAGCCATAGCTGACCGACAAGCTGCCAGGCTCAGACTAGATTACCAAAAAGAGGAGTCTAATCGAAACCTCCTCCAGGATGAGGTAAGTTTTTACACCTGCCAACCTTGCCATATGGAATCTGAAGTGTTATCTTCATCTCGGCCACTCCCAATATAGTTCTGAGAAGTTCTGCAGACAGAGATCTTCCACTGCCTATGTATGGTTCTGCAGGGCATGAGTAAAGTGGATAGATGGAAGCTCTTCTCCCTCTCACAAAATACCAGAACTAGGGGACATACACTCAAATTGAGGGCTGGGAGAGTAAGAACAGACAAAAGAAAATATTTTTTCACCCAGCACGTTGTTAGTCTATGGAACTCCCTGCCACAGGATGTGGTGATGGCATCTGGCTTGGATGCCTTCAAAAGGGGATTGGACAGATTCCTGGAGGAGAAGTCCATCACAGGTTACAAACCATGATGGAGATGTGTAATCTCCAGGCTTAAAACCAGGGTACTTCAAGGGCCAGATGCAGGGGAGTGGTATCAGGAGACAGATATCTAGTCTCATGCGCTCCCAAACGCATCTGGTGGGGCCACTGTGAGATACAGGAAGCTGGACTAGATGGGCTTTTGGCCTGATCCAGCATGGCTCTTCTTATGCTCTTATGCCATTGGTAAACAACCCCACTCCCCATTGGACCATCTTAAAGGCAGGTTGGAGATTTCCTTAGAGCAAATGTATGCAAAGGTCTTGCATTATTCAGAGAAGCCATAGATGACCTTCTTCCTGGGGATCTAGAGGGGCTTGGAAAAGAAAAGAAAAAGATTGTAATCCCTTATTCCCACGCCTTTAGGAATAGCACAGAAAAGCTGCTGTTTTCCAGTCCTCTCTGATCCCTTAGTGTTGCTCTGCTTACTATGACAGCCATAATATGTCTGATGTTTATTATCTGATGCTGGGGAAGAGCTTATACTAAAAACATGCTGTGCACTCAGATGGATGAAACATTTAATACCTTTACTCTCATAGCCCCTGGATACTAGCTGAGAAACAACAGAGAGGGAGGCTGTACTTACTCACTTTCCTGCCTGCTGCAGTTCAGTGGCTGTTTTCACCTTTCAAGACGGTTTTCTCCAGCTTTGGGGCAAACCCAAGTTTATCATTGTTAATGAAGGAAACACATGAAAAAGAGATGTTTTTAATATTAAATATACACTTAGGCTAATGCAGGATTGGCAATGGAATTAGATGCATGGGAAGTGGAAAGGTGGCAGTAAGATTCTGCAGTTTTCACAGAGTACGTTTCTGTGGTAGAACAAAAAACATAAGAAGAGCCATGCTGGATCAGGCCAAGGGCCCATCCAGTCCAACTTCCTGTATCTTACAGTGGCCCCACCAAATGCGTCTGGGAGTGCACGAGACTAGATATCTGTCTCCTGATACCACTCCCCTGCATCTGGCCCTTGAAGTACCCTGGTTTTAAGCCTGGAGATTACACATCTTCATCATGGTTTGTAACCTGTGATGGACTTTTCCTCCAGGAATCTGTCCAATCCCCTTTTGAAGGCATCCAAGCCAGATGCCATCACCACATCCTTTGGCAGCGAGCTCCACAGACTAACAACAAGCTACTCAAGTAATTTAGTTCTAATCTAAAGTAGTTCAAGTAGGTAGGTTTCCTGTTTTAATTTAAAGTAATTCAATTCTAATTTAAATTGGTGTGAATAGGTGTATTTCTTATGCTTAAGTAATTTGTATAGAGAGATGTTAATACAGTTAGGAAGCAGAGCTTTAGGGCACAGGGATTCAACAACAGTGCTCTGTGCAAGATTCTGTTCACAACTTAATGTTGATCCCAGTGGATTCAGGTTGCCAGCTTGAGGGTGGAAGTCCTTCCATCCTTCTGAGGCTGGTAAACTGAATACCCATCTTGCCAGGGGAGCAGTGTGTAGCCTGCTTAATTAAGTTGTAATTAAGAGTGTTTTAAGCACAATGGGATAGTATATCTTTACTTTATAAAGCTACTCCTACATTTTCGAATTAACATTCATTTAGAATTCACATTCAACAGAATTAACAACACTTTAAGAGTGTTGTGTTTATTGCTTGTACAACAGTGTTGTGTAATTGGTCCTTAGTAATTTTAAATACTGGATGATTTACCTAAATTTTACAATGAATGGCTGCATTTCAGAAATGGAGATTTTTTAATTTAAAAAAATTTAACACACATGCACACACACAGAGGCACACACACACAAAGAGGGAGGGAGGGAGGAAGAGGCCTGAAAACTTTCAATGACAAAATTGGCCTTAGTTGCCCCTCATCTATGAAGTAAACTGCCCCCAGACATATGCTTGGCCCCCACACTTAAAATCTTCAAAAGCCAGTTAAAAATAGGCTCTTTAGGATAACTTTCCCAGAACTTTACCCTTCTGTCACCTGAACATCTTTTCACCACCTCTTGTTATATGTAATTTGGTTTTAATTGATTTTCACAGTACAAATACTCCTACTTTGTCAATACTTACTGAAATTCCAGGCATTTTATTTTATGGTTGTATGTTTAATTTAAAGTTGATTAATTTGCATTTTGTGTTATTATTTGTTGTTTATAATTTCTATTTTGTTACATAGTTAACTGTCCAGAGTAGCCCTTTGCTACACACATGCGTGCAACACACCCACACACCCACACCCACCCACACACACACCTTGATTTGCTAGCACAGGGAATATGATGAAAATATTGCACTCTGTAAATGACTGAAGTGCCCTGAATAATTTCATCTTTTTTTCTCAAAACTCATTTAATTAATTATTAGCTGGATACATTGAAATGTACAGTTGATGGAACTGCTTCTGAGCTGGAATCTATGAGAACCAGTGTTGCTAACCTTAAGAAGGAAATCCAGGAAAAAACTTTAAGGTAGGAATTAAATAATTGTGAGAGGTGTTTTTTTCAAAGTACCTTTCCTAAATAGCTTTGTCTGCTAGAAGAATATACTTGATCAGTGGTTCTCAGCCTTGGGTAACCCAAGTGTTCCTGGGCCCAGAGGCCTTCACCACCAACTGCAGTCCAAGAACAACTAGGTTGCATAAGGTTGGGAATGACTCTATTAGATGCCTTGGACAATGCTGAATGACCTTGGTATAGATATATGTGCAAGGATAATTAATGTTTGTTGTAGCATGTAATTGGTATGTTTACCCATTAATAAAACTAGTTAGCTATTTGTCTTTTTTGTTATCTTGAATTCATGGAACATGGCTGCTGAGAGGGAAAAAAAGTATGTGCAAAGATAGTAACCAGGTAAATTGCACTAGAGTAGGCCACTGAATCATTGGGGATTTGGTGAGTCAATTCTTCTACATTCCATTGATTCCAAGTAGTCTGCTTTTAGGAGCTGCCTAGATGCTCTAAGCACATTCGATCTCGCCTGATTTCGGAAGCTAAGCAGGGTCAGCCCTGGTTAGTACTTGGATGGGAGACCACCAGGGAATACCAGGTGCTGTAGGCGCCTGGAGTAGGAACTGGCAAGCCACTCCAATATTCCTGCCAAGAAAACTCCATGGACATGGAGTTACGAAGAGTCGGTCACGACTGTAACGACACAACACACAGTCTGCTTTTTTACCTACTTTATCATAGTTAATCACAGTTTGAATAGGATTTGAATCAATCAAACACCCCGTGATTCAGTGAGCTGACTCTAGTGCAATTTTCTGTGCTTAGCAATAGGATTTTACCAGTGTGTGGTTCAGTATGAGCTAGATAATGTTGCACCATGACATATCTCTTTGATTTCCTGCCAGCATTTATTCTCTCATCTCTAACCTTTTCCATGCCAGTCTGTTTGCAGTGTTCATTTGGTACAATACTCTGCACACTTTTTTCCTACACCCTGGAAAACATTAAACCATTGCAATGCTTGGTTCTTAGTGGCTTTACTGACTGATTAAAGCCTGGGATGGCTTTTATGATTCATAGCTTAATGATGGTGTATTAAACAAAATTGTTAAATGTTCTGTATTTTCTTTTTAATCATTAGATTTTAAAACAATGCTTAGAATGGCTAAATTTGGCTTGTAGAATACCTTAATAACTGTTACATTTGTAACTACGTATAAAGTAAAACAGTACAGTTGATTTTTGAGAGTTATGTGTATTTTAATGTGCAAGTTTAAGACATTACTGTTCCTCCATAGTGTTTGGAAATCTCTGTGTAGCTCATTTGCTTTCTTTTCCCTGCGCCCCCACCCCATAAATCCCTGCTTAGGCTAAACTTAATTAAGGACCAAAATGAGAGTCTTACAAATAAACTGAAATATATGACAAACCGTGCATTGAGTTCTGAAGAAAAAGCAAGTAGGATGGAAGAAGTACTGAAAGAAAAAGAGAAAAATGTCAAGGTAAATGAACCCCAAACCATATTTTCTTTCCTTTACACCATTTTTCTTTTAAAAAGTGTGCAGCTTGACAAAAGTATAAATGTACTGGATACCATTTAATCAAATTAAAGAAAACTTTAATTTGATTTCTGGGTTTTGGAAAAAAAAAATGCTTCATAATGCCATGTGAGTTTTAGTAGAGCTTTTTTTCCTCTTTAATGCAATGCACTAGGGTTAAAAATGGCTATTTGTGCAAATAGTTCAAGTGCCTTGAGGATAATGTCAGAATTTTCAAGTGGCGGATTGCCAACATGCCAGTGAAAATTTTGCTGACTAAACTGGGGAGAATGCCCAAGGGAGCCGAGAAAGAAGGCCAGTATTTCTGAGATAAAGAAACGGAAATGATCTTCATAATACTATTTATGTTTTTACCACATCTAAACTCACAGACGTAAAAGGGGGACCATTTCCCCCCAAAAGGAGAAAACAGCAACTACTCTTACTAAGTATGAAAGGGAGGGGGCAATCCCAGAAATCATTGCCAGCACCGCTAGTTGTGAAGGCATTGGGAGTTTTGGTTTAAGAATATCTGAGGATCCAAGATGGGAAACCACTGACCTAGATCATATAAGCATAGTAGTTCCACAGACCAATGATGATAGTTTAACTATAATGAACTGTTCCTAAACAACGTATATTATATGTTAGTTAAAAGTACACTTTCTATCAACATTAGCCTCATGTGTCTAATTGCTACATTTGTTAATTCACTGTGAAAAGATACAGACTAAAAATAAAGCTTTCAAAATCCCATTCCTTTCATTTACGCTTCCTGAGTGGCTGCCCCCCTTTCAATATCTGTAAGAAAGCTAATTTTCAGGGGCTCAATCGAATTTAGCATTGTATACTGTAGAATCTCCTTGAACAATTATAGTGATTTTATTAAGATATTAATAAATTAGAAGGAATTAGAATGGGGTCCCCTTTCCATTGGAAGGAATTATATGCACTTCAGAAGATCGTGTTAATTGTTCAATGTATTTCACATATAGATGGATGAAGTATTAAAAATGCAGATAAAAGCTTAAGTTGTTTATTTGCTTAGGAACATAAGTGTTCTGTCCATTAACTAAGACACATTTTTGTTATGTCCGTCAAGGGATTGAGCTACAGATGTGATGGAGGTGTCAGGGAAATGGTGGTAAGGAGACCAGAATAGAACAGGTATACATATTCCAGGAAGGGAAAACAACCCACTCAGGGTGCCCAGATAACGAATCTTAAAATTTATTAAACTAAAAATGGCATCACGCTTTAGTTGAACTCATTTCCTGGTGCTACCGTGTGGTGCTTTTAATGCTGACAGGAGAAAGAGATGCAGGCACTTCAGCTGAGAGACACCCATTTCAAGAAAACAAAAGAGTTAAAAGAGCTGAAGGATCAAGAGAAGTGTGTCACAGCGGAAATTGATGGACGCCGAGGACAAATGAAGAACCTGTACAGCCGCCTACGCCGACTGGACGCAGAGACACTTAAGCAGCAAGAACTTGTATACAATCAGGCAAGGAAGGAAGGGTATTTCGGGGGATAGATGGTTCTGATTTAATTTGACCCTACATCCCATGAAAATGCCGACAGTCATAAAATAAACTAGACGTAAGCAACTGGCCAAAGAGAGATCGGCTTAAAATGTGTTGTGTGAATTAAGCAGATCATCTTCTGCTTCATTGAGCAACACAACCAGCTTTCAGGCAAGAGACTCAGAAAGAATCCACCCACCCACCACCACCACTACCTAAAGAAGAGAACAGGGTGCTGTATGGGTGGGCAAGAGATCTTTACCAAATGAATTAAAAATAGATTGAAAAAAAAATGTAAAAGTTATTTTATTTATTTATTTATTTATATTTATATCCCGCTTATCTACGAAAAGTACTCTAAGCGGCTGAGGAAAATTTTGTTTAGACGATACAGGATTTTGTTAAGATACATTTGTTAAAGTAACTTTTTCAATACAAAGAATTGAAGGTAACAAATGTAGTTCTGAAACTATTCACAAGATTTTTAAAATTCTAACTCTTAAAAGCTGCAAAATAAATTCAGTAGCATGAATGCCCTATATTATTAGGATAGTTGTATATAAGAAAGATGCTGTGTTGACATATACATACACATCACAGAAAAAAGTAAAAACTATTTACAAGAAAAGTAACAATTTACAAAGTTAGATTGTCTAAGAACACTCTTAAAATCTCCTTGTCATCTTCTCTAAACCTAAACCTTTACATACAGCAGATGCCCTCACCTCTACCCCCGTGAATCCTGTCCTATCTTAGTGTCTGAAAGCCAAGCTGTGTTACTGAGTGAAGACCGAAGTCAAACATCAATTAAATCATTATAAGGGTGTCTTCAGCTATTGACCTCCAGTATGGTGCTACAGTACCTATAAGAGGTTCTGGAATTCTATCTCTCTTAACCACACAGACAAGGTCTCACATTATTAAAAAATAAACAGGACAGTACATTTATTTCATATGATATTGTTCTGCCCTTTCATTACACAGCTGCTTTTCCTGAGAGTAAATATCCTTTATGTCACTGAAGCCTATTTCTAAAAAAAGGAGGAAAGGGGGAAATTATTTGACTTGAAAGTAAATAATATTTACATCCCAGTAAATATGTTTTGATTTGGATCATATGTCTTCCAAATCAGCTTTTTACTATGACTTCTCAGAAACATGACTGCTTCAGGGTAAAATGTTGAAGCAATACAAGAGATGAACATGACCAAATCCTGTTATTGGTTAATGGGATTTATATGCATAACTCTTAGGCACCACTTTGAAAATTTACCCCTTTCTGTCAGCATCCGCTGGCAGTGGTAAGATTGTTGCCACAGCCATAAAGCCCCCCCTAGAGCAGCCGATCTAGGCTAGAGATGCTTTGTTATACATTTTAGAATTTAGAAGATTACTTGTGAGCCAACATCACACACCAGCCATTTCAAGACAGTTTACAAATGAGAAGGCCTATGGGCCAGAAGCAATTGTAAAATAACAATAACTTAATTAGGTGCCTGTCTTGAAGCTAATTCTTTGTGTTGATATTTTAGCACTTAGAGAAATGTCTCTTAATTGTTTTTTCAGCCTCTCTGTTCATTTTATGTCTTCCCTTAAAATATCTTTAACAGGATTTTTACATACAGCAAGTGGAGAGAAGGTTATCACGCTTGCAGGGAGAGCTTAACACAGATGAGAGACAAGTTTTAGAAGCCAAAATTGCCGAACTTACAAAGATAGCAGATGAAAAAAAACAGGCATACGATACTTTGCAAGCCCAACAAAAGAAACTTCAGGTAACACAACTTTACTTATTACATAGGACGCTGATGGTTTTTGTTGCACCGAAAGTTATTTTTCATTCAGACCACAGCAAACAGACTGGTTGAATTACATCTTCAAACCTATCCAAATCCAACCATGGCCATTATTTAGTCAGGGGGTTACCTTGAAATACCAGAGATACAATTGGAAGAAGGAAGAGGTAAAGATACAATATAAAATAAATAAAAGGGAGATGTGATAGCAGTTAGATATAGTGTCAACTATGCTCCTGCCCTAGCAGTCCTGCATTAAATTACACAATTTATGATGACATTAAGTGCATTTTCCCTTTGCTTTTCAGAATGACATCCATTTTATCAAATTGGCTATGAATAAAACAGGAGAAGAAATGGCTGGTCTGAATACTAGAGTAGATGAACTAAACCTTTTCACTGACAAATCAGAGAAGTTGCTGAAAAAAGCCAGATTGGACAAGCAGGTACAGTAAAAACTTTTTCAAGGTGAATATAAATAAAGGAGAAATTACTGCCTTACTTGAGCACCTGGGTCGTGAGTATTGTCAGACTGCTCCTGTGCTTTAATCGGTGTTTCAGGATTCTGAGCCTTTTTATCAGAAGTCAACTTATCAAGTACAAAGTTACATTTCATAAGGCACAGCATTAAAAGTTTTTCTTCTTTTGCCCCTTGAAGGATTTAATGATTGAAGACAATCTCCTGAAGTTGGAGTTGAAACGTGTCAGAGACACACTGTACAGCAAGGCAGAGAAAGTCCTTTCGCTCGAAAAACAGAAGCAGCAACTGAAAGCAGCAATGGAGGAGAGGACGGCCGACATCGAAGTTCACAAGGCAATGATTGAGGCACAGATAAGAATAATAGAACAGGAGCGTCAGGCTTTGAGGTATTTGCCATTGTACTAAATGGAGGTGGGGCTGGATTATGTCTAGGATTGGGGAGTGGGGGGAAATGGTGGCATTTGTAAGGTCCACCTTTGTACTTGCGGAACCTCATTGGCCAGCCTATTTGCAATGGAGCATTTTCTTAAATTTCATGGGAGAATTCCATGCAGCGCAGACTGCTTTGTGATGCTCAGCTCACCGTCCTTTCTGCCCAAAGTTTAGATTTATTTTGTCAGTATTCTACCAAAAACAGCAGGGGCATGTAGTCCTTGTACACCGTTTGAAGGCACAGGTGAATGGGGAGCCTCATGGTGCAGCAATCAAACTGCTATATTGCTGCCAAAACTCTACAACCTGGTTTCAATCCCTGGTGGTGGGCTTGAAGTTGACTTGTCCTTCCGTCCCTTCAAGGTTAGTAAATTGAGTGCCCAACTTCAGAGGGCGGGAGGCAATGTGTAGCCTCCATAATTAAATTGTAAACCACCTAGAGCAGGCATGACCAAACTTTGGCCCTCCTGATGTTTTGGACCACAGCTCCCAGAATTCCAAGCCTGTATTCCCAATGGCAAAGGAATGTGGGAGTTGTGGTCCAAAACTTATGTGGAGGGCTGAAGTTTGGACATGCCTGACCTAGAGAGTGCTTTAAGTGCTATGGGATGGTATAGAAACACACTTTGCTTCTGCTGAGCCATTATTAGATTACTAAAAACATACTCTAGTTTTTGACACCGTACATATCCTCATCAGAGTGAGCAACAAAATGCTGTGGGTGGTGCACCAAAAATAAATTGCCAGCTGTGCGTGTAAGGTTCCCTGATTAAAACAAGTTTCAGAAGTGGAGCTATGGACTCTTAATTGGTGGTGTAGATTTCATATTCCACCTCGTGGTGCAGTGGTTAAATGCCTGTACTGCAGGTAAAACTGTGCTCACGACCTGGGTTCAATCCCCGGTAGCAGGCTCAAGGTTCACTCAGCCTTCCATCCTTCCGAGGTCGGTAAAATGAGTACCCAGCTTGCTGGGGGGGGGGGGCAATGTGTAGCCTGCATTCTGTAATTAAAATTGTAAACCGCCCAGAGACTACTTGTAGTAGTATGGGGCGGTATATAAGCAGAAGCAGAACACTTTTGATTGGAACCTCCCTCCTGATCTTCTTAAACAATGAGTCTTTCAGATTCCAAGGTTCCTTATAAACCAAGATAGCAACATGTTTCATCTGTTTATCCATTGCATTTGTCTCCAACCCTATCTCATCTGACCTTCATAACTATTGCTTTGGTTCAAGTTAGTAATTAGCTCAGGATCATGGAACAAAGCTTAATGGCTGACCTGGAATTTAAGCTTGCCATTCCCAGTCTCCTTTTGACCTCAGCCATATTGTTATATACGCCTACAATTTTGTTTTACTTGTGAAATTTTCCTAATTGGCTGCCAGGAGCTGTTTTATCTTGCTTCTTCTAAATGAGTGATAGGAACCTCCCCTATACAGAAGCATGAAAGAAGTAAACACTTATTTTCAAGCAGTTTTGCCATCAGGAACTCGTTTTTTTGCATGGCAGATGGAGATCCAAGAAATGCTAGCAAATTACAAATGCCAGGACAGGGATTGCAAAGGGCTGTTTTCTGTAACTGGGAAGAAAGAATCTTTGTTTGGTGGGTGGTTAAACCCAACTGGGAAATGAGCACTCAACCAACCGATTTGGCAGCCTCTTCTTTCCACCTACCTCTTCCATCCCCAGCCCACGCAGTCGGAAATTAGAGTGATTGAGCGTGACTGGAGCTTAACCCTTCGCCAAGTAGGCAGACTCTGTGTTTTTCCTTTTATAATTACATGACTAATTGGCACTTGCCTATAATTTGATTTGGGGTGGTTTCCTGCTGTTGCTTATTCTTTTCTAGCAGTGGCAATATTAAGATGCCATCAGCAGGGGGCAGCTTTTGCAGCTGTAAGATTGAAATACCAAACCGTTAAATATTTGGATAAGGGTTCCTGGACAGCTGATCCCCATGGTGCATGGATTTGCAGTGTAATGTTGTGTTTCTTCTTTGTGGGACTTTTGAGACCTTTGGAACTGGGAGGACTGGGTGCCAACATTAGCTATAATAAATGGCTACAAGTTGGCTGTTGCCAGGAAAAGTGGAATATGGCAGCCAGTACTCTAGAGAGTCACATTTTTTTTAATTGGAAGCAATAGTTCTCAAGAATGTATCTATATGGATGACTGTCTGAGAAGAGCTTGATGATTATGTGTTATCTCATGTATCTTGTGTTGTTTTTCAGTTTTCAAGATTATTTTAAAGGCCTCTTTAAACAATATGATTTTTGCCAATTTCCTAAAGGTCAGGAGGACAGAGGCTCACAACCATCCATCCATCCATCCACCCACCCACCCATCTAGCTATCTCACTATCTAGCTACTGTATAACCCATTCCATAGCATGGCAGCCATCACTGAAAAGACCCAGGTCCTGTTGGATTTTCAGTCCTCTCTAAGGGTGGTCACCTACAAATGTACCATCTGAAAGGGCCAGGTGGACAATCTTAGGAAGAGATACCCTATCAGATAACAAGGTTCCAAATCATTAAGTGATATATAGGCTAGTACTAGGACTTTAAATTTGGCACATAATCTTAAAAGAAGCCAATACAGAGTTGCCAGGATCAGAATCAGGGCGATGTGGCCAATAGTCATACGTTTGTGTTCCTGATATAAACCAGGCAGCTGCATTTTGCACCTGCTGAAGCTTCCATATCACCTTCAAAAGTAGCCCCATGGAGAGTGCACTGCAGTAATCAGCCCTCAAGATTACCAACACATTGACCAATGTCGTATGCACATTTGACAGTCACTGGAAAATCCCAGAATTTCAGACAAAAATCAAAACAAAAAGACAAAAAACATGTGGCACCTTAAAGACTAACTTCCATATTTTAATGTAACTTTTTGTGGACTACACGTCCACTTCTTCAGACATACAGCAGCAGAATGAGGTGTGCAAAATAATATATGATGGGATATACAGTTCATAACAGATATTCATTGGCTGTAGTGTATAGAAATATATATCCAAAAAAATGTAAGAAAATGCAATCCAAGAAAATATAATTATTCAGGACGGCCTTTCATAAGGCTACATTATGTGTCATGGTTTTTGTAGAACCGGAGAGAAACCAGTCTGGGTGAAGTGTAAAGCAACAAGAGCTTATGCCCTCTGACTCGGGTAGAATGGTAGGGGAGGTCAGCTGAAATGGAGCCAGCTAGAAGTAAAAAAAGTGAGTTGAACTCAATGTGTTATTGAGTCACTTCCCTTGCACAGTCTCACAAACACCTTGCACTACAGCCGCCACTCTGCTGATCAGGAGGGATGTTGAAAGTTAACGCGAGACCTCTTCCCTCTGCCAAATTGCCATTAACACTGAATACTCTCCATTGTCTCCATGAATGCCCAGGCATACTAGATTGGAAAGAAGTACTCTTAACATCCTGACGTATTCCATCCACCACCCATTACAGAGGATAGTGTCAAGTCTTTCTGCATGTACAGTATATCTGACATATTAGCCAAGTCGTCTCATATTTGGAGCACCATAAAGCTATTTTTTCTGACAAACCTCTGAGTTAGTTTGGTTCTTAATTTCTTTTCTCAAATCAGTTCAGAGTTTCATGAACGACTGGGTAAAATTGAGAAACTAAGGAGCAGATATGAAATTATTACCATCGTTATGATGCCCCCAGAAGGAGAGGAAGAGAAAACTCAAACGTACTATGTCATCAAGGTAATTTGTCTTCTCAAATGTTGATAGCCATCTTCAGAATTATGTTCCTCTTTTTATCTCGGTCATCTTAAATCATATTTTACTACCAGTTGTCCTGCTTCTGTCCATTGTGTGACTGAGTACATCATATTGTTTTGCAATTTCTGCCTCTCCTATATTGGTAGGAGGACTGTATACAGGTTTTCACCATGCACTCCTTATTTGGAATTATTACTATTTTATCATGTCCAAAGGGCATTCTTTGAATATCACAATAAGGGCTCTTTAAAAAAAAACATTCTTTGCATTTTCCCCACACATTCTTGCAGTTATAATGTCCATGTTTTTCACTTGAGGAAATAAATATCTACCCAGAATGAAAAAGTAAAGATGATGGTGAGGAAGAGTATCCATTTCTCTTCAAAATCAGAATAAATGGACTGGGAGGTGGCTCCTCAGAGTTGTAATTAGGAGTCTTTCCCACTGATCAGGATCCATGGTAATTTCCATCCCATTTAGAAATAACAAATCTATTTTTATGGAATCCAGTGGATGAGGGGTTTTATTTAAAAAGTTTGGAAAGATTTTATATTATTGTACTCTGATTCTTCTGTATGAAGATATGGACATTTGTTTGAGAGATAAATATGTGAAGGGGGAAATGATCAGACAAAACTGTGTGATCTAGCTTTATAGGCGGTCCCTGCCATACACGTGCATTTCTTGTGGGCTTAACAGAGTAGTATACTGTAAATTATCTTAATTTTATAATTTATCCAGATGGTTAGACTATTTTTCTAAGCTGGATAGCTTACACAACTAATAAACTTTTCTGGCCCTCCTTTCCCATTAAGATTCTTTCCTTCCTTCCTGAACATTTCCGTTCTGCCACAAAGTGAAAAACAATATAGTAAGAATAAGAATAAGAATAATGTGTTGTCAAGTCAATGAAGACTTATGACAACCCTTTTCAGAGTTTCCCAGGTAGAGAGTACTCAGAAGTGATTTATCATTCCCTTCTTCTGGGGGCAGCCTGGGATGGTGCAGCTTGCCCAAGGCTGCCCAGGTTGGCTCTTCTGGTATGCACAGTGGGGAGCTGAATTTCCAGCCTCTGGTGCAGCAGCCAGATTGCTAACCCAGGCAACTAACAGATCAAGTACAGTAGGGCCCCAGTATCTGTTGGGGATTGGTTTCAGGCCTTCCTGTGGATAACGAAAACCATAGATAAGAGAGAATGCCGAAAAACCCCAAAACTGCTGTTTTGTGACAGTAGCTTACATTATAGCTGCTGTTTTGCGACAGTAATGTGCTTTAAGGCTGCTGTTTGCTTTGCAGCTGCTGAATTATTTAATGTTTTCCTCTCCCAACCATGGATAACTGAATCAGTGGATAATGAATCAGTGGATATGGGGGTCCTCCTGTAACCATTTTTAAAAGGAAGCATACTTGAAGATATCTGCATAGCTCCTGAATAAATCTCTTCTAGAAGCACTACCATATTACTAAACTATATCTAGAATATCTGCATTCTGTTCTACGCTTTAGGGTCTGGGCTCTCCTGTGTCCCCTTCTGCAAGGTACAGGTTTTTTGGTCTCTCTCTGTGTGTATGTGTTTTGCAATAAACTACAGTCACCTGCTTCTCATAGTTGTGGCCAAACTTGGTAGTAATGTGACTTAATAAATCCCAGGTGCTATTGTTGATCTTGCTTTGACTCAATCTGCAGGTTCTGGAACAGGATACCCAATTCTCCCTGAGACATGCTTTGGCATAGAACTGCAGAGCAGAACCTCCAGTATAAACATCCAGAATCAATAGTATCAGAAGACCTGGACAAGGGGGTGGTGGCAGCGCCTTGTGTGCTCATTCGAGCCCATTTACTCTCCAGGCATGGCACTCTGGCCATCCTAAAAGCACTGTGCCTGGAGAGTCAGCGGGCTATAAATGAGAACACAAGGCACCACGACCCACTTCCCCCCACCCCCGAGTCCCTGTAACAAGCCGTGTGGAGGCAGCGCCTTGTGTGCTTGTTTGTAGCCTGGAGAATAAAAGGGGTCCAAATGAGCACACAAGGTGCTGGCTCCACCCCCGCCTTCACCCGGGTCTCTGCCTCAAAAAGACTTGGCACCGAGACCCAGGCGGAGGCAGGGGGAGTGGCGGTGCCTTGTGCGCTCATTCGTAGCCCGTTTACATACGAGGCACTGCCGCCACCCCTTTGCCCGGGTCTCTGCATCTAAATGGCTTAGGACAGAGACCCTGGCAAAGGAGCAGTCTTGGGGGGAGGGGCTTCGATCTCAACCAGGATCGAAGCCGCCTCCAACCCTCCTTTGCCCGGGTCTCTGCATCTGGCACAGAGAACCGGGTGAAGGAGGGGTCCCAGAGGCTTTGATCTCAGCCAGGGGACAATCGGATGGGTGGCGACTTCACCACCCACTCTATCCTTCCCTGGCTGAGATCGGGCAGACCCAATCTTGGGCGCCCCAGTCTCTGCCCAGGGAGGATCGGGTGGGTGGCAGCTTCACCACCCACCCCATCCTCCCTTGGCTGACGTCCGCCCGCTGAAGGAGAAAGCCCTGTGGCTGTGAGCTGTCAAAATGACGGCCGCCAGCCTGGTGATTTTGACAGCTGGGCTGCAGTTGATCAAGAGGCTTTCCCACCAACGCAGCAAGCGGGGGGGGGTGCTCTTCCCCTGCTTTGCTGTGTCAGGGCAGGCTTCCCATAGGATGGCATTAGAAGCCTATTGTAATCTGTTCCCTTCAGAATGGATTATTCGGTTTTCAATGAATTCCTATGGGAAACTGCATTTTAAACTGTGAAACCTTGAGTTACAAAATGTCCACTGGAACTGATTAATTTTGTAATTCAGGGCATCAATGGACTTGAATATTTTCATTATTCAAACAAAAATGCCTTTTTTTGTAATTGAGAATTTACCTATACCAGCAGATTTCCTTTCAAAATTCAAAGTTCAAGGCATTTGTAATTCAAGGCCTCTCTCTCTCTCTCTGTTAATAAAAGGAACACACACACACACACACACACACACACACACACACACACACACATTCATTTTATTAAGGAATAAAAGTTGAAGACAAAAGACTGTGGAAATTGTAATGTCTTCCATTTGGTAGATTGTTGGAGTGCACATCTGAAATTTTAATTGTAACAGTAACTGCAAATTTAACCCCTGTTAATACTGCATTGGAAGAGAAAGAAGTCACATTGGTTAGAAAAATGGCCATAACTCAGTTTCTGCTACCTGCTGAATTCCATTTTTCTCCTTTCAAGGCTGCCCAGGAAAAGGAAGATCTTCAGCGCGAAGGAGACCTTTTGGACGCCAAGATCCAGCTGGCCGAGAAGGAATGTGTTGCCCTAGAGAATACTCTGCATGTTGTTAATAGTTGCAACAGCAACTACCGAGAGTCCTTCAAAAAGGTCACCGAGAAAAGTAAGCTTGTTGTAGGTGGCTGTGAGAGAATGAAGTCATTTGGGGCTGTTACTGGTATGCGCTCAGGGATTCGTGTGTATTGTGAGAGATGTCTATCAAAAATAATTGAACTTGGAGAATCGTGTACCCTAACAGAATGGACTGACCCAAGCTGTAACTACACTGCTTGAGACATAAGAATTCCCTCTTTGTGAAGTCGCACCAGGGAGTTTGGTCTGTGCGAATTCACTGGCAACAGAGGAAGAAATTGGCTCGACTGTTGATGTAGCTTTTCTGTGGCCCTGCAGGGGGGTTCAGTTACGTAGGAACTTCTTAATAATTTTTTTAAACAAGAAGAGGGCTGATTCCCTTATCTAATTTCCTTTATTTATTTTTCTCCCCTGTCCACAAGGGCAATTGGGGCGGGCAAGGAACATTGGGGCAACCTGGTTGTGCACCTCTCAAGAAGATCCTTCAGCAAAGTGTGGCTGAGTAAGAGGGCGCACTGTGTTTACCTGGGAGTCAGTGCTGTTGATAGTAATTGGGTTTACTCCTGAGTAGCACCCAGATCAATTCTGAAATGGAGGCATCAGTTCAAGAAATCACACTGTCAGAACTTACACAAGAGCTGAAGGCAAGACCTGTAGATGGGAGGGGAAGAAGATTGGGCTGGTTTTCATTTCCTTTTATGTCATGTTATTTGGAAAATGTGAATCAACCTGTCCCAGTCCAGAAGCATTTCCTACATTTTTTGCTAATGTGATTGTAGTATAAATCACATTCACACGAAACTGTTCAACAAGGGAATTTTGTTAGGCATAGAATTAGGCCTAGAATTTAAAACATACAGAGTATCTGCTTTATGTAATAACAATGGTTACTGTAGATGAGTATAAATGGGTATAAAATATATTTGCTTTTGAAATATTGTGGGGAACTGGCAGCTCACAGCAAGCAAACGTGAGAGGGTTAAACTAAGGACAGCTAGATTCATATTCAAGGAGTATCAGAGTCCTTATGGATAAGCAGCTGGGGGCACATTGATGGCTACATAGATAAAGATAAAGAAAATCCCTACACAAAGTAAATGGAGAAGTAGATGGGTGAGCCACCTGTGCATGGAGAAAAATAGTTCCAAATCATCAATCATCATCATCATCATCATCATCAGGCACAGTTAATCAAAATTATAAAATATTATATTGACTGGTATTATTTAACAGATAAAAATTTTAACCAAAAACCTAAGTATCCGTTAAGTATTGTCGTAGTATTTGTAGTTACTAATATTGCCATTTTTGTAGCTTTGATAGTGTAATTCTGAGATGATGATATGCCATATTTGTAATTCAAGATTCTTGAAACATACGACAAATTAGGCAGTTTTAAAGTTCTGATAGAAGTACTTCTTCATAAAGGCTTCAGGCTCAAAGGACATCACAATAATGTCTATACCACAGGTAGATACTGGCTTATGTTACAGTGGCACAGGCACACAGGTATTTAAACCAATGTATTGCATCCTACTATAATTTTTAGATTAATATACTGCATACAGTAATTCTTATATGCAGAGCAACCCATATAAGAAAGTGGTCGTTTTTAAACTCATCCATTTTGCCAAACTGAAATGATTCATCCTGCCTTCTAACCTTGAGTACATGCCTTTCCCAACTTCCAGAACTAAGTAAAATATTTTTATAGGTGAAGAACATCAAGAGAAAGTGAAACTGGAAGAGGAAAAAAGAGCTGCTGATGAAAAATACAGATACAAAAGAAGGCAAATCAAGGAGCTCCAGGGAGATATCCAGGTAGAAAAAAAATCTGATTTTAGTTTGCTAAGGAGTCACTTTTGTAATTCTGATCCTAAATTAAACTTTCAAGAGATATTATTGTATCTATTCACTCGTTTTCACTGGGAAGAAGTATCCATGCTCTACTACTACAGAATGATAGCCTGACCTCCTTCAACCACCTGTACAAGATTTAACAAAGTCTGTGACATCTTCCCCCTGCACTTAAAAAAACTGAACTCCATCTGTAAATTTCCATTGTAGTGCATTTTTACTGCAAGGCTTTTTTGTTTTAGCATTGAAAACTAAGTACTAATTACCAAGTGTAAAATAAATAAAAATTGATATGCCTACAAATATAGAAAGAACTTTTGACTGTGTCATTGGTTAATTTTGTCACAGAGTACTTAAATATAGGTTGCATTCTACAAGTAGCACCACAAACTCCCCAATTTTGAGCATTGGTTGTGAGTGGCAAAAGTGGAATTTGCTTTAACATGTTTTATAGTTCATAATTTACACACTATTCCATTTATATGTGGTTGGGTGGGTAGCTGACACAAGTGGAAACTGCCTCAACATTACTGTATTAGTTCGTATTGTACATACTGCTCAATGTGTGTGTGTTTGTGAGTTTCATCTTACTTTATTTGACTGAGTCAAAAGATAGCTGCCACTGTGGTAGGTAGATCAAACAACAGACGATAAGATCCATTTTTGGGTATAGATTTGTCGTTATTGCTTCTGCACAGACAGACAGACCTTGGCATATTCTTACTCTTTCCTAAAATGGCAATAATATAATATTCTCAAAGGAAGAATCATAGAATCATAGAATCATAGAGTTGGAAGAGACCTCATGGGCCATCGAGTCCAACCCCCTGCCAAGCAGGAACCCCCATCACAATATTCCCGACAGATGGCCATCCAGCCTCCGCTTAAAGACCGTCAAAGGAGACTCTACCACCATCCGTGGCAGCATATTCCACTGCCGAACAGCTCTAACTGTCATGAAGTTCTTCCGAATGTTCAAATGGAATCCCTTTTCCTGTAGTTTGAAACCATTGCCCCGAGTCCTAGTCTCTGAAGCCATGGAAAACAAACCTGTTCCCTCTTCAATATGACATCCTTTCAAATATTGAAACATAGCGTATCCCCTCTCAGCCTTCTTTTTGAAAGGCTAAACATTGCCAGCTCCCTAAGTCATTCCTTGTAAGACATTTATTCCAGACCTTCAACCATCCTGGTCGCCCTCCTCTGTACCTGCTCGAGGTTTTCAACATCCTTTTTAAATTGAGGCGCACAGAACTGGACACAGTACTCCAGGTGGGGCCTGACCAGAGCAGAATAGAGTGGCACTATCACCTCTCTTGATCTAGACACTATGGTTCTGTTGATGCAACCAAGAATTGCATTGGTTTTCTTGGCCGCCGCATCACACTGCTGGCTCATGTTCAATTTGTGGTCCATGAGCAGTTTACTCTCGGTTAGGTGTATCAAAAGCACTTATATGCCTCTTAACAGTCCAAGCCAGAATTCAAGGCAGAGAAATGGGTACAACATACCAGTTTCTTCTTTATGCATCAGTTGTATGATGGAGAAAACCAGAGCATAAGGGTGCCTGGATTTGTTCCCACCCTGTAAATGCTGCTTGGCTTTACTTGATACTTTTCTAAAGACTAGTAACATTTTTTCTGATCAATACCAATACCATCGTCTATATGAGAAGGCATCCAAGACATCCTGTTTAATATACTAAGCTGCACTAGAGTAAACCCATTGAAACAGTGGGAATTTGGTGAGCCGACTCCTTTGTAAGTTCAGTTGGTTCAAATAGGCCTACTTGAATGAGTACAGTAGGACCTCCGTATCCACTGATACATTATCCACTGATTCAGTAATCCACGGTTGGCAGAGGAAAAAATAATAATTCAGCAGCCACAAAGCAAGCTATTGTCACAAACAGCAGCTGTAAAGCAAGCTATTGTCACAAATAGCATCTGTAAAGCAAGCTACTGTTACAAACAGCAGCCATAAAGCAAGCTACTGTCTCAAAACAGCAGCCATAAAGCAAGCTACTGCCAGGAAACAGCAGTTTGGCGGTGGGTTGGCAGGCGTTCTCTCTTATCCACAGTTTTCATTATCTACGGGAAGGCCTGGAACCAATCCCCAGCGGATACCGGGGTCCTACTGTATATCACCACAGTAAGTGGCAGCTAGAGTAAGCCCAGTGGTTTAGGCATCAGGTTGTGGAGCCAGAGGCTAGGAGTTAGATTCTCCCATGGGCCTCCGAGGCAGAGGTTGGACTACGTGATCCAGTGATCCAGCTCTGCAGTTCATTGGTGATGATTAGAACTCAGGCCAAACTTGGAAACTTAGGTTGGACTTGCTCAATCCTGTCTACTGGAGAACAACAGGCCAATGTTAATGTCTAGGTTACATGTTATAAAAATGGGTGTACAGAGTGCATACTTTACACTTGCACCTCTTTGGTTGCTGAGGCATCGTTGCCAGCATGAGAACAAGCAACATCATCAGATGACAGTAGGACAGTAGGGCTGATTCATATCTCCCTCCACACAGAAAAAGCTGAATGTATTCTGCCTTATCAGATTTATAGTTGTTACTGTTTTAATTCTAGATTTTGTTTGATTTGGTTCATTACCCTGCCTTCTGCAAAAATATAATATAACGATGTGCAAGAGCTTACTAACACTACAGTGGACCCTTGTATAACAAACAGCTTGTATAACATAAAATTTGTACAACATAAAAAATTCCGGAGATAGGGGAAATTTGCTTAACATAATCGCCTATGGGGAAAATCTGTACAACATAAAAATGGGATCACTCCGTTTTCAATGCATTCCTATGGGAATTTGCATAAAGGAAAATTTGCTTAACATAATTTCATTTGGAACGAATTAATTCCTTTATACAAGGTACCACTGTATTCCAATTCCTGTCAGACGATAGTTCTTATGCTAGATTCTGAATTCCAACTTCAAAAAGATAATGCATTCATTTTAAAAAGCACATTTTTATGTACACTGATTGTATAGATGTTTTTAAAATAAAAATATATTGAAAACAAGCTTATGTATGAACTTTTTGTTTCTCCAGTCTATGCAGAGTAATCTGGATGTTCTTTTGAAAGACGAGGTCCTCTACAGAGACAAAATAGCGGAGAAAAAAGCAAGTGTTCTACGGTTCTCCAGAGAGGTTGATGAACAGAAGCCAAAACTTGATAGAGTCATGAAGCAGGTAAGTTAAACTCAACATCAGTTGTAGATTTCATTTTGTTTACAATCAGCTTCAGGGGCGGTCCTCCAACCCGCGCGCACCTTCCAAACCTCAGGGCAGCCCAATCAGCTGCAAGTGCCAGCGGAGCAGCAATGCTGCAACACCAAGCTGCCACCAGCGAGCAGGCCAAGGTAAGGAAGGTCTGTGCCCCCCCCCAAGTTTTTGCCCACCCCAGACCCAGTGATCTTCATCCAGCCTGTGCTGTCCCCTTGCAAACAGCCCAGGCTAGGGCGACGATCAATGGTACCTCGTAAGACGAATGTGAACTCGGAGGAAATACCCGTCTTATGAGTTTTTCCTATTCCTGGAAATCACATTCATCCTACAAATTGTTAGTCCTAAGGGGCATTTGTCTTACGAGGTATACTATAAAAATACCATGAAAATAAATGCTAACATTAGCATTTATTAAGCAATGCTTGTAATTATTTTATTACTCAAAAGGTTGGCCGACTAACCAGAGAAATCCGAGCACTCAAGAATACTGAGTCAGAAACACAAGAAGAACAAGATATTGAACTTCGAGCACTGAAAGATTTCAGCAGATCCGTTGATAAAATGCTACTCGATATTTCAGAAGCAAATCCAGATTTGAACACAGCCTTTCAGAGATACTTTGAACAGGTACCATTTCTGGTTGGCTTAATTATTTTGTTTGTCATTTATTTTGAACACTTGTGTATCTTTTGGTGACTGCACTTGCACTGCATGTCCAGAATCTGGTCTTCTCTACCAGTGTTGGATTACATTAGTCCTAGCCAGCCTAGCCACAAAGTTAAGGCTATGCTAAACCACTTTGTGTTGTGGGAGAAATAGATTGTAATAACTCAACTAGGGCTCTAAACCCTTCCTCTTTGTTGTCCACAAGTTCAAAGATGACACATCTAAGTTTTATACAGTGGACCCTTGTATAACAAACAGTTTGCATAACATAAAACTTGTACAACATAAAACATTCCGGAGATAGGGGGAATTTGCTTAACATAATCGCCTATGGGGCGAATCTGTACAACATAAAATGGGATCACTCTGTTTTCAATGCATTCCTATGGGAAATTTGTATAAAGGAAAATTTGGTTAACATAATTTCATTTGGAACGGATTAAGTCCTTTATACAAGGTACTACTGTACAAAGTATAATTAAGCTTCCCTATTATTAGCTGGCAGAATTCCTCAGTGCTTTATCTATCTGGCTGCAGAGCCAAAGGTTCAGAATTTCACTCTCGACTCTGCACCTCCTGGGGGAACAGCCAGCTGGTGTAGCTATGGGCAAGTTACACAGTCCCAGGATGTCCTCAAAAAAAAAAGAGAGAGAGAGAGAGAGAGAGTGGTAAACCATTTCCAACTACCGTATTTTTCGCTCTATAAGACACACTTCCCTCCAGTGGAGGTCCAGCCTCAGCTGCAGCCCCAGCAGAAGCTTCCCAACCCGGCTGTTATAAATAAATTCCCTTGCACAACTGATCCCCCCCCCATTAAATAGAACAGGGAGAATAAATGGACCTACCAGAGACCACAAAGATGAGAAACGGGCTAGAGAGTAAGCAGCCACCATAATGACCATAGAGCTGCTCTTCAAGATGGGCTTAATGGGAGAGCTCTGTCCCCTGAATTTATACTCAACCTGTCTTGAAGAACAGCTCTATGGTCATGATGGGTGCTTACTCTCTAGCTCGTTTCTTATCTCTTTGGTCTCCGGTAGGTCTGTTTACTTTTCTTCTATTCATGGGGGGGGGGGGAATCAATTGTTGAAGGGAATTATTTTTAACAGCCGGGTTGGGAAGCCTCTGCAAGGGCCAGAGGCTTCCCAGCCAGGCCTACCAATAGCAGCATGGCTGGAGAATAAACTGGGATGGAGATGTACCAGGACCACAGTATGTACGTGTGAATATTTTCCCCACACATACATACGTCTAAAAATTAGGTGTGTTGTATGGTCTTGTGTGTCTTATGGAATGAAAAATATGGTATATACTTAGAGACCCTGGGAAAGGACCGCCACATAGGTCAGAATCAACTTGAAGGCACACAATTATTATGATTAGTGAAAATAACTTACTTCCAACCCTGATGCATTAAGTGACCTTGCGACCATTAATTATTCTTATGCACTGTCAAATTCCAATTAATGGTGACCTCATGAATGATCAATCCCCAACTTTAACCATAGTGATGATTGATTGATTGATTGATTGATATCCCACCCAACTGACCTAAAAGGCCACTCTGGGCACTGAGCAACAGGTAAAATATGAGATTACAACAAAAAAGAAAACAAACATCACCACCACCACAAGAAATCCAATCAAAGAACAAGGAAAGAAGGGGGTGGAATAACAATAATGTTAAAATACAGCAACATCACCACAATTTAAAAATTATGTTGAATTGAGATTTAGATGGTTGAAAGACAGCAAGGCTGAGCAGGTGTTATAATCTCAGCTACTTAACGATAGCATAGGGTCTGTACGTTACTAGAAAGCAGCAGGTAATTGGAATTCCTTGAACAGAGTAGGAAGAGGGAGCAGGAGAGGCTCAGGTTCCTACACATGCCATACTATATGATTTCAACTTTCAAGTACAAAGGATTAATTTGTTCCAAATGAAATTCTGTTCAGCAAAATTTCCTTTATACAAATTTCCCATAGGAGTGCCTTGAAAACAGAGTAATCCCTATTTGCGACCATTTTATGTTGTATGGATTCACCCCATAGGCGATTCTGCTGAGCAAATTTCCCCTATCTCTGGAATTTATGTTGTACAGATTTTATGTTATACAAACCGTTTGTTATACGAGGGTCCACTGTATTTAATAGCCTAATGAATGTCAGTGTTGTAGTTTATATCCATTTAAGGCCTGCTATATATTTTAGTACTTCTCTTTCCCTTTTAGGCTTCCCTATCGCTCCCTTCTGCTTCATGCTCTCGCCTTACTTTCCGATCATCTACCCACAGCTCATCATCTTCAAGCATGTAAGTCCTAAAGCTCATTTTTCCTGCTCTGTTATGACTACAGCTCTGGCTTCAAGGAGCACAGACATCACTTATGGTCATGAGACTGTACATCTTCACGGACAGGCAATTTGACAAGAGTAAGAAGCCCTATAGCCTCATCGGGATACAGTTTTTATATCAACTTCTGTGGATTTACTTACCTACTAAGAGTTCAAATTTTTGTTCAATATGTTTCAAATGTATTAACTTTGGGCAGTACTTAAGACAGAACCATTCTTGTTCCAGGCAGGCAGTTTGCCCCATGCATACATTGTGTATTCATAAAGTATTCATAAAGAACTGGCTACAGTAGGAATTAAATTATTCCCAAAATAACTGGATCACCTTTTGATTTTAAGGCCACAAGTTTATTTTGCAGAGTGAAGAAATTACAGCCTGAAATCTAGCAGTAAGTCACACCTAGTAAAAACCCATCAAATTAGTGGAGATTTAGCAAGTGAACACCTATGCAAATTTGACTCAGTGGAGCAGCTCAGTTTGCAACTTGCTGTTGTATTTTAGCTAGAAATATGAAGGCCCAGAAAAAAAACTGGAAAAATTGGGAGGGGGGGGGAACTGTTGTTTTCTATTTTTTTTCCTGAAGCATTTTTGGGCTTTCCCCCCAAAACTGGAAAAACTAAAAATTGAAAAAAGTAAAAATGGTTATAGAATGTTTTATTTTAACATGATGAATAAAATATTTGAAGACAGGTTGTCCAAATGTTTTCCAAATCATTTCTAAAGAAGACGAATAGCACCAGATTATTCTAATTTCTGTGCACTGGAGACAAGCAAGTCCTAGGTTATAAATTGAACTCTCCAGTGCTGGAACAAGATGAATTGCTTCCTTTAGGAAGCACTGCTATTGTCACAAGAAAAAGGTTTCACTTTTGTTTTTGCATGTGGGTGGGGATGTTTGGTTCTGTTCTGTCATCTTCATTAGGCCTCAAAGCACTGGAAGAAAATACAGAGAAACAAAAAGAACCTGAAAGTATATAATTTAATTTAATTTAATTTAACATAATTTAAAAAGTAAGAATTTACATTTATCTGATTCCAGAAAATTGAATCACTTAGCTACATTAGTTTATAAAAAGTAAACTGTAATAATTATTTGGATACACTATATTTTAATATGCTAGTTGTGATAATTTTATGCCAAGTCAGATTGTCCATAGTCATATTTTATGTTCCTAAGCAAAACAGAATTATATATATATATATATATATAAGAGTATAAAAGGGGAGAGTGCTAATGCATCATTTTTTCAATTTTTTCCAAAAAAAAAAATCTGTTTTGTTTCTGGGTGGGGGGAATGGGAAAAAAGGTTTTTTTTTAACCTTCAAATTTCCAGAAATTTTACATCTCTAATTTCAGCAGAGTCATAAATCATACCCTCCAAAACTGTATTATTTGTTAAGTCCCCATGTAGAAAATAAAAGACAGTGGAAAAGATTCCACACATTTTGAAAAATGGAGTGAGATTTTTCTCAAATCTAGGTTCCACCGTCATTTATAAAACTTAGAACAGCTGTTATTATATGGCATTGGATATGTTATAGTTGGTATTTCCCAAAGCAGTGATTCCACCCTGTCTATTTTAACGAACACGTATTTAGCATGGTAACTTTTTTTTCCTTTCTGCCTTCCAGGTCGCCTAAAAGTTCTGCATCGTCAACTAGTCAACCACAACTTAAAGTTGTATCTCTGACTTTGAGCCACAGTCCTGACCAAGTGGGTCCTGCTTTATCACGTCCTCCGAGCCGAAGTAGTGCCTCTGCATCTTCACATACCAGAAGCCCCAATTAGCACTGCAACACCACAGAGAATGTCTTAGGTTTTCACCCTTACTTGGTAACAGTTATTCAGTAAATTGCAGTATATTTTCTATTATCATATGTAACTTGAAGTTCTTTAACTTAGGTGATGTTGAACATGTTGAGTTATTTAGTAAGCTGGATAAATGTTTTAAGAAAAAACATCTTAATGAAAAGGAAAATGTGTTATTTTTAATAGTACAATGTAGAAGGAATGACAAATGCTTGCTTTAAGATACTGCTTTTTTGTTATGTTTAGGTTCTAGGAGATTTGATTTTAATAAAAGTTCAGAAAAACGGACTTTTGAAACTCTTCAAGTAACACAAAAATTTATTTTTGAATAAGCAATGGGAAAAGTGTTCGATTCAGATAAATATCAACTTTCAGGTGTTTTCCAAGGCAAACTGGCTTCCCCTCTCCAGTTGACTGAAGCTGAATCACTGTTTCTGGCTTGGGAGAGTGGAAATCTGATAACTAAACCAGGACCATCATCCTTTAAAAAAAACCCTAAATTTCAAGCATAGGAACGTCCCAGTCCATGTATTTGTCTTTTTGATACTACAAGTATGTTGCCTTTGTGATGTGTGCTCATTCCCCCTCTAATTACCTTTAAACAGACAGCCATCCAGGCAAATTTCAAGACATTCCACTAAGAAATCTAAAAAAGTGAGGAGTGCTTTTCTTTTTAAATATTAATGGGCCCAACACCTATCTGTCTGATTTGGCAGATATAATCCCTTTCTAAGTGACTCTTCTATGTTTATTTTTGAATATTTAGTGAAAGATACAAACCTCTAGTTTCCAAGTCTTAGTCAAAATGCAACTCTTTACATCGAGCAGAAGCAACTGATTTCCAAAATTCTGAATCAGAATTGAAACCAATTCCTAGGGTCAGAGTATATCCCTAGTTTAAGCAATATCCTTCATCAAGCCAAGAACATTTTTATAATATTTCCACAAGCGTTCTGGAGGAAAAGACTATTAAAAACAATGAAACAAACCCATTAGATAATGTATTGGTTTAAAATCAGGGATATTTATAAAAAAACCTTACAGGACAGATGTGGCACATTTATTAATGAATTTATTATGTTAACAGTACATGTTAGAGTAACAATAAAAAGTAACAGTCATTGGTGCCTTAGGTTTCTTCTGTAAAGTGCAGTTTAGTTGCCATTTAGCACAGGCCTTAATGAGTTCTTTAGCCCATCATACTGTCACATCTTAATATCATGAACAGAATAAGAAACTCAGTTTTGAAGATATGATATAGCTTTCGCATATTCCTCATTCCCTAAATCAACACCAAACAGGCATACTTAGAGGTAAGAACAACTTTTAAAAAAAAATACACACAAACTTATCTAGTGATTAGAAGCGAAACTAAATGCACACCTAGCATCACCTTTAAACTTTACTGGTTCTTCTGTTTATTTCCCTTTTCCCTCTCAAATTCAGCAATCTGGTGAAATATGTTCAGCAAGTTCTGGGGCAGTTTTCTACCAGGACCGCTTGATTGTCCTTGGCCATTGAGTGTTGTTTCCTCATCTAGCTCCTTGCCTTTTAAGGTTTCGCCTTCCCTGCTTTTAGGTTCTCCTTCATTTTTAAGGCAAGCCAACTCTGGCCTACTGTCAGCACTGTACTGACTGGGCTCGTTGATCCAACGGCTAGTGTATAGTTTGTAGTGTTCCACTGATTTGGTTGAGTAATCAGACCCTGTTGGAGATGTGGAATACTTTGCTTGGTTTGGACTAGGCTTCCGATAATGCTCCTTCCTCCCAAATTCTTTTTCTAATTTTCCAGAACTGTGTGTCTTGTGCCTGTCGCTGACCTTTTTATGATAGGAGCCTGTACTATCTCGCCGGCTAGCCGAACCTCTCTCTGACTTACCCTGTTTTTCCGTTTTGTAACTCTGTGTCTTGGAGCTGGTACAGAAATCTCTAAAACTCTCAGACCTACCTCCATAGAGATCTTCATCAACAGAAGTTTGTGATGGAAAATGCGCCTTCTCAGTGTGTGTGCTTCTTACCTCGTGCTTCTGATAGCCTAACTTGTTATGCCTTTCCAGCAGTTTCTCCATTTCATGCTTTTGATTAAGGAAGGACGCAGAGGTATTGGCTGGAGGAGAGTAGCAGTCATCTTTCTTGCTATGAGAGGAACTCTGAGATGCATGTTTCCTCGAGTTGTACGAGGATTCGGACCGACTCCGATTCCTTTTCTTGCGCTTTTTGTTACTGGAGGAGGAAGAGGAGGAGGAGGAGGAGGAAGCAGACTCACTTGAAGAAGAATCACAGGAGGAGGAGGAGGAGGAGGAAGAAGTTGACCGTTTCCTTTTCTTTTTCAACCTAAAAGTTTTAATTAACCATGAGATATTACTAGAAGCATTTAAAAGCAAGATTATACCTGTACTACAAACTACAAGAATGCTGCCGTTTTGCTGTCTCCTCCAATCTTTTCTCCGCACCCAAAACGCTGTAAATACTTGAGTAACTTGCCACTAAATTGGATGACTATGTTGGAATGAGGGACTGCACAATTTATTTATTTTAAAAAAAGATTTAACTGACTTCAATCCCCTGGTAGCATTAGGAACCAAGTGTGTTGGATTCCTCAAAACATGGCAAAACAGCCCCCCCCCCCCGCAACAAAAAAGCTAACACAAGGTTCTTCTGAGCCATAATGTATTTTGTTTTCAAAACACAAAAGCTTTTTCGGGGGAGGGGCTACATGTAACCCAAGGAATCATTAAAATATAAAGCAACATACAATGTGGCAAACTGACTGCATGGTAAGACATCCTGCTATTAAGTACATCTAAAGTATTGCATGGTCAAGATGTATAACAAAGCAACACTACAATGAAATTGGAGACAGAAAACGCTAAAATGGTCTGTCTCACAAACCTAATCCACACAAGGTAGGGGTGCTACTAGTTCGAGATTCCATTTATCCTAGATCAGGCTTTCAGGCTAGTAGGAATGGGATTCTAAACCATGCTAATAGGATGCATGGATTCAAATCCATAGTAATATAATTCAAGTAATCATAGTGCCTAGCAGCAGTTGTTAGCAATCATCTTCTGTGCCAACTATATCCTTAATATGGAGAAATCAACCTGGGCTTAGTCATTCTTGATTTTATCACTTTGAATTTGGTCTGCATAATGCAATGTGCATTCCAAGGGGCCACTCTTGAAGATAGCTTAGACCAGTGGTGGTGAACCTTCAGCACGCCAGATGTTTTGGACCACAACGGCCACAGTCCTTTGTCATTGGCAACCTAAGCATGAAATTCTGGGAGTTGTGGTCCAAAACATTTGGAATGAAGATTCGCCACCACTGGCCTAGAACCACTAATTCAGACATTATTACATTGATTTTTCATCAGCTTCACTGGTTTCACTCCAGTCTGTTTCTGGTCTCAACTCAAAATGCTACCTTAAAGGACTTTAGATGCCAACTGCCTAGGATGGGCATGTCCAAATTTCAGGCCTCCAGATGTTTTGGACTACAACTCCTACAGGCCCTTGTCACTGGCAATCTAGGCTTAGAATTCTGGGGGTTGTGGTCCAAAATATCAGGAGAGCCAAAGTTTGGACATGCCTGGCCTACGACATGACTCCTTTAGAAACAGAAGTTTCCTTAATGATCCTGTCTGGGACATGTGTTCTACTTTAGATCCTTCCCCCATCTAAGATAAAGTTCACAACGACAAGGTAGCAGGATTTTTGAGTGCCCTTAATTTAAAGTAGCCTCCTGAGAGATGATGTATCTGCCTTCCCTTCAGACTAGACCTGGGATCTCTCACATAGCTCAGGATTGCTTTTTAAAAACAAGTCACATGGTAGCAGACTGGGAACACAGATGCAGGTGCTTTGCATTTCATAGAGTCAACTCGGTGCTGTATTCCCACTGTGAACACAAAAGGCATGGGTAAAGGATTTGGATACCAACTGGGGCAAAGACTTAAGTCCCAAACCCTTCCCTTCTCTGATTCACCTGAATGCAAATTTTATAACCCGCTTCTCGAGGGGTGCTTTTTCAGAGAGACATAGGTCTGTGTTACAGATACGTATATCTGTATTAGATACTGATGGTCTAGACAAGCACATCCAACAACCAGCATGAGCGTTGAATAATTTCCCCCCCCTCACTCTTTTTTTTAATATATATATATATTGCATCATGGAATCTTCCAAGATATACATCAGAAGTCAGTTCCTAAAACAATAACAGATTAATCACATATTTATTATTTTCTTGATTTGGACGTGTGTTTTTAATATCAGGACATGAAGCTACATAGTGGCATAGGATTACAGAATCCATACAAACACCGTAGATTATTAGGTGCAATTTCAGAAATGTCCAGAAGCTGGGGACCGAACGTCAAATGATTTTGCTTTCAAGGAGACCTTTGAGTTTCATACAGTGAGCATTCTTTTAACAAAGAATGTACCAAATACTTGACAGCCTCAACCTTTAATCTGCTAGGACATCGATTTAGCCTGTTCTACACAAAACACCCTGACAGAAGACTCCTTATAGAAGAGCTAACACCACTGTTTATATTCATTAAACTACTCACAGTCTCCAAGTTCTGCTCCATCTAAGAAACATTGAAAGAAGCTAAAATAGTTTACTGCAAACATTTCTGTCATCAAGCTACGTTTGAGTGGCACTGGCTTAAGTAATCAATTGGGCAGCGTTGTGACTGACCCACCCAAAAAGACACAAGGAACCTGCAGTCCTAAGAGCGTGACAGTTTTCTAGCAGGTTGAAGTATTCAAGAATTTTTCTTCAGAACTATGACATAAAGTAACATCATGCTTTACCCCCTCATTTGATCCTCAACAACAACAACAATAATGTTGATACTACTACTACTACTACTACTACTACTACTACTACTACTACTACTACTACTACTACTACTACTACTACGATGTTTCTCAAGAAAAATTCAGATTACAAACCAAAACCACCCTAAAACCAATCCAAATCAGCAAATGCCCGTGATACTTACGATACCAGCTAGCTTCGTCATATGTAAGCAATGCTCTATGGACAACTTAGGTTAGAAACAACTGGAGAATTTAACAGCGGTTACCTTTTTTCTTCTTTTAAGAGCTTACGCAGTTTTTCTGCACTTGTTTCTATTTTCTTCTCTTTTTGTTTTTCTTCTTTGGCAGCTTGTTTCTCTCTCATTTCCAGAGATTTCTTTTTTGAATCCCAACATCAAAAATATTGCGTTAACAAGCCCACAATGTTTAGCCAAGAAGTTCCCCCATCCCATCCCCACCCACCAAACACACACAGAGTTTACATCAACCCCAAGGGTATCATATCCCGGGGGGGGGGGGGGGGAAATCAGAGGCAAAATGATAATGTGCAAATTTAGCATTAATATGGACAAAATTGCAGTTTATACCCATGGGTTAAAAGAAAACGGGAATAAAATAAAAAGTACCAAGAGTGGCATTGGTACGCAGAACCCAATGAAATGACATTAGCGGGCCATAGGGCACGAAACGAAAATTTGAAAAAGAAAATAGCCACATAGTTGGCCATATATAGTGAACCAAATAGAGAAGAGTCAAGCATTATTGATTGCATTGATGCACAAAATATGATCCAAATTAAAATGCAATTGAAAGGGGCCATGTGTAAATACAAACCATTTGGCAACCATACCACAGCCCGGTTTGACGCATGGTTTGCACGCGGAATCAAATCCCAGTGGGTTGTTGGTGATGAGCAGCACCAGAGGTCAGATACAGCAGCCAACAGTTCCAGTTCAGAGGAAAATGCATTGGAGAGAAACATATCATCAGTATTACGGGAAGACAGCCTTTTAGCCTACAGCGCAGCTGGAGGTAACTGTGTATGAGTCTGCTGAGATCTTTTCTCTCACTGTCTGAGGTGTCCGGCCATGGAGAGAGCCACACACCAAGGAGGACTCTGCTTAGTTGCCTCCGCTTACAATCTCTGTTCTGCGGACAAATTGTGAGGAGACGGGCAAGTAAAAACAGACATGGCATCCTGCTTTATGTGTGCGCTATTCAGCATGGCAAAGACCAAACTCAGACAGGGAAAAGCCAAGTATAGGGATGAGCATTTCATTTCAGAACCAGTAGGTTACGAAACCTACTGGTTCCGAAAGTCCAGGTGGTCCTCGGAACCGGCTGATACACGCAGATCCAATTGCTTTACCTTTCTCTGTCTCATGCAGGGTTAAAATCCACAAGGAACCATACTGCAACATTATGTTTCCTGCTTTGTGCTGCTGGCCAATCAGAGAGGGAGGTGGGATGATGACTGGCCCTGCACAGCTCCTGATTGGCCAGCATCACAGATCTAGCACGACGTTGCAGCATGCTTCCTTGTTGGATTTTAACCCTTTGCGATACAGAGAAAGGTAAAGCAGTTGGATCTGCGTGTATCAGCCGGTTCCGAGGACCACCTGGGCTCACGTGGTTCATTTCATAACCTATTGGTTCCGAAACGAAATGCCCATCCCTAGCCAAGTACAAACATGTACAAAGTAAACCTCAATGCCTTTCAAACACACATGCTATAAACCGGCTATAAAATATTCATCTGGAAAACCAAGCCTGTAGGCCAAGGATCTTTACCGACTAACTTGCTGAGGACCAGCGAATTCACAACCGTACAGCATGCCAGAGTCTAGTTCTGCTGCTGCATATACAGCTGGCTAAATTTAGTGGCAAAGTACAAGGCAAGCATTTTCTCAGCAGTACGTATTGCAGAAATCTTGAAATAATCCAATACACCTGTGCACCTGTGTGGGGCTCATTTCTCAAAACATGGATACCATTCTCTTGGTAAACATTGATTTCAGTGGAGCTTTATTCCCCAGTTAATGAACTCTGGAAATTCACCTAACTGCAACTTGTTCCTAGCAAACTGCGGTTTCTAGAATAATCTGATTCAAATGCTGCTGTTACATCATAAGCAAATGTGTTTACAATTAAACTGCTGGAGTTATATCTCTTCTCCATTAGTCATCAGAAGTTGTCAAGACACCCACATAATCCAGCCATAACAATATATCCGACAACAAAATCTGTAACATTGATTCTGGGGTGAGGGGTGGGGGGTAATACAGTATCAATCAATATGCAATTAAGAGAAAGTAAAGAATCACCTGTATCTGCTTACGAAGTTTCACCAAAGCATCCTCAGCCTCTTGAAATGTCTCGTCGATGCTTAAAGCCTTCTTGTAGTAACTCTCAGCATTCAATAACTTATCTTCCTCTTCCAACCTAGCAAACAGTTTTACGCTTTGTATTAAATATTCATTCCACTCGAGTTAACTTGAACAAATCGATAGTTTGATAACTAGAACAATCTTAGAACTGCAAAGCTAGAAGAGACCCAATGGATCACTGAGTCCAGCTTCTATCAAGGAAGCAAAGTGGGGAACTGAACGCCCAGTTGGCAGCTACTGAGCTATACAGTATTTAAGTAATGCTGAAAACCTCAAGAATAAAAGCTCAATGCAAAGTGTTTGATCATGGAAACAAGAATTCATTGCTAAGAAAAGCTTGTACAATGGTACCTCTTAAAACAAATTTAATTCGTTCTACAGGTCATTTTGTCTTAAGAATATTTTGTCTTATGAAACACGGTTTCCCATAGGAATGCACTGGGAACAGATTAATCTGTTCAGGATGCTAGAATAAAGACAAAACTCACAGGATTTTTTCCCTGGGTACATGCACAACGATTTTTTTGTCTCGCAAAAAGCATCCCATAGGGATTTTTTTTAATCCTGCAAAGCATGCCTATTCCTGTAATTTTTTTCTCCCTATGAGTTTTTTTGTCTTATGATGCATTTGTCTTAAGAGGTACCACTGTACTTCAGAAACCAGTTAACTGCTTCAGCCCCTACACCGACTTGGGACAAACCTCTCCATGAATGAGGGCATTCACGCAGAGGCAATTAAGCTGTAGAGCCACAAGTGTGAACTGTCACTAAGACAAATGGTACAAATTGCTCAGGTATCTCCAATTTTCTTCAAAACAGTTAATCAGGAAAACAGATGATAGTGTATTTATTTCAATCTAATGTCCCCCCCCCACCCCAGGAATTTAAAAGCAAAAACTTTATGATGAAGATTAGAACGGTGGGGACACCAGTATATATCAAGATACAAACAAGCTGAATACATTTAAAACCAGTTTGATTTGGGTTTTTTTTTTTTTTGCTTTCCTGGAGGGCTACATAGACTTGCTTTCCTAGAAGTCTGCCTGAGAAAAAATGATGCCAAATATTTCCATTTCAATCCCCATAAGCAGCAGCATTTTCTTTTAATTGGCAGAGCTATCACAATCACTATCCCTCTTTGCTATTTTTATTTAGTTTTTTTTTAAGCCCCTGTATTGATATGTGGAGAAGATGAGATAGGCCAGAGTGTCAATTGTTGAGCAGGGCTGTGGATCCCCACCATGGCTTACCCAGGTGTTTTTGGACTGCAAAGCCCAAGGAACCCCTGGTAGCACAGCCGGTGGCAAAAGCTTCTGGGAGTTGCAGTCCCAGAACACCTGAGCTACTTACTTACTTTGGTGAACTGAAAAGCATTTCTGAGGCCCCCGACAGGCCCAGGAAGGCCCCTGGAAGCCCCAAATGTGCTTTCCAGTGATCCGGAGGTCACTTCCCGTTTTTCCAGAAGTCACTTCCGGGTCGCCGGGAAGCACTTTTGGGGCCTCCGACAGGCCCGGGAAGACTGTCAGAGGCCTGTTTGGGGCAGCGCCAGGGCTGGGCTAAGTACAGGAGGCCTGAAACAGGCCTTTCCAGCTTACCCCAGTTTTTTTTTTTCATATACTGCGGTCCTGCGATATACCGGGACCGCATTATATGAACCATGAAAGGGTGGAGGGTTACTGTAAAACAACTCTTATAAAAAGATATTGTGTAATGGCAAAATACTGTTCCATCAGAAGCATTGTGGAGCAAAAAAACAACCAACCAAAAACCACCACCCAGGCATAAGAGGTGCTTACATGTGACTAGGTCTCTGGGGGACAAAAAAAATGGAAGTGAAAGGGAGAGATATGGGCATTTCACTTCAGAATTTGCTTGCTCAATTGACTTCATCTATAACTTCAAGATAAAAGGTTCTCCTCATATTTAGTCAACCACAGAAGTACAAATAAGAAATGGTATCGGTGAGAAATCTGGCAAAACAAGTTCAGGATAAAGAAGATAAACCAACACTTACTGGCCTCCCCGTTCAACAAGCGTTTGACAAAGATATTTTCTGGCATTTCTATGCGTTGGGCAGTTTTCTAAAGCAACTTCAAAATCATCAATTGCTTTATTTAAGCTTCCTTTTGTTGCATAACTAGAAGAAGAAAATATATTCTTAAGGTCAAACACCTACGTTTCCATATGAAATAACTGAAAATGTTTCTTCCTAACCAAAAACACTTACAGTGCCCCACGGGCTACTAAGGCTTCAACATTCTGTGCATCTATTTCCAAAGCTTTGTTGTATTCATTCATAGCATCCACGTGGCGTCCCTCTTTGAAATAATCAACACCAATCTTCACACTAAAAAAAAAGAAAGTGTCCATAATGCTAAGATTTCTACAAGCAAACAAACTAAATGAGTAGCATGTCCATTTATAATCCACATCAATTTAGTCTCACAAAAATACTGAGTTTCCTTAAAAATCAATGTCCATTCCTTCTTTCTTTTCTCACACAACCACCACATATGCAGGTGTGTCCCTTTTTCCTTTTTACACCTCCAGCAAAATGGAGATATTTATTTATTACACTTAAACTCAGGTGTCATGCACCACCTCCAATATACTTTGTAACAGTTTACTCTCACTGACATGTTTTCAATATTCTTTTATTCCACATTTCCCCCATTCTTCTTTTTTATTTCTTTATTAAAGTCTTATTGCCACATCTTTTTTAACTTGTTCTCTTTACATTCCTCTTATATTAATAATTTATGTATCTCACTTAACATATCTTTTCTAAGTTCTTTATTCTCTATCTTGCTTCTTCTTCCTATAATTTCTTCAAACTTAGTCATGTTTTCTGCAATAGCCTACTTTAGTTATCCATTTTTAGTTCATTTCTCCAATTGTATAATGTTTAACCAGGAAATCTCTTCAAAAATAATAGGGGAAAGGGGAAAGAATGCAAATGTCCCCACAAATGGTGCTGTTAAATATGGTTGTGAATAAACAACTGAAGAACGAGGAGGTGCAGTTGGTAATTATAGTGATAACGGTGGCAAGGTTAATTTTTGCTAAAAAACAGAAATCCAGTAATCAAATAGCACTGGAAGAATGGTACAGGGAGTTATGGAATATGGCTATTAATGATGAATTGGCATGAGAAATAAACATTAGGAAGGGACTGGAAAAAAACTAATGATTTTAATGGAATTTGGGATAAATTGCTAGCATATGTATTTCAACAAAGGTGAAGGGGACAAACCAGGAAAAGATTCAATCTATTTCTGGAGAGAAATGGGATGGTCAATATCTTAAGACTTGTAAGCCTCGCCTGAGTCCCAAGTGGGAGGTGGGTTGCAAGGGGCTCGTTTTGTTATGTTGTGTTATTGTTATTATTTTCTTCCCTTGTATATATGTTATTTGATTTTGCTTTATGTTTGGTACTGTAGTTTTTATTAAAGTAAGTTTAAAAAATGGGGGGGGGGAAGGCCCACTACTGAGAACAAATTTAAACGTACAAGATTTAAATATAACAAGTTGTCTTTATATAAATATTCCAATGTGCAGTTTTCCCACACACTTCTTTAAAAATTAGAGCACTCAAAAGGGGAATCACCATGTTACAGGAGGAGACAAAGGGAGAATATTTCAGGCATTCATTTTACCTTCCGTCATTCTGCTCCGATACACAGAAACATTATTTAACTTTTCTATGTACAGTGGACCCGTGTATAACAAACAGCTTGTATAATATAAAATCTGTACAACATAAAAAATTCCGGAGATAGGGAAAATTTGCTTAACAAAATTGCCTATAGGGCGAATCTGTACAACATAAAAATGGTCGCGATTAGGGATTACTCTGTTTTCAATGCATTCCTATGGGAAATGTGTATAAAGGAAAATTTGCTTAACATAATTTCTTTTGGAACAAATTAATTCCTTTATATAAGGTATCACTGTATAGGCAAGCAAACAGTAAATGTACCACTAGTACAGCTCATTCCACTAATACAGCTGAATGGGAACATTTAAGTATCCCTCAAGCTTTTGTCTAATGTGGTTCCTTTTAACATTTGTCTGTTCACTCTCTAAGCACTCTAGCTTTATTTGTGACCAACTGACAAGAGGAGTTCAGCAGAATCATGGCTGATGTCAAGTTTAAGCATCAGCCATGCATGTTATAGGCAGGGTGTTTACTTCTTGCAGTTGATCAGAACAGAGTCATAATGCATTTGCCTGGAAAAACAACCGTTCTTTCCACTCATATGTAAATCACAACAAATTTGGTCATAAAAACAAAGTCGTGCATACCATTTTAAGGCCCAGGAGGCAGATTGTCTCTTCCGCAATGAAACAGCAAAATCCTCTTCATTGAAATTTTTGCTGATGGAAGAAAAAGAAACAAGTACGGTATACAAAGGAACACAGTATGACTGTAGAAGAACTCTACACTGGAAATATAAAGATACCAAGCGTTTAGAGAAGTATTAAAGCACAGAGAACTCTTATGACTCAAGCATTTTGGTATAATTCAGTTGCCTTTTGGCTGAAATCCGGCAGTGGGACACAAGTAGAGTTAGGCCAGCTGAGTCAATGGAAGTTGAATCATCAAATCCATAAATCGCCTTATTACAACTGAGAGTTGATTTCAGCCACAAAGAACTAGTGCTGCTATTTGATATTCTGCCTGAGGAACTCTAGAAAATGGCCTAAAGTCAACTGGTAGTCCCAACAAGACTGTATCCATTTAATGAACTACGTATCATTATTATTATTTATTTGTTGCACTTATATCCCACTCGTCTTCCGGGATGGAACTCTGGGCGGCTAACAATAATACAAAACTACAATAAAGAAACCAAGAGATCAAAAAAGTTCCAATAAAACGGAGAGGGTCAATACCCTCCAAGAAGGTACTAGCAAGTCATCATCATAGGCATCCTTCAGTTTCGAGAGACTATGGTATCATGTTCTGCATAGAAGTCCTAAAGCAGGCATGGCCAAACTTCGGCCCTCCTGATGTTTTGGACCGCAACTCCCAGAATTCTAAGCTTAGATTACCAACAGCAAAGGACTGTGGGAGTTGCGGTCGAAAACATCTGGAGGGCTGAAGTTTGGACATGCCTGTCCTAAAGCAACATCTAGTGTGGCTAAAAAGGCCAATTCAAGAATGACAATCCCTTCTACATTGAAGACAGGTACAATTGGTCCTTTTCCCAGATTTTGTTGTTTCCGGGACTGCCTCTTTTCCTTAGCCTGTTGAACAAGTGTCCCTTCAAATTGTAGGAGGTCATGCTGTATCTTTGTCCTCCGGGCTGAACAACCGGAGGTCAGGGTTTCCCATCTGTAAAGGTTCATTCCCAAAGTCTTCAGATCCCTCTTGCAGATATCCTTATTCCACAGTTGAGGGTCTCCCTCTGCAGCGCTTTCCCAGTACTAATTCTCCATACAAAAGATCTTTCAGAATCCGACCATCAGCTATTCTCACGACATGCCCATTGATTCAGTGTGTCTAATCCAGGTGGGCCCAGTAGTGAACTACAGAACAATGTCCTCAAGTTTTAGCAACTGGCCATCTCTACTTGATTTGTCCCTTATGGACAAATAAAGTGCACATAGACAAAAACAAGCAGGAACAATTATTGTTCCAACAAATCTATTGCATGCTGTCATTTGGATACTCTTTCTGTTGCAGCCAATATAATATACTGGGCCCAAAGAGTCTGTTCCTTTCTCCCCTGCCCCCCAAACCATAAATCCGGAAAGCAGAAATGACATAGTTTATTTGGCAGACTGGATCAATTCAAACAGATTAGCCTTATTTAGGGGTGAATATGGAATTCTCCATGGATTCAGGAAATTCAAGAAATATTTATTTATTTATTTATTTAACTTATATGCCACCCACTACCCAAAGGTCTCTGGGCGGCTTACAATCCAAAGAATAAAACAATTTAAAATAGTTAAAAGTAAAATATCAATAAATGCATCAAGCTTTCTCCCATGCAGTAACCCTAATCATTACATCAGCCCTCCTGCTAACTTTTAATTCACTGTAATTCTCATGGGATCATAAAATACCCTCCCCCCGCCAATGACTCAATTCAAGTATCTGAATTGGGTAGAGGAGCATTAATCTATTTAAGGGTTCTCCTAAATAATGTCTATTACGATCTAGCTAATTTATAGACACATCTATAAATAAAACTAATTGTACTTCCACTGATTTCCATTAAATCCCAAGCTTAGATCTGGTATTTTCAATTAAGTGAACTATTAAGGCACTAGAGATGTGAAGGCCTGGGGAAAAAAATCAGAAAAAATAAGTGGGGGTGGGGGGACAGTTTTTTTCCCATTTTTTTTCCCCTGAAGCCTTTTTGGTTATTTTCTGAAAAAATTGGAAAAATTGAAAAAAGAAAAAATGATTACAGAATGTTTTATTCTTACATAATGACTAAAATATCTTAAGAGAGGGTGTTCAAATATTTTCCAAGTCATTTATAAAAAATATGCATAGTATCATTTTATTCTAATTTCTGTGCACTGAGGACAAGCAAGTCCTAGGTTACAAACTGTACTCTCCAATGAAAGAACAAGATGCATTTCTTCCACTGGGAGGCGCTGGTATTGTCACAAGAAAAAGATTTCACTTTTGTTCCGGGATGTGAGTGGGTATGGTTGGTAAGAGTTTACATTTATCTGATTCCAGAAAATCGATTCATTTAGCTACATTAGTTCATAACCTTTGTGTAAATAATAATTCAACTACTACTACAATTACAAATAAATATTATTTAAAAAGTAAGTTCTGTTGTAATAAGTGTTTGGATACACTATATTGTAATATGCTAGTTGTGATCATTTTATGCCAAGTCAAATTGTCCAGTCATATTTTATGCTCCTAAAGTAACATAATGACTTTCAAGCTGTAAAAAGGGGGTGTGCTAATGTAGCATTTTTTCAATTGTTCTGAAAATTTCCGTTTTCCCCCTGAAAAAAATGGGAAAAAACAGGTTTTTCTCACAAGCTTCAAAATTTCCAGAAATTGTACACCTTTATGGAACTTACAATAGAGTTTCAAAAGTACTGCTTTGCTTGGTGGCTATATTTTTCTAGATGTGTTAGGGCACTGGTTCACTATCTGGGGGTCGGGACCCCTTTGGGGGGGGGTCAAAGACCATTTCACAGGGGTCGCCATGAGCCAGTGAAGAAAAAGGCATGAACGGCTTCGGTCTGGAGGGGGAGGGGGAGGAAGGGAGGAAAGAGAGTTACAGCTTGGTAGGTTGGAGGGGATGTCAGTCAATGGCACCGGAGGCTACGATTGGCTGAGGGTGCCTGTAGAGGGAAGTTCTCTCTGGCACCTGCGGCAGTGGGCTGCCTGCCAAAGGGGGCTTGTGGCCTCTTCCGAGCAGGGCAAGGAGGTCACCACAACATGAGGAACTGTATTAAAGGGTTGCGGCATTAGGAAGGTTGGGAACCACTGCTTTAGATCTTTCAGTGAATGCTCTCACAGATAAGGACATCCTGGAACACACACACCCAAAACAGTACTCAAGAATTCAACAGTTCCTTTGGAGATGGCGCCTTGCATACCTTTGCAGTCCTCTCATTAAGGATGGTGGACTGGACTCATTCAGCCCCAGGTTGCCTACCAGAAACTCAACAACTGCAGGATTGGCAAAACCCAAGGAATGATGCAAAACCTTTTCGTAGGTTTCAAGCCCACTGGCTATTTCAACGCTTCTCCTGGAAGACAAGAGAAAAAGCGTAGGTTACATCTTTACAAGGCAAGACGACAGCATTCAATATTTCTGCATTTTTCATCATCTGCCATTGGGGGGGGGGGAGCACAGATTGGAACTGATCCTCCACGGATACTGCAATCCCACCGTATTACCAAATCACGTAACAGGCTACAAGCTCTGCCACTTGAAACATGAGACACTACTGCCAGGAACAACGAGACAATTAAAGCCATGAAATACTAACAAAATATAAATCTTTTGGCACATTAAGCCAGCAACATAGCAAACGGTACTATCCTTTTATAAAAAAAAAACTTGATATATTCAAGCAGCCTTTTTCAACATTTCTAATTGCCTTAAAGTTATCCCCTTTAGTGCCTTACAGTGGGAATTTCTACTATATAAATAGTAGCCCATTATTGCAAATGTCAACAGTATAATGAAGTAATGTATGCCAGATCGACAACTTTGCAGTTCATCTAATACGGTACATCAGATGCTTATGTCCACATTCAGTTTAATGCTTATTAACGGAGAAAGTATTTAATATACAACAAAGCTACAGACAAATAAAAGCTTAATAATGAAGGTCAGGATTTTGCTGAGCTGAATGCAACAGAAATTATACAAGAGATCTCCCTCATAGGGTATTCCCATCCTTCATGCAGCTGGTTCTACAGCTCATTTTACAAACAATAAATGAACATTTGAATTCCGACCAAAGTTCATGCCATCAACTCTGTATCTTTCAATATCCAAATAGGCAATATACCCCCATCATCTTAGTGGCTACAATACACACATGGAGCTCCTACACACACAGGTTGGAAGGCACCATGCTGAAATATTTTTATAGTGTGAGAAATTCACTCAGCTAGAAATTCATTTGCCCCTCATAGCATCAGCACAGCCATCTGAGTCAGGAGGACAAGTGTCCTGAAACAGAAGTGTACCCTTGTTATGAATGAGAATCCTTGCTTTTAAACAAAAGCTAACAAGTGCCAAAGGATTTAATAAGCCTTGGGGGGAAAGACACAGTTAATTTCCATCTCATACCTATAGTGCAAAGGCAAGTCTTCTGAGCAGATTACTCCTAATTTGGTACTGGCAAGGCTAGGAGAAAGAGCAGAGCTGTGCAGCGATACCGTGAGCTTTTCATGGTAGCGATCAATATCCTTGATAGCAGCTATTAAAATAAAAGAAAAAGTTAGGTTTAAACGGCAGGATAGCCTATCAAATTTGCTATCAAATTCTGCCAAATGATATTTCAGACCAACTTGCCTTGGATAAGATCACCGGTTTGATAATATGATAAAGGGTCTCCATGGTTGCTTTGGGAAGGCACATCTCTCAATGGACAGAGAGCCTGAAACGGATGTCAAAGAACATAAATCCACAACCAGACCTATAAACACTGGCATTTAGAGAGGCAGAAAAAGGGAGTTGCGCCAAATACATTGATCTGTTTATTTGTTTTTTAAGGAGAAGAGAGTTTCATTCACATAATTTTAAGCCGACTAAGCAGCAAACGTATCAGTTTCAACCCTTCTGCAATACTACCCTTATAGATTCAGGGAATATGTGAAAAGGCCCTTCATGTGCTGCCAATTTGTACTTTTCTCTCTAAATGAGAAAAGTAGGAAGCCATGGCCAAAATTCAGCAGCATAACATAAACTGTATAAAGCCTATGACATCATCAATAGTAGCACTTTTTTGTAATGAGCCTCCTGGCGCAGTGGTTAAATGCCTGGACTGCAGGTAAAACTGTGCTCACGAGCTGGGGTTCAATCCCAGGTAGCAGGCTCAAGTTTCACTCATCCTTCCATCCTTCCAAGGTTGGTAAAATGAGTACCCAGCTTGCTTGGGGGTGGGGGCAATGTGTAGCCTGCATACTGTAATGAAACTGTTAAACGCCCAGAGACTACTTGAAGTGGTATGAGGTGGTATATAAGCAGAACACTTTGCTTTGCTTTTGCTTTTAAATTAAAAAAATCTTCCCCCACCCCACCGCCAGTAGCAAGGCAGCCTTTCACCATGGTGAAGTTAATGAGGCCCATAAGGACAAGGGGTCCCTAACTCTACGAATCACTGTCTATTATGGGATGATTTCATTGGCACCACTGATTTTTAGAAATTAAAGATTGCCCTCAGCCTAGTCTTGAGGCCTCCAACAGCTTTCCCATGACAAAAGTGATCCCAGGGAAGTCTTGGAATCTTTGATGAAGACCAAATTTTTGATTTATGAAAAATTGCCAAAGCATACAGCATCTGTCTTGAAGGCATCTCAGCCAATATGAGGTTGGGAAATCAAGTGCTAGGGCAGTGGTGGTGAACCTTTTAGAGACCGAGTGCCCAAACTGTGTTTCAAAACCCACAAATTTCTCGCAAAGTGCCAATACAGCAATTCAACCTGACTACAGGTGGCTGTGAGGGGGCGATGTCAGGTGCCCACAGAAAGGGCTCCGAGTGCCACCTTTGACAACAAAGCCATAGGGTCACCAACACTGTATTAGGGCAACTTCCTAGGGGGCTAGCTGCTCGTGGCTAGCCTAGGCCAGTGGTGGGGAACCTTCGGCACTCCAGATGTTTTGGACCACAACTCCCACAGTCCTGTCATTGGCAATATGGGCTCGGAATTCTGGGAGTTGTCCTCCAAAAAGCATCTGGAGTGCCGAAGGTTCGCCAGCACTGGCCTAGGCCGTGAAGCCTTCCAGCCCATTCTTTTTCTCCAGGTGAAACCAATTTAGGTGTGGGTCTGGCAGGCAGAACTCCCAGAATGGAGAATTCTTGGATTTGTAGTTCAAAGAAAATGAAGGGCACCTGTGTAGAAATTACCCCTTTTCAGGAAATGGGAAATACCCAGGAAATATGGGAAATGTATGAGGCACTAGAAAGACCTTTTAAACTCTGCACAAGTTTTAATTCTAACTTCCATTATTCTAAAGCATTCCCTCTGCCCTGATAATTCATAAAATATAAGAACTGCCCAAGTTCCGTTCAAGATTTTTAAGACCTCAAAATAACATCTGAGAAGAAGACTTTAAAAATGTCGCGAGGCCACAAAACATGCTAAATTAATTCCCTTTCCAAAACAAAAAGCAGAGTGTGCTGCTTATATACCATACCATAGCGCTTAAAGCATTCGCTGTGCAATTTATAAGTTAATCATACAGGCTACACATTGCCCTTCACCGAAAGCAGGATACGCAATTTCCCAACTTTTGAAGGATGGAAGGCTGAATGAACCTTGAGCTGGCTACCTGGGATTGAACCCTAGATCATGGGCACAGCTTAGCTGCTGTACAGCAGCTGATCCACTATGCCACAAGGTTCCTTTTGAAGTCAGAAAATATTAAAGGAGTGGTGGGCAATAGGAAGAGTGTGAGATGCATGCAGCTATTGCGGCCATTTTTGCTGTCCCCAGAATAATTATTTTACTCAGAATGTCCCTTTATATATTTTATGAAGCACTGAAGGCAATTTTGACATTATTTGATGGGCTCAAGTATCCCTGGCACTTTCATAGTCCTACAAAGATACTGTAGGAACTTTTACAGTGTATGACCAGTGCATTATTATTTTAAAATCTCTTCCAATCCCACATTGGTTGCCCTTGACCCTTACCCGGAGACTCCAATGGGTGCAGAATGCGGCGGCCAGACTGGTGGTGGGTGCGCGTAGATACTATCATGTCACCCCAGTTCTGGCCCACCTGCATTGGCTGCCCGTGGTTCTCCGGATAAGGTTCAAGGTTCTGGTTTTGATTTACAAAACTCTCCACAGCTTGGGACCCGAATACCTGTCAGAGAGTATCTCCCGGAGGTCAACTGAGGCCTGACCCACTAGAATGTTGCAGGAGCTCTCACTTTGGGTGGCCACGCCCAGGGAGGCACGGAAATCGCTTACATGCAACCGCACCTTCTCTGTGGTTGGCCCCTCACTCTGGAACCATCTCCCAAGTGAGTTGCGCCTTGCACAGTCCCTACCCACCTTCAAAAAAGCACTTATAACCTTGCTTTATTGGGAGGCATTTGGCGACCTTTAATTTAATTAAACTTTTTTTTCTCTGACACCTCTTGCCGATGATTTTCTCTTATTATTGTATTGTCTCCTCTTATTACTGTTGTCTCCTTTTAAACTGTTTTTTCCTTTGATTTTTGTTGATATTACCTTGTGTTTCATTGTTCCTTTAACACTACTGTTAACCGCCCGGAGTTTCCTCGGAAGACGGGCGGTATAAAAATAAAATAAATAATCTTGGGACTGTAGCCCTCAGTCTACTAGCTATTTTTTTTTGTTTTTTTAAAGGCCCTCTGCCCCCCTGAAATTGCCCCTTTCCAACATTAAGGCCTCCAAAACTTCATCTTGCAAGATGCCTGGACGGCCCCAAAGCAAAAATAAGTGTTCTGCTTATATACCTCCCCATACTACTACAAGTAGTCTCTGGGAGGTTTACAATTTTAATTACAGAGTGCAGGCTACACATTGCCCCCCCCCAGAAAGCTGGGTACTCATTTTACCAACTTCGGAAGGATGGAAGGCTGAGTGAACCTTGAGCCTGCTACCGGGGATTGAACCCAGGTCGTGAGTACAGTTTTACCTGCAGTACAGGCATTTAACCACTGCGCCACGAGGAAGCCAACTCTCGAGAATCAAACGTATACAGTGAACCATGTTACAACCCCGTGTTATGATAACTGACCCTTTAGCACTAACTGGACTTACAGTGATTTCTAAATCTGCTATCTCTCGAAGGACACCACTTCGCAGGCAGAAGAGCACCATGAAAAAACCAAATTCACGAATAGAACTAATCCTTCCAATCACGATGTCTCCACGTTCAACATCTCGGAAAACCAGCTCTCTCCTCTCGGCACTGGGAACATTCATGAACTGCTCCAGCGGCGGCATAATAGCACAATAATCTTCAAAGGATGAAAATCAGAAAGAATCATGTTTTAATACAGTTTAAAAGAACACTTCTAAGGCAACACCATTCTCTGTGGGATACAGTGACACAGTTATACCACAATAACAATCACCCTTAGGCTAAATCCACTCGTTGGACCCATCTAGAATAGACCACTTCATCAACAGGTCTTATCTATGCATCAACCTAACGAATCCCATTCATTCACTGCCCAGGTCTCGTACTATATAAATCTAATTTATAAATGATATAAAATTCAATGGTTCTATTTTAGTTATCGAACTACTGGATACAGCTTCACAGACATAATTTGCAAAGCAGAAAAGCCTTCTGGAACTTGCAAAACCTCTTCAGCCATTCTGCCCCATTTTCGCAGAAAACTATATCAATTTTCCATAAACTAGCTATGTCATTTATGAATCTCACCCCAAACCCTTTCTAATATAATATTGTGAGATAAAATAATGCACTCATGTTTTTATAAAACACATTTTACTGTTATTCCCATTGTCCTAGGCAATGCTGAACATAACGACTAATGTCTTAAGTGCCAGAAGATGAAAATAAAGTACTGTATATTTAAAAAACAGACTCTTCCGAGGAAATATCTAAGCTGAATATAGTTACTCTTGATGAGGAAAAGCCTTGGATTTCATTATTCCTGACCTATTTCTATGTATAGTAAGAGCTTTTCCAGATTAACTTCCAAAACAGATCTCTGGAACAAACACTTAATAAATGTCACAAAATTGCAGTGGCACCTCTGTATGCGAAATTTTGGAAACAACCAGAAGTGCCAACAGAGAGAAACTTCCACGAAAAGATAAGAGAATGCACTGAAATCGACAGACTCTCCGGTTTTCTAAAGGGAGACTACGATGAGATTTCCTGGAAAAGATGGCATTTCTGGTGATTTGGTGAACATGTTAAACCATTATTGTTGGCTTGATATACTAAATGTAATCTTTATAGTGTATTTCCTCCCCCCTCCCCCACACCCTCCCTCCTCTGCCCCCCCAAAAAACCCAATAAAATTACTTAAATGAAAAAAAATAGAGGTAGTGGGTATCTGAACTCTTGGTTCCTTAGCTAGGTGCTCAAGCTCACTGAACTATATCCAAATAATTAACATATATCTTCCTACACTCTTAGCAGGTGATACTTAGCTCCAATTATAATTTATTTTAAGAACATAAGAAGAGCCATGCTGGATCAGGCCAAAGGCCCATCTAGTCCAGCTTCCTTTATCTCACAGTGGCCCCACCAGATGCGCCTGGGAGCGCATGAGACTAGATATCTGTCTCCTGATACCACTCCCCTGCATCTGGCCCTTGAAGTACCCCGGTTTTAAGCCTGGAGATTACACATCTCCATCATGGTTTGTAACCTGTGATGGACTTTTCCTCCGGGAATCTGTCCAACCCCCTTTTGAAAGCATCCAGGCCAGACGCCATCACCACATCCTGTGGCAGGGAGTTCCACAGACTAACAACGCACTGGGTGAAAAAATATTTTCTTTTGTCTGTTCTTACTCTCCCAGCCCTCAGTTTGAGTTTTATTTGTTATCTGTTTACCCTGCCTTTCTTCTAAGAACAGATCCAAGGCAGCTTATACCACTAAAAGCACAATATCAAAAACTAAAACAGTACATTATTCAACTATTTAAAAGAATTAATAGCATTTAAAGTGTTAGGCAAAAGCAGTATTGCAACAGATTTAAAAGCAACAAAAGCACACGTACATTTTAACGGAAGCTACAATTTAAATATTTTAGCAGACCATTTACCTTCATTCTCTTCATTTCCTTCTGTAGTTATTGTCACACTTGTTTTCCAAGAATGAGAAAAAAGGAGATCTGCTTTTTTGGCAATGAAGTGCTGTATATCAATATTATCCAGCCCTCTCTCTTTCCTGGAACATGAAAGAATAATGAGCAACATCATCTGAAGAACCGGTACTCTGTATCAGGACTTGGCAATTTATCTTGATTACCACAAAAACATCAGACTACATCACCTCTCATTAAGTGCTCAATGATTTGCAAAGCACGCAGCTCCTTTTTCCAGCTGATCCCCAGCAGCTGGTGTATTATAATTATACAGTCAACAACATAGGCAGTACTGTCTTCTGCTGTTTTAGTGCACAAAAATATATTGGCTTCTATTTAGTTGCCTGGCCAGCCTTCAGCATCTGACGTATCACACAATATGCCAAGATAAACCTGAAACCTTTTGAATGCCAGATTCGGTATGCTTATTCAGAAATCTACAACTACAAGCTCGTGAAATTTTACTGTCTGGAAAATATACATAGCGTTCTGGCCTGATTGAAGTGTATAAAATCAGACATGGTGTGGACAACGTAGATAAGGAAAAGCTGTTTTCCCTATCGCACAACGCTAAAACTAGGGGGCACTCCATGAAACTTTTGGGCGCTAGATCTCAAACAAATAAGAGAAAGTACTTTTCACCCAGAGGATTACTGGTCTCTGGAACTCCCTGCTAGAAGTAGTAGTGACAGGTGTCAGCCTTGACAGCTTTAAGAAAGGATTGGACAACTTCACAGAGAACAAGGGCATCAATGGCTATCATGGATGCCTAAGAACAACCTCCGGGTTGGAGAGATAGGCAGGATATCTCTCAATGCCATTTGCGGGGAATCATAAACAGGTGAAGCCTTGCTGGAAGAGGCCACAGCCCATCCAGTCCAGCATTCTGTCTCACACAGTGGCTCACCATTTGCTTCAAGGTATTCCCAAGCAGATGTCTTCACATGCCTATGATTGCCTGCAAATGGCAGTGAAAGATATCCTGCCTATCTCTCCAACTCGGAGGTTGTCCTTAGGCATCCATAATGATAGCCATTGTTACCCTTGTTCTCCGTGAAGTTGTCCAATCCTTTCTTAAAGCTGTCAAGGCTGACACCTGTCACCACTTCTTCTAGCAGGGAGTTCCAGAGACCAGTGATCCTCTGGGTGAAGGAGTACTTTCTCTTATTTGTTTGAGATCCAGCACCCCAAAGTTTCATGGAGTGCCCCCAGTTCTAGCGTTGTGCGATAGAGAAAACAGTTTTTATTTATCTACTTCGTCCACACCGTGTATGATTTTATAATATGGCAACAGACTTGCACAACAATGGCTCTTCAGCTTGAATGCCGAGATGATCTAGAAGTTGAGTCATGGCAACTGGACTTCCTTTTCTTGATATATAAAAACATTTTGCTGCTCATCCAAACAGCTTCATCAGTCTGAATAGAGCTAGTGCGAGTCCTCCATGTTACAGTCATGTTTGACCTCTTGTCACCCTATCTCAGACCAGGGTGAGCCTGTCTCAGACCAAGGTGACAAGAGGTCAAAGCTGACTATAAGATGGAGACTCGCACTAGCTCTATTCAGACTGATGAAGCTGTTTGGATGAGCA
>JAHTLZ010000379.1:57215622-57229543 GCA_023846285.1 Phrynocephalus versicolor | reverse complement strand
AAAAAAAAAAAAGTCCAGTTGCCATGATCCAACTTCCAAATAAACTCACCTGGATGACTGAGAATCTTCACAGACATACCGAGATGAGCACCACCCCTAGAGTCGGACACGACTAGCACACATGTGCGGGTGGAACCTTTACCGTTTACGTTACATGCAGGGGTGTCCAAACTTTGGCCCTCCTGATGTTTTGGACCACAACTCCCAGAATTCTAAGCTTAGATTGCCAATGGCCAAGGACTGTGGGAGTTATGGTCCAAAACATCTGGAGGGCTGAAGTTTGGACATGGCTGCCTTACACCATGCAGGGGTGTCCAAACTTTGGCCCTCCAGATGTTTTGGGCCACAACACCCAGAATTCCAAGCCCATGTTGCCAATGGCAAAGGACTGTGGGAGTTGTGGTCCAAAAACATCTGGAAAGCTGCAGTTTGGACACCAATGTCTTAAGATGCCTCCATTTCTCTAGAGCAGGCGTGTCCAAGCTTTGGCCCTCCAGATGTTTTGGGCCGCAACTCCCAGTCCTTTGCCATTGGCAATTCGAGCTTAGAATTCTGGGAGTTGTGGTCCAAAACATCAGGAGGGCCGAAGTTTGGACATGCCTGGGAGTCTAGAGGAAAACCTCGCCTCCCCTCCTTGCGCCACAGCCTGAACCTCAAAAGCTGCAAACAGGACGGTTGAGGGGGGAGTGGCCACTCCCGGACACGCCCAAGGGCACGCCCCCTCCGCCAAGCCACGCCCCCACCCCTCGCCAACGAACGTTAGGGGTGTTGCGGGGGTGGGAGAGGCGACCCTCCTCTCTCGCTCACCTGGGCGGCGGCGGCGGCGTCAGCGTCTCCAGCCCAGTCCCTCCGGGCGGCAGGAGGCCTCGGAAGCCCGGGTGGTCGTGCTGTTCGGTTCGGAGGAGGGAGAGCAGCGTCGGGCCGTGGAAGCCCAGCGCCTGGCGGATCAAGTCCCGCTCCATCCTCCCTCCCTCCAGCCAACCGCCCTTCCTCCCTACCGCCCGCTGCGCCTTAAGCGACAGGGACCGTCGCTGCCCCCTTGACGTGGAAAGAGGACCATGACCCGGAAGTTAAAACCTTTCGGGAGCGCTCTTCTTCTCTTTCCCCCTCCCCGTCAAGGGTGTGTGTTTTGTTTTGTGCGCAGGCGCAAGGCGGCGGCCGTCTTTCGTGAGGCGCCGGGGCGGGGCTAAGTCGGAATGGGCGGGAAGAAGAGGAGGAGGAGGAGCCTCCTTTGTTCACGTGATTCTACCAACTCCGCCCCTCCCCCCGTCTTAACGCCTTTTCAGGCTCGCGGGTTGGGCGGAGATGCTGCGGTTTATGGGCGTCTTAAGTTCTTCCGCTTAACCCGCGTTGTTTGGAAGTGAATTTCCCCCCAGAACTGTCAAGGTTATTTCTGAGAACGCCCTCAGAAACCGATTGATGAATTTGCAAAATGCTTTGCTGATAAAACCAATCATTAAAAAGTTCAAATATTTATAAGGAGTAAATGTTTAAAACACATACTGTATTTTATTTTATTTTATTATTATGAATATTTTCACACACACCCTTTCTCCTTGGAAAACGATCCAAGGTGACTTGCAATAGTAAGGGACAATATACAGCCCAGAGTATTTAAGGCATATTAAATTTATGAAAAGGGAAGTAGAAGAGGCATCTTAGAACATTAAAAGGTAATATTAAAGCTACAAAGAGCATGCAAGAAGAAAAGAAAAATCCATTTATGAGGGGTGAAAAGCAACATGGAAAACACTACTGTTTTTATGAAATCAATGCAAGCATGTATGGTCATCCACCTAAAAGTCACATGCTCATCAAAGTAACTTTCTGGGAAAGATGAAGGAATTGTTCCTACTTATAAAGGAAAAAATATTGTTTTAATGGTTTAACAGAAACACTGCTCTCTTAAAAGTTGCAGTTTTCAAAGATCAACAACCTTAAAAGCATTGATCACCTAGGGATACTGTAAGGATGGGGTGAGCAAAATACTGTATAACCAAATACTGTACATCTAGGTTCGTTTTTTAAAGTATTTCTATGTTTGGTGGTCTCCTGGAGCAGTGGTTTCTCCATTGGGGATTTTGTGGGAATCTCATAAAATTCTTCAACACAAAATCAGAAATTCCCATTTGGAAAAAAATGGACATTTCTGGGCCTTGTGTGGACCAGCAGGGCCAGTTTTGGCTCAAACCTATCAATGCTGCCCACCCTACTGCAAAACCATTTACACAATGGATGTAGCATAAGCACATATAATTTGTTTGATTGGGAGGGCCCTTACTAGGCTGGGAATAACTGTCAGTCAGGGTCCAGATATCTAGTCTTGTGCGCTCCCAGACGCATCTGGTGGGGCCACTGTGATATACAGGAAGCTGGACTAGATGGGCCTTTGGCCTGATCCAGCATGGCTCTTCTTATGTTCTTATGTCCTTTTAAGGAGATGTTTAGCGTAGAGAAAAGAAGACTAAAAGACAATATACTAGCACTTTTCAAATACTGTATTTGAACGGCTGTCATACAGAGGAGGGGCAGGATCTTTTCTTTGTCATCCCAGAAAGAAAAATATGCAACCATGGCCTCAAGTTATGAGAGCCCAGCCTTTTGCTGAACATCAGGAAAAAACTCCTTTTAGAGCAATATAGTGGTAGAACCAATTAGCTCAAGAAGTGATGAGTTCTCCAACATTGGAGGCATTCAAGAGAAATTTGGACAACATCCTGACTGATATCCTTTGATTTGTATTCTTCCATCAAGCAGGGAGTTGGATTTGATGGCCTGATAGACACCTTCCGACTTTACTATTGTATGATTCTATCAAAGATGGGATATAAGCATTATAAATAAATGTAAGTACAAAATAAAATATGTCCAGCATTAATCAATAGTTCTGTCCTATGACTAAATTAGAAGAAAGCCCCATCTCTCTGTGGAGAGTTCTTTTCCTCATACTCTACTAAAGTCCATAGACGGTGGCTGAATATAAAATATCAAGAAGAAGTTTTATTCTTTATACCGCTAATAACTCAGAGTGAGTAACTGAGACTGAAAGTGCCAGTTAATGAGGGAGGTAGCCTAACTACCTATAACAAAAATAAACACAGACTATCTCTTTTACGTACATATGTGATGGACATCCAATCTTTCATTGTCAAAGCCATGTTTTGAAATTTTTGTTGACTTTCCTCAGCTGTGCAAAGGATGTACAGGGGTTCACAGAGTATAATAACTACAGTAATCCCCCTCCTATTTGCAGGGGTTAGGTACCCAACCCAACCCCCGATAACCAAAAATCTGAGATATGCAGATGCTGGGTCAGGTCGGGACTGGGAGGCCTATCTGAGGCCTCCTACACTTACCCGAGGCCTGGTGCTGTCCTGAATGAGCCTCTGACGAGCTTCCTGGGCCTGTTGGAGGCCCCAGAAGTGGTTTCCAGGGATCTGGAAGTCACTTCTGATTTTCCGGAAGTCAGTTCCAGATCACCAGAAACTACTTCTGGGGCCTCTGACAGGCCCGGGAAGTTCGTTGGAAGCCCCAGAAGTGGTTTCTGGCAATCCCAATTACCACATGGGAACTAGCTGGTTTATTTATTTATTTATTTTGCAAAACATCTAGTCAATGTCTGTGGAAAACAGGATGAGATGGTCTGGTGGCCTTATTTATCCAATGTTTTCTTATGTGCTGCAGAGTGGCTCACTGCTGTGCCTGAGCTGTGATGACTGCAGGGCTTGTCCTCAACTGAGCCAAACATCTCACCCAGCATCTAATTGTGCGGGTTCAGAAAGATCTATCAAGGGTTCACTCAAAGATGAGACCGGAAGACTGGGATTAGAAAGAACTTCAAATAAACTTTTATTATTACATTCCTGAGTTTGTTTGTTTGTTTCACATTCTTGAGTTACATTTCGGTAAGGCGTCAACACGGGTAAACTTGAACTTGGATTTAAACCGTTGAACCAATCTTCTTGATAATTAACAAAGGGATTATGTTTAACTCTGCTAGAATAACTCACATTCTTTTCAAGATTCCCCCAGGAGCAGGTTTTGTCTTCGGTGGGAGTGCTCGCAGCGGGTGCTCCCATCCCCACCCAGGTATCCATCCTGGGGGGTTGGGATCTAACTGGGTTCTTTGATACCCTCGATGAGGGAGACTCCCCCCTATATTGGCTGCTGTTATCCCCAGAGGGAGCGAGGAGATTAACTTCGTTACCTCCGTCACTGTCACTGTCGACTCCCCCTCTGTCTGAGTCCCTCTCTCTTGAAAGATCGTTATCCTTCTAACTGTCCCTTGTCCTCGCGCAACTCCTCCTTCACCCCTCCCTCTACTCTCCATTCTCTCGCGCCACTCTGTTTGGACCTCCTTGCTTTCCAATACTAATCTCTTGTAACTTTCCTCTACCTGAATTCCCACGGATTCGGTCATTTTCTCTAGATCCAGTTTTACTTGCACTCCAATGTGCCATGCCCTACCTACAACATGTTTATGCTCAACCCCTCCCACCTGTATCTCTTGGGACTTCATCTCTTTCCCTTTCTCCTTATCTGTTTGTACTTCTACTGGTATATACTCTCTCATCCCTACTCCTACCTGTATACCTATCTGTCTCTCCCTTCTAGCTCTCAACTCGCCTTCCCCAATCTGTGTTCCTGAATCTCTCTTTTCCACATTAAAGCCTTGCAATTCTGAATATATATCTTCCCATAACTTTACCCCTTTCACTACAGCCATATAACTCTCTTTGATCTTTTCTTTTACATCTTTCCCTTCCATTCTTTTAGGAGTCTCAGTGATTCCTATATCCATAGCCTTAAAGAATAATTCCCTTGGGATTCCTTCTTCCTTCTCCATCCTTTCTTTATAAGGGGTCTCCTTCTCCATAGCGGAAGATCCAACAATCTCCCTGGGGTTCTGTTCCTTCTCACTCTTACACTAATGTGATCTCATTCTTTTCACATTAAATTTGTGAGAAATCTTTAAAACATATCTTTAATTTTTTTATTGTTGTTATTTTGACCCTTTGGTGAGACCATTTTAATGTCACAAATTCTATTTCTCCTCTCCTTTCTTGATATGGTTTATTGGTATTTATTTATTTATAGGTATTTATTTATAGGTTTTAATGCTGTTTATTTTTTTCTATGGATTTTCTCCAGCTTCATAACCAGAAATCAAAGTTGTTAATGATATGGGGATAGAAATGTAGTTTAAGGAGATAGTAACTGTTGTCCTTCAAAAGCCTATGTATTGTGAAGATAATCCACTAGAGGGTGAGATAAGCTCATAGTATCCAGCACGAAATAGACTGTAAAGTTGCAGTGAAATACTATGGCTGAAGTCCTTAGTAAATTGCAAACAGATTAGGCCCACTTCATCAATGGGGATTTGGTCAGTCAACACCTATTAAAGTTCCACTGAATCAATGGGCCTACTTTAGTTGGGACTTATTACCGGACTTCGGCACATGCATCTTTGTGAGTGATCATTCGATTCTTTAAAATCGTAATATGGGTTCTAAATTTGGATATTATTGCCACAGTCCTGATTCCAGACGTCTTTCACACAGTCTAAGGGCCTTTTCACATGACCCTTAAGATCCGCTGGCCACTTAAATTTGGACCAGAGATCTTGGGGGTTTGTTGCTCTTCCTGTGTTCCCACCCCCTCCGCACTTCCTTGCTCCTGTCTGCGTGAGGGGAGGGAGAAAAAAAGGCACAAAAGAATGCAGGCTCACCTCCGTCGAGCCCCATCGTCGTCCTGATTCCTTCTCTTAAAGGGGCGGGAGGCAAAAAAACCAACAACAAACAGAAGCGAGGAGAGCCCGGCACTCTAGGTTACATCCGGATCTGGGATTTTTCACCCTCCAAGAGCAGGTACCTGAAAAGTGTGCTGGGACACGCTTAGGTGGGCATGGTTGCACTTAATTTTCTGTAAACTCCGGTGCTGGTAGGGAAACAATTTTAAGCTCCTGAGCTGGGAGCCATTTGCGGCGGAGTTTAGGGGTCGTGTACAAATACCCTAACTCAAAAATGATCAAGAAAAGGTTTTTATTTAAAGGTAAAACATTCATGTGTGAACTGTGTTTACATATTGCCCATTTTATCAAAGAGCCCAAGGCAGATTTCCTGTGTTAAAAATAAGAAAATATGCATTATAACTTATAAAAGGGTTAAACTGTTGAACACAATTATTCCCTGTATTCTCAAAGGCTGGGAATTTTTCCCCTGGGACCTAATGATACAAACTCCATTGCTTTGGCTTAAGTAGCATTAATGCCAGCATAAAGGGGGAAATAAAATAGTATTTCATATTTATAAATAATATTTTAAAATATTTGTTATATTTAGTTTTCATCCATATTTTCCCAGCAACCTGAAATCCCAGAGCCTGAGGCAACCCATATGCACCATTTGCTACTCCCTCCATTTTTCATCACTGGCAGAGTGATATTTGAACCTGAGGCCACATAATCTGCTTGCAAGGCCAGATGAAGCAGTTATGAGCTTGATTTCCTCTTTTGACCTTGTTCTCCCTTAAAGCCAGCCTTATTTTTCTTTATTTGTGAGCCAGATGAGGTCATATTAAAGGCAGGTACCCAGAAATTTTATGAGAGAATTAGGTGAGGAACCAGTTCTTTGGAATTGCCTCTCTGGAACAATAGCAGTGGTTTGTTTGTTTGTTTTGTTTTGTGTGTGTGTGTGTGTGTGTGTGTGTGTTGCATTGTTACAGTCGTGACCGACTCTCTGTGACCCCATGTCCATGGAGTTTTCTTGGCAGGATTACTGGAGTGGTTTGCCAGTTCCTACTCCAAGGCACCTACAGCACCTGGTATTCCCTGGTGGTCGCCCATCCAAGTACTAGCCAGGGCTGACCCTGCTTAGCTTCTGAAATCAGGTGAGATCGGATGTGCTTAGGGCATCTAGGCAGCTTTATGACCAAGCAAATGTAGATTGAGGTGCTCAAGTTTCAACCATATTAGGGAGCCACCAACTACACCTCCTGCATAGATGAATCAGGGCAATAGGCCTTGGTCATCTCCATAAAGATTCCTGTATCCTATATCCTATATCATTTAGGCCACTTCTGGTTCAAGATCTTTGTTTTCACTTATATCTGCTACTGGCAGAATAAATATGAGGTCTGACTCATTCATCTCCTGTATAACTTCTGTTATACAGGTAATAAGCTCCTTCAGCCCAAAAAAAGTTTATAAAATTTCCTTCATGCCAAATGATTTGCAGCTTTTAACTAGTATCGTATTTGGTTGCTGTCTGTATCCCATTGCAAAGTTTTGAATTTCTGATAAAATTCTCCTTTTGCTGCACAGTAGGAGTACAAAGATCGACAAAGGAGAATGCCACAAATTCCCAGAGTCCACCTCTTTCTCATTAACTGGCACTTAAAGTCTGGATAACTCACTCTGAGACATTTGTAGAAGAAGCAATAAGAATGTTTATTTACAATATCTTGAAATTACAAACTTGCATATGCTGCTTTCTTTACTGCACACATATTAGCAACCAACCAAACGGATCAATATCCACAAAACTACTGCCACCAACTGACAAGAGAAGTGTACAGAACACTCAACGCTCTCTGAATTTCAAAAGCTGAAAGGGACTAGTGGTTAGTGCTACATAAATAGATACGTAGTCACCTCATCCCAGAAGAAGTCCCTCTCAGGGCGTTTATACGTGACCCCTAAACTCTGCAGCAAATGGCTGCAAGCTCCGGAGCTTAAAATGTTTCCCCACCAGCTCCGGAGTTTAGAGGAAATTAAGTGCGACCCCGCCCACCTAAGCGCGACCCAGCGCACTTTTCTTGTACCTGCTCTTCCCTGGTGAAAATTGTTTGATGCGGTGTAAGGATAGTGAGTGCGGGGCTCTCCTCGCTTCTGTTTGGTGTTTTTTTTTTTTTGGCTCCCAGCCCTTTAAGAGCTCCTTTACAGAGACAGGAATGTTGCCACAAGAACGGATGCAGAACAAAGGTGAACCACGATCTTTTCTTCCTTTTTTTCTCTCCCTCCTCTCACGCAGCCAGCAGCCAGGGTGGGGACATAGGAAGAGCGACAAGCCCCTAAGATCTCTGGTCCAAATTTAAGGGACCAGCGGATCTTCGGGGTCGTGTAAAAGCGCCCTCAGTCACTCAAATTACAGGCAGCATTCAAAGTTGTAAAAAAAACCCCAACACAGTAGTTATTACCTCACACTCTGTATTACCTATAATTAAAGACAAAGGCCATTAAATAAGATGATGCCACCAGAGGTGTTCCATTTAAAAGAAATTGATAGAGTGTAGCAATGAGAACTCAACTCCAAGAATGAAACCCCTCTTTGATTTGTTCTTATACAGCTAGTGGTTTAGTTGTACCAATGTTTAAAGAATAAGAAACATGCTGGGATGTAGAGAAAGATATATTTTTAATACTATACATTAAATGTTACTGCTTTTATTGAACCAGAGTTCAGTCTTTAGACAAATCCACTTTTTGCTCCCACATCAAAATAAAGCCAATGCAGGTAGTATTATAATGCCCCACTCACTCATTGCCTTCTGAACCAATTTATCATGAATGTAAGGAAGGGATTTAAAGTCAAATTTCAACAAAAACACCTAGGGAGCAGTGGAATTTACAGTAACAGCTTTGCAAGCTGGCTAGGTTTTATAGTTTTAGTACAAGACTTAAGTCTAGGGTTCTCCTTTCACGTTAAACCTAGAAATAGAAATAGAAATTTATTGTCATTGCACACATATACAACATGTACAACAAAATTAGGTGCTGTTCACAGTACCATATAATTTTAAAAACAAAGCAAAGCAAAACACCACATCCTATCCCACTCTGCTCAAAACTGCAGCACTTAACCTGGATACTGCTCTAGGATAAAAACTGTCCTTTAATCTATTCATTTTTGTCCCAATCATTGTGTATCAATTGCATCCTTTTAGCATCCACCCCAAAGCGTAAATGTTGGAGTCCACTTCTGTATCTCTTTTAACCTGGAATAAATGTGATTGAGTTCAGAGGTGCTTACACCAGAGTAGTTGTCAAGCACGCTGTTGAATAGAACTATCTTATTTTTTAAAAAAAGAAAACACAAATTCTTCCAAGTCAAATATGCTTCTTTGAATGCATCACTTTTACATTCTTATACTAGATATACAGTATTTATTCAAAAATAAGTCCCTCTGTGCATAGTAAACATGGCAGTGATTTCAGCATTAGTTACCTCAGGGTTTAAATGAGTCACAGGGAACAACACTGGTGCAGGCTAAATTATATTGTTACTGTCACCCTACTTCTCTACGCAGTGAAAAGTTCCAATGGAACAGTGCTTCTGAATTTCATCTGGAATGAAGTTACTGGTGACTTTTGACGTGTGTGGTAATATTTGTGTAAAGGTGTAGTTTAAACACTAGGAGACAACCCAATCCTATAGCACCCATGTCAGTTCTCTGGCTGTGCCTGTGACTGTCAGCACTCCCTCTAATTTATTTATTTATTTATTTCAGAGTATTTTTACCCCACCTTTCTTCTTGGAAAAGGACCCAAGGCGGGTTACAGTATTGAGGGACATCACACAGGCTCTCATTACCTAGTTCATCATGTCTCATTACATTTTTACAACAGAATAAACTGCAGAAGCAGTTACTTTTTATTTTCCTTTCTTGTAGATGACACATGATCCATTAACCTTGAATCAACAGGAACCGAAAGTTTGTGAAGGCAAACACCTATACTCTCCTATCATCTTTCATAACAAAACTGTGATACACCATTTTCCCTTATATTTTTAATTTCCTTTCAAGATACACAGACAAAATATATGAAGAGTAGAGACTATGATAATGGCAATAAAGCTTGTCTGAAAAGAAGCCTGTGCTTATGTCTGGAAGGACAGTGAAAATGGGGGAAATAAAGTGGCAGACATGATCCAAATAGCAGAAAATGTTGCTACACCTTAAGCCCGATCAGGAGAGAAAGGTGGGATAGAAGCATTTAAATAAATATAGTATGTTTAATTCATTTATTAGGAATCTCTAGCGGGGACTTGGAAATGACAATTTCTGGTCAATTCCGGATCAAAGGCAATAAGCTAGTTAGGGTTACCTGACCCTATAGGGAGGGATTGTGATGTAACTGGAGTAGGCACACAGGGACTGAGGTATAGCAGCGTTTATGGGTTAGTAAATACAGAAATGCATAAAGGATATCCCACCAAACCCTTAGAACGTAAGAACATAAAAAGAGCGATGCTGGATCAGGCCAAAGGCCCACCTAGTCCAGCTTCCTATATCTCACAGTAGCCCCACCAAATGTATCTGGGAGCGCATGAGACTAGATATCTGTCTCCTGATATTACTCCCCTGTATCTGGCCCTTGAAGTACCCTGGTTTTAAGCCTGGAGATTACACATCTCCATCATGGTTTGTAACCTGTGATGGAGTTTTTCTCCAGGAATCTGTCCAATCCCCTTTTGAAGGCATCCAGGCAAAACGGCATCAACACATCCTGTGGCAGGGAGTTCCACAGACTAACAACACGCTGGGTAAAAAAATATTTTATTTTGTCTGTTGTCACTCTCCCAACCCTCAGTTTGAGTGGATGTCCCCTAATTCTGGTATTTTGTGAGAGGGAGAAGAGTGTCACTCTATCCACTTTACTCATGCCCTGCATTATTTTGTATGTCTCAATCATATCCCCTCACAGGTGCCTTTTTCCAGACTAAAGAGCTCCAAATGTTTTAGCCTTTCCTCATAAGGGAGGTCTTCTAACCCAGTACTCAGTTTAGTTGCTCTCTTCTGCGCCTTTTCCAGTTCCACTATGTCTTTTTTGAGATGTGGTGACCAGAATTGTAGACAATATTCCAGGTGTGGCCTTACTATCATCTTGTACAACATCATTATAATGTTGGCTGTTTTATTTTCAATCCCCTTGAACACAGATAATATGGCAAGTGAAGCCCGCAGGAAAGAAGGGTTTCTCTCATGGTCGGACAGGTGATAAAATGCACCAGCCACTGCAGTAGTTGCCACTCATCCCACATGATCTTTTGTGGCATAGGAGATTTTACCAGGTCCTCTGTGGGTGCTACCCTGTTGCTAGTGGAATAAAAGGTTCATGAGCAGTGGGGTTGGTGTACCATGCCCTGCCTGGCTCCAAATGGCTCCACAGACCGAAATGCATGCATCCGCCCCTCATCCCTCTTTCTCTCTCATCCCCTTCCATTGGGGCTGCCTGTCTGCAAAGCACGACACGTATAAAAACATTTTCATGCTGAGCCAGTGAGGCCTGGTGCTCGGTAGTAACGAGTGAAGATGGGTGTCTCAACTTTAAAATCACCTCATGTGCCACATGCCTGTGAAGATTCTCAGTCAAGCGAGGTTATCTGGAAGGTGAGTCATGGCCATTGTCCACCTAACGAGCCTACTCAGGCCACTGTCCACCTAACGAGCCTAGTCAGACCAGGGTGATGTGAAATCAAGGTGAATTATAAATTGGAGGCCTCACCACCAAGTTTCCTCAGACTGACTGACAGAGCTGCTTGGATGAGTAACGAAACGTTTCAATCTCTCAAGAAGTCCAGTTGCCATGACTCAACTTCCAGAACACATCATGTGCGATCATCAAATTTCTCCTCCGCTGTTGCTTGCTCTGTGAAGTGCCTCCCTCTATGAAACCAGGAAAATATAATAATGTTTTGAGACTTCAGCCAATGGCCTGAGATCTGGCAGCCCTAATAATACCTATGCTGAGGAGCAGTTACAACAAAAGGTACATGTCTGTTATATTTGTTGTATTTTTGTTATATTGGTGTGTGTTTTGATTAACAACAAAAAGTATATGCTATGTTTGTACTTTATAGTATAGCAGACCATAATGTGCCCGTTTTTGGAAGCTTATTCATGTGATAATAAGACCCACTGAACAGAGTGGAATTTCTGACTCTGCATTTATAACATTTTGCTGTACTTTAAAGTCTTAAGTCACATGGGGATGTATCTGCAATCTCCTCTGGAGTTATTTAAGCATTTCAAAGCCCTGAATAGCTCAGGGGTTCACTCACGCTTGAGCGATTAGCTGTCATCTCCATGCCTCAGAGTTGTTTTAACATACACACCCCACTTATTGCAGCAAACATAACCAATGGCCTCCACAGAGCAATTAAAAACAAAGTGCCTATTTAACATTTAATGAAGCAAGAAGCTCACACATCACCCTGAAGTCATTAATAGATCCCATTCTTATTTGCTTCAAACTGCATTTCATTTTAAATTATTCAACATTAAAAATTCCTGGAGAACAAGGTTAGTTTGAATAACTATCGACAAATAGCAACAATTAAGCTGAAAAACTTGAAAGAGGTTCATGTTAACTGATGCTTCATATTCCAGAGGGAATAGTCTGCAGTCTAAGGGCACAGATATACTGACAATAATAACTGCTTTTGAATCAGATTTTGTGTAATTAAAACCAATTTTGAAATCCTGATTATACAACGCATGGCAAAGCCCACTTTTTTGGTGCAAATGTTTTTTTAAAGAGGTGGGGGCTTTTAAATTTAACACACTTGTGAAATTGATTTTATGAATTAGTTCAGGCAATCTGAAAGTCCCTGTAGTATTAAATCCTGACTTGGTGGGTCATTGAGGGTTTTTTGATGGCAAGGATGCTGCTGTTCATGCATCCAAAGTAATGTTACTGTGTCATTTAAAATGTATTTTTTAAAAAGGACAGAGGAATGCACCCATTCTGAGGAAAGAGAAGGTTGCAATCATTTGCAATGTGCCAAGATCAGCAACGATAGAATTCATGTGGTCTGCAAACTTGTTGGTTAGTGAAATGATTTTAAATCTCACATTTTAGTTTTCCAAGCTGGTTTTAAACCCCTTCTTTTTGTTGACATAATAATTTTCAAAGTGGACGTGCACAGCTGTACAAAACCCATGTGACTAAAATTTGATTTAAAATACACCGGAACTGAAACCAATACAAACCAGCAGTGTAACTGCACTCAAAGCCTGCGTCAGAAACAACCGTTGAAACTATTGCAGCATCATGATGTGGAAAATAAGAAGCTTCTTGAACAAAAACATCTAGTATATCTAATATATCAATGCAACAAATCACTTGCCAGTAAAGCTACATTCTGCAAAGTTCACTGCAAGGTGCACTTTAAGTAGCAAGAGATGCAGAACTTGCAATTCAAATGAAAGTCTGAAAAGAGTCCGGATGTGGCTGATCGTGGAGAAGCAAAGACATTATTCAAAACAGTCAACGCCTGTGGACAGGGTGTTCTTCTCAACTTCAATAGCACAAAGAAAAAGTCAATGATTTTGCAGAGACGGTCTGAGCATTTTCAGAGTGTATCAAATGGGCCACAAATGTCAATCAACAATTCTGTCGACCTCCCCCATGCCTTAAAGAAACACAGAAGACCATTAACCAACTCTCCAATGCAAAATTCCCCACAAGCAGAAGAGCCCCATGGAACAGGGCAATAAATCAAGACTCTGTTCATGATATGAGTTCAGTTTGAGTGGGTTCATGTATCCTACCCAAGATTAATTCAGCCTTCCATTCTTCTGAGATTGGCCAAATGAGTGCCCAGCTCACACGGTGGGGGTTGTTGCTTGCATAATTATGTGGTAAATTTCACCATAAATTCAAAGGCACACTGGAGGCCACTTGGCAATTGTCATTGACCATGGCAACTGAAAAGTTCTTACTCAAAGCCGAAACGTCTGGCTAAACACTATCAAACAAGGGCTAAGAAGACTGAAATAAAAAATAATAAAGAATGCACAAAGGAAGAGAGAAATGAGAAAGCTAGTTGGCTGCCTGTACATTTCAAATGTTATACCTCTCTATATAAATGACAGGTCCTTTTGAAAATCCCATCTCCTCCTGTGCTGGTATTGCAAG
>JAHTLZ010000379.1:57182614-57196975 GCA_023846285.1 Phrynocephalus versicolor | reverse complement strand
AAATAATAATAGGATTGTATTTATGTAGGCTCAGCTTGCAAGGAAATTGAGTGAGATGGACTCACTACAACACCACCACAACCAACAACACAACCAACAAGGAAATAGGATCAAGGTGTTTGCCAATCCTGACAAACAAGTTTCTCAATGCATAGCACAGGGCAAGTGTAACAAAGAGAAATGTAACTTCTTCAAAAATGTAATTGTTTATGTAGCCTGGTGGCAAAAGTAAATGAGTGAGGTTGACTCACAAACAGCACAAAAACCAAGCTAGTAGAAGGAAGGGGTTTGCCAATCCTGGCAAACAAGTTTCACAAGGCAAGTGTATTATTGCACAGGTAACTTATTCAAAGATGTAATTGAAGGAAAAGGTCTATAAAGTGGCTGGGTGCCTGCCCTTCAACAAATGTTTGTTTCAGTGCCTTAATCCAAAAAAATGAATGAGGTGTTGGACAAGAGAAAGAATATATAACTATAAATAAGTAAAATGAAATTGTAAAATGTTCTATAGAAGGTGCCCTAGCCTTGTTGCCAAATGCCAATGCCAATGCCAACACAAATGTGCTTGTGATGTGAGAGATCTTTGAGTGCACTGGTTGGCAAGGGAGACTCTGCCTAGTGAGTTCTTCTGAATAATAGTTCTAAAATAATTTAATCCACAGCCTCCAACCCCCCCTTCTAAGCACTAGTACTGCCACTTGCTAAACTGTAGGTAGAATAGAAAATGAATGGTAAGGTATAAATAAAACTATAAGCTGCTAGGGTAGGATAGGGTTGCTGGATTCCCTTCCAAAACCCCAATCGCAACAGCAGCAAAAAAGCTGTAGGTAGGCGCAGGGTAAAAGGACCTTTGCCAAGTAAATGAACTCGGTGGGAAATTGGGATAGAAAAGAAATAGTATGGTAGTGTAAAATAAAAATAATATATTTCCAATCCGCACTCCCCTCCCCTCCCGCTCAAATCTTCCCTCCCCCTTGAAGCAAATAGCAAAGCAAATAAAAAACGGAACTCTTCCGAAAACAAAAAAGAATAAACGCTGAGTTGCTATTCCCCACAGCCAGGAATAAAAGAAATTCGAATCGTATGTTTGCGACGAGAATTAAATTCAATTCCCTCCCTCACTCCCTGAGTCCCTGCCTAGCGCGACCGCGAAATCGAAACTAGTAGACTCGAGCGCAGCAATCCAGCCCTGACTAAACCACCCTCCAAGATCCAAGCCCAGACTGCGACGGACTGGAAGGTGCCTCGCCTTTTTATGCCCTCTGGCACATCCAGAAGTGTCAGTCAAAACCTGGCCATGCGATTGGTGGAATGGCTCCTAAAATTTGCATGGTCCCGTCCCATGGCCAGCCCACCGTTGCGCACGTGTAAAAAAAAAATGAAAATAAAATAAAATATAATCAACGGAGACGTATTTTGGCAAGACAAACCCACTGCTGCTACAGTAAAAATTCAAGTGTTTAAAATAGCTATTTTTCTCATGTTTCTGTGGTGCTTTGTTGGGTATTTGGGCCACGGTTTCAAAGAAAAATTTGTGGTCGCCATTTTGGATCCCCCCGCCCGCACACCGAATGGCATTGGCAATGCCCCCCCGCCTGGTACCAGCGCAGCGCAGCAGTAGCACTAGCCCAAGGAAAGGGGGGCGGGGAACCCCCCACCCAAAAAAACCCCTTCTGGCCTGGTGGTAGGTGCCCTCAGACAGTTTTTGCCTGCTTTTAGGGCCGGGAATCGGGTTTTTTTTTAACTTTTAAAACTTTTTTTCTGTGCCGCTTGGCATCGCGCGCGATCGCGCGATGCAAGTAACGAGCACGACAAATCTGACCAAATTGTTCGTTCGTCGGTTCGAGCTCGAAGTCTGGCGGAGTAATTCCCGTTACCGTTTCCGTTCCGTAACGGAAACGAGTAACGGAAACGGAAACGGGAATACCGCTAAGTCGTGCCCATCTCTATCTGTACCTTCTTGGGTCTATTTCTTCTGGTGATACCTTTCCTCTCTTTTGGCCAAATGTAACAGACCATTGGAGGCAAGTGCGTGTTTTGTGGTGTCGTGCAATGGCTCCCAACCTTGGTTCCTCAGATATTCCTGGACTAAAACTCCCAGAAGCTTTCACTGTTAGCTGTGTTGGCCAGGATTTCTGGACATAGAAGTCCAAGGACATCTGAGGACTCACGGTTGGGAAGCACTGGTATACTGGATAGAATGCCAGGCAAGGACTCGGGAGATATGGGCTCAAACTGCTGCTGAGCTATGGAAACTCATTTCAGGATGCCAGTTGTGCACTGCTCCTTGCAAGTCACATATACTTCAAAAGTACTCCAAAGGTTGTCATAAGTTAAAAGAGACATGGTAGCACATAACAAGGCAGGAGCAAAAATAAACCCAGTGTGACCGGCTCTGAGTTGAGGACAGCATGCTTTTTTCAGAGAGAACATTCCATTTCAGATAGACATCAAAAAGAGGCCATTGGAAAACTGGGCTTCTTTCTCCTCTGCTATTCTGAATACATCGCAGAAGGAAAAACAGGTTGGTACAAATGTTACAATTATGCCAAGGCACACCGAAAGTCAACAAAGGCTGATACTTCACATCCATCTCATTGCTGTTCATGGTCCCGCTGGGGACCGGTACAAAGAAATCTAACCGCACGTCCATTGCGGGATGAGGGGAGTTCGTCCCGACCACGCCCCCTGAACTGCGATCGAAGCGGGATGAGAGATTCCCCTCCCTGGCCTTGGGAATCTCCTTGTCTCGCTTCTCATTCCAATACGAGTGCCCGTGAGCTAAGGCTCGTCACGCAACATGCCATTCTCCATCTAGTGGCAGGAGTGTGAAGTGCCATTCGCCAGTACATTCCCTATGGAGTCAGCAACACAGTGCAGAGAGATTAAAAGACAAATGCCTCAAATTTAGCTCCGCAACGCATTGAAGGCAAGGCTTCGGAGAATCAAAACATTGAAAAACGGAAGATCGGGCCAAAAAAAAATGGAGAACAAAGGCATGGAATTTCACATCTCATCACGGAATGAGGACGTGCGGAACAGTCATGCTGGTATCATCAATCACACCCGTGCGTACACAGGAACAGGGACAGAACCGCAAGAAGACCACATGACCGTGACCGACATCAACACACAATGAACTTCCTGCCAGGATGAGAGTGGACATGAGGTAACCGTCAAAGAGACTGACAGTTTTGAGACATGCTGTTTTTCTAACAGCATGGCATCTCTAGTTTGGATGAATGGATACACCTGGAAGAAGCTGGTGGAGACTTCATTAAAAGAATTCTGATCAACAAATCCTTAACTTTCAAACATGCTTAACCAAGTTGGGCTTTTTGAATTTGTATTGATTTCTGGATAAATTTTAATCAGGCATAATGATAACTATTAATGCAACATCTGTACAAAATCACCAACTCATCCTCATCTCGCAGTCGCTGGCAAGAATTTTTACATCGTTTCTTAGTTGACAACAAACCAGTAGAAAAATTCAGCTCCATGCATAATATATTGCCTTTTAGAAATCCTGCATATTTTGGGAGTCATTTTCATGTATAATTGAAGTGACATTCCATTGGCTTATTCTGTTTTAAAAGGACTTGCATGAGGATCTTTCAGTTACGGTCATAAGTGCTTCAGTGGGCCAGTAAGATCCCCAAGCTTTCAGATTTGTCTGCCTCTTGTGTAAATAAATTGCAACATGAGTTTTATTTGTTGTTGTTGTTTTATAAAACAAACAGACATCCAAATAGAATTTTATAGATAGCTTTAATGTTACCTTTTAATGCTGTAAGATGCCTCTTCTAGTTCTCTGTTCTTAACTTGAATATGTCTTAATTGTTCTGGGCTCATTATTATAAGCCACCTTGGGTCCTTTTTGAAGCAGAAAGGCAGTGTAAAATATTCAAAATAAATAAATAAAATAAATATCACCCTCCTTACAGAAGCAAATTACACCTAGGTCTGTTGTTCAGTCTAAGAGTGCACAATGGCGTAGATCCACTTACAAAAACCATTTAGATACAGAATTTATCATTAAATCCTAGGAAAAAGACCCAACCTTGTCCAACACAGGGTTAAACTATGTTGTGGCATTTAATAAGGCAGGTTATATAGATTGTGGGTCCTTGTGGCAATTTTAGTGTATTGTTTTTTTTAACATATTTTAATTGTATTGTACTGTATTGTATTTTGACATTAGTGCTTTTAATTGTTCATTTTAAATTTGAATTGTAAGAGACTTTCAGGTAGTGGACGGCATATAAGCTGGATAGATAGATAGATAGATAGATAGATAGATAGATAGATAGATAGACCTGTACAATGTAATAAAAGTTAACAATACATGTATGTGACATTGCCTTTTACGCTTAAGGAGTACTATAAATATATAGTTAATTTATATACCAGAGTGGCATACAAAATGGAATCAAAAATCCTAACATGCTGGATGTGTTGGCTTCGGAATTCAAGAGTGACATTCCAACAACAATAGTGACAGCACTTATGGAACAAAGCCTCGTGAAGATACAATATCCTTATCACAGTCACCCAAAGCATTTTGGTCTACATCTCAATAGAATTCTAAAATACTGTATATTTACTAGATTTTTTTCTGTAAAGTGAAGGAGCATGTTGTTAACTAAGAAAACGAAAGGTATCTGTTTCATTGGCAGGTGGTCAACCATAGATTCTCCATGTACCAAGAGCAGCACTTCAGATGAGTATACACAGATTATCCTAAGCTAGACAGATGGATGCCTAAGGCATGGTCAAAGCACCAGATGTCACCCAGTTACGGGCACAGAAATTCAATATACTGTACTGTCTTTGCCCTGATGAGCAAGAACATCGGAAGGACAGATGTCCATCCAAAAACTTGCTGATTGGAATGTCAGATATACTGTCACGCATAATTTACATATATTGCATAATATCTTATACCTGCATAATCCACACGGTGCTTGAAGTGGTTGTCTTCAAACCACCCAAAACTATAGCACCCCTACAAAAACTGGAGGCATTGTCACTCCCAGGTTTGCAAAACTGAGGAGGAACCCCCTCTCCCCCCCCAAAAAAAGCCAGTCCAGTGAGATATTCTGAAAGGAATTGTGGGGCAAGAACATAAACAAACAAGCACAGAATGTTAAGTGTCTGTTGAGAAGAAGAGAAATGAAAACTGAGTATGAAGAGGCATGGTATGGAATGTTTCAAAAGAGAAGATGGAAGAAATGCAATATTTATTGTAGCTGGGACCCCAACTAACCATTCTACCCTCACGCCAGTCAGGATTGGAAAAAGCTCAGTGTGCATGATGCCGAGTGAGAGGAAGGAACAGCGTGGGATGATAAAAACCCAGGATATTTCACAGCTATTTATTTGTACCACACTGATTGTTCCTTTCCAGAATTACAATTGCCTCATCAGACCCCTGAAGCTACTAAACGAGAGCGCAGTGATATATAGTTGCTGTTATAAAATCCTACTAGCTTGCTTGTCTCCATTTTGTCACATTCCTTTCAAGGAGAACACCCTGTTTCAATCTGCTGTTCTCTGATTATGTGATGACATTGGGTCAGGACAGAATTTACTGAGTGAATATAGGTGTGTGCACGGTATACGCACAGGGTACCAAAATTCATCATAGCACTTCCCTGCATCCAGCCCCCTTGAAATTCTGAAGCTTTCATTGCTTGTCCTGTAGTAAGCCTTACTGTGTAATGAGGAAACATTTTAAATGTAGACATATATCAGGGGACTATTGAGAATTTCCTTGTTGTCCCCTACAAACAGTTGCCCAAGACTTTACAATGGACAAGAAAAGAAAAGAAAAGAAAAGTGTTCTGCTTATATACCGCCCCATACCACTACAAGTAGTCTCTGGGTGGTTTACAATTTTACTTACAGTATGCAGGCTACACATTGCCCCCCCCCCCCAGCAAGCTGGGTACTCATTTTACCAACCTCGGAAGAATGGAAAGCTGAGTCAACCATGAGCCTGCTACCTGGGATTGAACCCCAGGTTGTGAGTGCAGTTTTACCTGCAGTACAGGCATTTAACCACTGTTCTTGCTGGCGCCTCTTGCTCACTTCCTATACCACCCCGCCACCAACGCTCTGTGCCTTTCTGCATCTCTTGAAACCCACCCACATTCCTAAAGTGGAGATAAGAAGCTTGCAGGGTTCATAAAGATGCTGCGAGCAGGGGCAGAGAAATTTGCACAGACGTTAAGGCAGCGAATGTCCGAAAATCCCCTCTTTTTTGCCACTGTACTTGTCCCATGTCTAGGATTAAAGATGAATGATTCAAACTAAATAAGCAATACACACATTCCTTGGCAGGAACAGATCATCAGTGCCCCATTATGTTTGGAATGAATACTCTGCATATGGGGGTGCGCATATATTACGACTGTTTGCACCGCTTGCTTTAATAGATGTATATGTGCATATGCGCTGCCTACATGCCCTGAGCACACCCGATCTCGCCTGATTTCGGAAGCTAAGCAGGGTCAGCCCTGGTTAGTACTTGGATGGGAGACCACCAGGGAATACCAGGTGCTGGAGGCACCTGGAGTAGGAACTGGCAAACCACTCCAGTATTCCTGCCAAGAAAACTCCATGGGCATGGAGTCACGAAGAGTCGGTCATGACTGTAATGACACAACACACACACACACACACACGCACACACATGTGCATATGCATGTGTACAAATAGAAAGCTGATTGGAATAAGCATGATCAATGCATCACAGCCACCTGTAGCATTCTCGTCTCTGTTGTATTCCTCTTCAAAGCTATGCTGCATAACAGATTGCACCAGGAAGCAGGCTTTACCTTGAGGAGTTTCTTTTGTGAGATCACAGGGAACTGCTGCTGTGGAAAAAGGGTTTTGCCTCTCTTGATCCACCAGCAATTCAGATGAATTTTTATTAGATGGCATGTTACACAGCGAGCTGAGTATTTTGTTCCTGTATATAAAAATCCTTTTGGGAAGAAAACCCTCTGCTTCAAATGAAAGAAAAACCTAATTACCACATGTAAATTTTGGAATATAGAAGATCTGCCATCTCTATAGTCACATTGTTGTTTAGCATCATCAGATAATTACAGAGTGCCTTGTTTTATATGAAAATTCAGTCCAGAATAGGATGGCTCTGCCCTTACAACAGACAATTTTTGGGCATCAATGAATTATCTCCTTACAGAATAACAGAACATACAACCAACAATTATTTCTTCTATTATTAAGCATTCTTCTATTATTGAGTATTATTATTGCAGTATTTTTGAGTGCAATAACTTTTGCAGTATTTAAGAGTACAACATGCTTATTTTCTTGGCCACCTGTTCACTTTCATCCCCCACCCCCAATAAAATGGCCTCCTAGGAAGCAAATATCATCTGGTGTTATAAGTCTCGAGAGTGACTACCTTGAATATATGTTGTGCTTATTCTGGCCACTTGAAATAAGTGCCTATAACATATCCCAAGTGGCTTTCTTCGAAAGAAATCTTGTTTTGTTTCCTCTTTTTGCAGAAAAGGATCTGAGAGCAAGGTGCTTCTGAACAAGAGGACAGAAATGTTCATTTCTGAAGGAAAACAGTTAGGAGGAATGTAAAGGCCTGGACATAGAATGGACCATTTGACTAAACAGGAGGAAGTCTTGGTTTGATAGGTTTTCCAGTCAAACCTGGGGTGTCCATGTACATGTTTAGGCAAAAATGAGACTTAGCAGGGGTGTTGTACAAACCTGGCCAGTTAGGTAACAGTCACTTCAACAAAAGACAGTCTTACACTCAGCTTGAAACAGCCTGCAGTTCAATGAGGCCAGCTAGCTCCATATCTAGTGGCATGAAAGGGTAGTTCCCAATTAATTGTTTTTAAACCTGAAAGCTTCATTGAAATGCATGTGTTGAGGGCCAGCAAGAAAGTCAAAAGCAAAGCAAAGCATGCTTCTTATATACTGCCTCAGAGCACTTCAAGTTGTCTCTGGGAGTTTTACAATTGCCTACACATTGCCTTCCCAGCCACCCGGGTATTCATTTTGCCAACCTCAGAAGGACGGAAGGCTGAGTGAACCTTAAGCCTTGAACCCCTGGTTGTGAGCACAGTTATGGCTGCAATGCAGCAGTTTAACAGCTGTGCCACAAGGCTCCTAATCAGCAGAAGGCTCAGATAATTTTAAAAGAATAATTTTTAAAAGTACACAAGAGAGGAAATGAGCGAATGTGTCAGAGAAGGGGATCCCACAAGTGTGTGTTGGGGGCCTACTGCTAATAATATCGTGTTTCCATTCCAGGATATGGGCTGACTCTAGTGGCAGGTTGACTTTAGAGCCAGGTAAGACTCTAGGGTCTGGTCAGACAGCATGTCTGGTTCTAAACAATGGAGGCTTTAAATGTGAGGGGCAATTTAAATGGAATTCAGAAATGAACCAGTAGGTGATGTCACTGTTGCTGCATTGATGTCATATTATCCAAGCATCTAATCACTGCAAATACCCTGGTATTTGGATTTTGCACTGGTTTATTTCCTGACTGTCTTTAAAACAAGCTATGAGAAGGCTGTGTCACACTAAAGTTGAACGCATAGTAATGCCTAGCTCAACTTGCTTGGGAAAGCAATGAAACATAAGCAGAAGTGGTCTGCCAGATTTAAATGGGATGAGCTCACAGGTTAAGTAGATCATTTGTATTAAAAAAAGTGTTCTGACGTTCCTCTACAATAAACATTTATTCAGAGCACTGCTTCATGTACGTGTTCTTGGTACTGAATTTCTCACTGCTATTTTAAACACTGAAGTCACAATACAGATTAATTCGAGAAGAGTTGCAGTCTGATTCTCCTGCAAGAAAAAGTCAAGGGATTTGATTTATGCAGATATTTTGCCTCTCCAAATGAACCTTTCCTGTTAAGTGTGCATAAGTATGTTGTGTAATCTAGTTGTGCTCAGACTTTTTCTTAAACCACATCAAAAGTCTAATTATAAAACAAGAGGTTACACCTAGTCTCTTCTTAATTCTGGCTGTTAGGTGCCATCAATCCGCCTCCAGTTTATGCCAACCCTAGATGTAGTGCCAACCCTCCAACCTATGCCAAACCTCATGGTTCCAACATTAACAGTCCTGCTCAGACCTTGAAAACTAAATGGCTCTTTTTAAGTGCCCAGGGATTTGTTTAAAAATTGCAAGAGTGTCTCAGTTATAATCAGTGGGTATATAGGAATAGGAATCTTTATTGTCATAGCGGTAGTAATGGAACACATGGACATATCATGGTATAATTCCTTACATCATGGGCTGGCAATTTTGGTGCCTACATGTTGATGAGTATCATCAAAACAAAAAGGGGGTTGAGCTGCATGGCCATCACAAAACACAATTGCAAAAATAGGTTACAGGCATACCTTTATAGGCCACAATTAAAAATATAAAAAACAAGGAACACTGCAAACTCTTCTTCAAAGCAGGTCCCAGAAGTTCATACATGGTAAAAGATGTGTTTTACCAGGATATAACTGTTGTTGTTGTTGTTGTTGTTGTTCAGTCGTTCAGTCGTGTCCGACTCTTCGTGACCCCATGGACCAGAGCTCGCCAGGCCTTCCTATCTTCCACTGCCTCCCAGACTTTTGTCAAATCCATATTGGTTGCATCGATGACACCGTCCAACCATCTCATTCTCTGGCGTCCTCTTTTCCTTTTGCCTCCAATCTTTCCCAACATCAGGGACTTTTCCAAGGAGTCCTCTCTCCTCATGAGGTGGCCAAAGTACTGGAGCCTCAGCTTCAAAATCTGTCCTTCCAGTGAACATTCGGGGTTGATTTCTTTCAGGATGGATAGGTTTGATCTCCTTGCAGTCCAGGGGACTCTCAAGACTCTCCTCCAGCACCACAGCTCAAAAGCATCGATTCTGTGGCGATCAGCCTTCTTTATAGTCCAGCTCTCACTTCCATACATCACTACTGGAAAAACCATAGCTTTGACTATCCTGACCTTAGTTGGCAAAGTGATGTCTCTGCTCTTTAGGATGCTACCTAGGTTTCCCATTGCTTTCCTCCCAAGAAGCAGGTGTCTTTTAATTTCGTTGCTGCAGTCGCCATCCACAGTGATCAAGGAGCTTTTAGATGTTCTTAAAATCCATGGCTACAGTAGATGGTGTTGCAGCCAGGGCAGAAGTCTTGTTAAGAGGCAGGAAGGGCAGTTGTAAAAAGCTGCTTCTTAAGTCACACTCCTGTTCTTCAAACAAAGGAACATGAGTCATATACCACCCCCCAATCCCTTACCCAGCTCCATTTGGCACTACAAGACATACAAATCCCTTTTGACCTTTCCGGGGGAGAAAAGAGTTGATGCAGGGAGGGACCCATGTGCTTCATTCTGGGATTGGGATAAAAAAAAATTTTTTTTTAAGTCCACTAGGTTTGCCTGTCTACTGGATGGCAACGGCTCTCTGGACTTCAGGAAGAAAAGTGTCTCCCATCCTCTGCTACTTAATATTTTTGAAGGATGGGATCGGGCACCTTCTTCAGACAAAGCATGGCTCTGTCTCTCAGCTATGGCCCCTGCCCAGGCTTGAAGTCAATCTCAGCAGTGGCTTGGCTTGTTTGCTTGAAGTTGCCCTCCAAACATTCAGCACCTTGGACAGCAGACAGCGCAAGAACACAGTTGATTTAGCCACAAGCTTCCTTACTTGGATGAGAAGGACTGTGTTTCTAAATTTGCACCTATACTCATATCCATCCATATTCCTATAAAAACATGGATTTATATTTTATTTGAACATCTTTTTAAACGATGCTTAAGGGAGACCTATAAGCTTACTGAGATGGATTCCAATAAGGGAACAGCCATTACCTTATGCTAGTTTTCACAGAAATTGCTGAGTTTTTCATGCACCAGGATAATAAATGCTCTCCTAACATTTAGAACCTCTTGAACAACCTGCCCTTGGGATCTGTTACAAGGATTTTGTCCTCTTTATCCACTTTGTCATTTTTATTTTCAACCCAATTTGCTTGAGTTTTAGATGATAGAAAGACATAAGAATGTACATATGCATGCATGGTTGTAGCAAACAAACCAGGAAGTTTTCTGTATGACTTCCTAGCATGCTGCCTACATTTCAAGCACCATTTATTGCAAATAAAACTTGGAACTGAGTTAGAATTCACAGAGTTAGACGCCTAACAGAGATTCAAACACAGGTGGCCCCATAAGCATCTCCTGACTGCATCCTCTCTTGAATTTATAGGGGCTTAGTGAGATTTTGGGGGTTTGCATGGGGATACCATCTACAAGGGAGATTGAAAGGATACATCCATGCATAAGATACTTGTGTTTCGCTTGGATCATCTCCCTCCCTCCTTTTTTTGGTGCTCATGTGCATTCTGCATTTAATTAAAGTAAATAAATTAAGTGGGCTCATTTTCATTTTCATTTATTTCATTTTATATGAAATACAGCACAGCCTTCACATTGTGGCCAAAGGAAAAGCTGCCCCAAAGACAGAATGGCCGCTATTTTTAGGAAACGAAGATTATGTCAGCAAGATTCTAAGCCAAGAATCCATTTAATCGAGGGAAAAGGAAATATATCAAATGACGCTAATTGGGGCAACAAAAAGAAGGAGCAAAAATAACTATTATTAATTGCTCTTTGGCCTCCCTTCTTAATAGATTTTTCCTTCCATGAGCTTATTCTTGAATAGCATTGAATGTTCTAATGATGAATCAGCACAAACATCCATTGTGGTTGCCTAGAATTACATAAGTTTGTTCTAAGCGACCACATATGGTGAAGTAATTAAATGGGAACAGGCCACTGAACAATTCATTGGCACATTCCACACTGGACATTTAGGTGGCAAAACTAGTATATTTATACTTGTTATTTTAAAGGTACAGTGGTACCTTGTATAAAGGAATTAATTCGTTCCAAATGAAATTATGTTAAGCAAATTTTCCTTTATACAAATTTCCCATAGGAATACATTGAAAACAATGTAATCCCTAAACACGACCATTTTTATGCTGTATGGATTCGCCCCATAGGCGATTCTGTTAAGCAAATTTCCCCTATCTCCAGAATTTTTTATGTTGTACAGATTTTATGTTATACAAACCGTTTGTTATACGAAGGTCCACTGTATATATTGGCTGGCGGGATAGCTCAGTGGTTTTGGTGTCTGTCCATGCAGACAGAGTTTGGGAGTTCAGTTCCCCACTGCCTCCAGGGAGAAAAGCCAGCCTGTGTGGATTTGGGCAATCTGCACAGTTTTAGGGTGACCCCTATAAGAAATGAGTGAGAAACTACATCTGAGTATTCTCTATCCAGAAAAACCTGTATTGGGTCACCATAAGTCAGAATGAATTTGACAGTAAATTATATGTGCAAAAGTACTGGTACCTTGCTCAAAGTACAGTCAAAACACCCGGAAGTGGGGGTGATCCCAGTTCTTCATTGCCTTTGGCCTTCCAATTGCGTAACAAAGCAAGGGGAATTTAAGCCAATGAATCAGAGTGTTTGGTCCATTTATCCCAACACTGGCACTAGTGACTGGCTGCAGTTCTCAAAGGTTTTCGACAAGACCCAAAGATGCCAGAGTCTTGACAGTGGGCATTCTATATGCAAACTTTATATCCTACTACTTACTTACAGCCCCTCTAAGACAGTATCCTCCAGTCCACCTGAGGCAACAAGTGGCATAGAGGGTCTCAAACAGTCCATGTGGTGTAGACATCTCCTGCCAACAAATGGGGAAAACTTGGGGGAGTTTCAGAATGAGCAACTGGGGCACTGGTGCTTCTGTCCCCTGGATAATGAATGCTGGCTGCTGGAAGTCTTCTGCATTTATGGAGGCCCTGGCAGAACTTCGGTCTTCCAAGGTTGCAAATCAGCTTTCAAACTTTCACAAAGAGAACAGTCTCTTCACTCCAGGCATACGCCATCTAATTGATTCATTCATGCATTCCATGTCATTCTGTATTTAACCCACCCTTCTTGCAGAGGGTTATGGGGACAACAATGAAGGTGACTGACATTTTCACTCCTCTTATGTGTTTCTAATCATGTGGGGACAAGTGTCCTCAAATAAGGCCACTGGGGCATGGTGGCTCAGCAGACTAAGGCTCCGAAAACTGTTGACTGCAAATTCAGCAGTTCGGCAGTTCGAATCTTGGGTGCCATGCAGTGGAGTGAGTTCCTGCTGATAATCCCAGCTCCTGCCAACCTAGCAGTTCGAAATCATGTAAATGCAAGTAGATAAAGACGGAGGTTATGTTCTTTGGGGCGTCCAAGGAGGGGTACAGTGGCCCTCTCCCCAGTCTGGAGGGACTGACCCTTCAGCTGGCAGATGGAGTGAGGAATCTGGGCATTATCCTGGACCCAGCCTTATCCCTGGATGCCCAGGTGGCAGCAGTGTCCAGGGCAGCCTTCCATCAGCTAAGGTTAATCACCCAGATTTGCCAGTACCTTGACGTGGACTCTCTCAGGACAGTAGTGCAGGTGTTGGTGATCTCGCGGATCGACTACTGCAACGCCCTCTACATGGGCTTGCCCTTGACCCTTGCCTGGCGCTTGCAGCGGGTGCAGAATGCGGTGGCCAGGCTGGTGGTTGGTGCGAGCAGGTATGCCCGTATCACCCCCATCCTGGCTCGCTTGCATTGGCTGCCCGTTGCTTCCCGGATAAGGTTCAAGGTCATGGTTTTGGTTTACAAAACCCTCCATGGCCTGGAACCTACCTATCTGATGGAGCAGATCTCCCAGAGAACATTCTCGTCCAGACCAACCAGAGCTTCATCCTCCCTTTGTCTCAGAGTGCCAACACCGAGAGAGGCCCATAGGGCTTCAACCCATAACCAGGCCTTCTCGGTGGTGGGGCCGGCTTATTAGAACAAGTTGCCTGCTGAGATCAGGCAGGCGGAGTCATTGCTGGCATTCAGAAGGGCCTTGAAGACCTGGCTGTTCAGGCAATGTTTCGGGGCCCTCTGAGCATGTGCCCCTTCCCACCTTTCCCCCCCCTCCTCCTTGCTGGCACTAGTTTTTTTTTTTTTTTAGTTGCCTTGCCGAACATTACCTGGACTTTTTGCCTTGGTTAGAGGCGCCTTGCTATTTTTACTTGCCATCCTTTTTTAGCATCTTTTAGCAGTTTTAATTGTATTGAATGCTGATCTGTATTCATTTTGCTTTTTGTTTATTCTGTTGGGGATTGTTATGTCTTGGGATTGTATTTGGGTAGTCATTGTGGGGTGATATGTATGTACACAGCCCAGAGTTCCTTTTGGGAAAATCGGGCAGTTTATAAGTGTAATAGATAGATAGATAGATAGATAGATAGATAGATAGATAGATAGATA
>JAHTLZ010000379.1:57171688-57178614 GCA_023846285.1 Phrynocephalus versicolor | reverse complement strand
TATAAATTACATACAGCTCAGCACGAGAAGCTGAAATTCACTAGCAGGCTGTTATGATGGAGCAGTTATACTTGCAAACAATGCTATGCTTCTCTTCTGCTGACCATTCACAAAACAAAGCAAGGCAACATGCAAACTACGGGAGATGTGAAATGATCCTACTCTGAGAAACACACATTTTTTGGCACTGAAGGGATTATCTCTTACTAACAGATTATCTGTTACTGCCTGTAACATGAAGTTTGCCCCTGATCCACTTTTCTACTGCCAAAAGCAGGCCGTGAAGTTCTCTCCTTGTTCTTTGACTTCTAAAACCTCCATATTGCCTAGGAAGTCTAGGATTTAGATACCTGGGATGCTCAGATATCCAGAGAATGCAATAGATGCATACCTTCTGTCCCCTGGGAATATAAAATAGGATTCTGCCCAGTAGCTCCATACTATTCACATGCATTTTGCTCTTTGTAGGCATTCATCAAAGCTCATGTGGCTGTGAGCATGGAGGAGTAATCCATCCCCACCTCATCTCTCTCCTCTCATCATCCTGAGTTGATCCTTCTTTTTCTGATCAGGCTGTTAAGAGTGGAAGGGATGGAACCTGCCTTCTTCCACCACCCCACACCCAAAAAGCCACGGGCTTGTAAAATATGCAAAGCAAAAGGAACTGGTACATCCACAGAAGTCCAAATACAAATGGGAGATGGAGTCTCAGGATAAGAACATAAGACCATAAGAATTGCCATGCTGGATCAGGCCAAAGGCCCATCTAGTCCAGCCTCTGGGAGCGCACAAGACTAAATATCTGTCTCCTGATACCACACCCTTGCATCTGGCCCTTGAAGTAACCCGGTTTTAAGCCTGGAAATGACCCATCTCCATTGTGGTTTGTAACCTGTGATGGACTTTTCCTCCAGGAATCTGTCCAATCCCCTTTTGAAGGCATCCAGGCCAGATGCAATCACTACATCCTGTGGCAGGGAGTTCCACAGACTAACAACACGCTGGGTGAAAAAAATATTTTCTTTTGTCTGTTCTCACTCTCCCAGCCCTCAATTTGAGCATATGTCCCCTAGTTCTGGTATTTTGTGAGAGGGAGAAGAGCTGTATCCCTCTATAAATGTAGAAAAGACCTCTATTGTCTCTCAAATCATTTTAAAAAGCTCTGGCTTGACACGTTTTGGCGGAGGCATTCTTCAGGAGCCTTAATCTAAGATCGGGGAAGAATTAAAGTTATAATTATAAAATTACATATTAAATATCCTTCTGTAAAAGAGATACACGGCTTGGGATTAGTACATGTACTTGTGCTTAGTACGTGTACTCCCGTAAGTTTAAAATCCCAAGCTGCGTATCTCTTTAACTGAACGCTATTTAATATGTAATTTCATAATCATAGTTTTAATTCTGTTTTGCTCAGCTCCTGAAGTAGGTCTCCACCGAAACGCGTTGAGCCAAAGCTTTTTAAAATGATTTGAGAGCGAATAAAGGTCTTTTCTACTTTTATACACCCTGAGACTCCGTCGCCCATTCATATTTGGACTTGCAAAATATGCACAATGAGGCAAAGTGTGTGTGTGTGTGGGGGGGGGACCAGCAGAGAATATATCAAGCTGAGTTTAATAAAGGGAAGTGCATTTCTGCTGAGAGAGAATGGCCCAGGATGAAGCTCTTGCGAATGAAATAACATCAATTTCACACATCAAAGTGACAGTCGCTCAGCATTTCATATTAGCAATCTTCCCTTCCAACCTGCTCTCTCTATATAGTTTACAGTTATGCAAGCTTAGAAAGTTCTGCCCCCCCCCTTCCTCTTCTTTAGTGGGAAACAGGAAGAAATCAGCACCCTGTTCACATTTTATCAGGTTCAGACTTGGCCCAGGTCACACCTACTGATGAGAAACTGCGTTCTGTTGCTTATGCTCCATCTCCGCCCTCCACAGTCACAAAGGACTGGCTTCGGTTTCTCCACATCTCTCCAATTCTGGTGGCCAGGAAGTTTTTTTTAAAAATGTCAAAGCACTGAGTTCTTTTAATCTTGCAGGTGTCAAGTGCCCAGAGACGAATTTGAAATCGATAGAAGGTACTGCAGTACATAGAGGTTGCTTTGTGATATTCATCCATCTAGACCAGTTAAATATACAGTACAATATTTCTCCATATATAAGACTGTGTATTTGACAAAAAAAATGTTAAATTAAACATTGAAGGTCCTCTTGTACATGGAAATAAACTGAGGAGAGAACCATGCAGTTCCAAAACTTTAATTTTGAATTGGAAAAGGGGGTTGTCTTATACATGGGGTCATCTTATGGGGAGAGGTCGTCAGGAAGTTTGGGCTGAGGAGTCAGCAATATGCTGATGATACTCAGCTCTACCTCTCGTTCTCCACCAATCCAGGTGAGGCGGTTTCTGTGCTGAACTCGTGTCTCGACCAGATAATGGACTGGATGAGGGTTAATAAATTAAAACTCAATCCAGACAAGATGGAAGTGCTTTTAATGAGTGCTTTGCCAGAAAGTTTAGAGGGACATCTTCCTGGGTTGCAGTCCCCCTAAAGGACAGGGTCTGTAGTTTCAGGGTGCTCCTGGACCCCGGTCTAACTCTGGAAGCCCAGGTGGACTCGGTGGCTAGGGGTGCCTTCCTCCAGCTGCGGAAAGTATACCAGCTCCGCCCCTTCCTAGACGAGCAGAGCCTCATGACAGTTACACATGCACTGGTAACATCCCGTATTGATTACTGCAATGCGCTTTACGTGGGGCTGCCTTTGAAGACGGTCCGGTGATTGCAATTGGTTCAGAATCGTGCAGCGTGGCTGGTAAGTGGTGGGGCCGCTAGGAATCACATCACGCCGATTCTGCGTAACCTGCATTGGTTACCTGTTGCTGCCCGAGCCCAATTCAAAGTGCTTGTTTTGACATATAAAGCCCTAAATGACTTAGGACCTAGATACCTGAAGGACCGCCTCCTTCCATACGAACCTACCCGGCAATTAAGATCGAGCCAGGGGTCCCTCTTGAAAGAGCCATCCCTCAAGGAGGTGAGAGGGATGACTTGTAGACATAGGGCCTTCTCGGCAGCTGCCCCCAAACTATGGAATGCCCACCCGATTGAGATCCACCAGGCGCCAACAATGATTACATTTCGATGCCAGGTAAAAACCTTCCTGTTCCAGAAGTTTTTTAATTAATACAATATAGACTGTGGGTCCTCTGATGACAATTTTAGTGTAATGTTTTTAGTGTAAGGTTTTTATTGTTATTTTGATTATTTATGGATGTTCTATTTTAACTATTTTAAACTTTTTTTAGTTATTTTGATTGTAAGCCACCCAAAGACCTTTGGGTAGTGGGTGGCATATAAGTTGAATAAATAAATAAATAAATAAATAAAATTATAGACGGAAAAATGTGGTACTCTGTAGGACAATAGCCCTCTGAGGTCTTAGGCAAAGATTGTTGGAATGGTTCCACATAGGCACATTATTGGGTTCAACAAGCCAGGCCTCATGCAACAGCTTCCTCCTGCAAGGATGAGTCCAGACTCTTTTATTAGTTGCAAAGGCAGAGCATCAGAGGTGGGGCAAGAGTCTACGTGTCAGGATGGTGCAGGGGTCTGCAACCTTTAAGACATAAAGAGCCACTTGGACCCGTTTCCGACAGGAAAAAAAACTGGGGGCCGCAAAACCATTGTGACATTTAAAAGAAATATCCGGGCGGGCATTGTGGAGCGGAGCGGCGAACCTGTCACAGTCACCTCCCGGAGCCACGGCAAAGGTTCCAAAGAGCCGCATGCGGCTCCGGAGCCGCAGGTTGCAGACCCCTGGTAGGCTGATGAATTCCTGGGAAGGGCTTATCTAATGTAGCAGTGACGTTGGGCTGGCCACGTAGGAAGGGTCTTGATGAATGATTACTAGACAGCTTGTTATCTCATGGCCTTGATTGGCTAATGTGGGGGGTGATATAGAGCAAGCTGACTTCCTGTGCATCAGGCCCCATGGTATCCATTGTCCTCTCCGGGGTTTCCCCGCATAGATGGGGTTCAATGCTTCTCAAGTGACCCTGCCCGGGAAGCCGGCTGGGGTGCTTTTTAATCTCTTCCAAGGGGATTTCTTTATAAAAGATCTTTCATATAGCATGCCAGAGAATAGACCTCAGGCCTTCTGTAAGTAACATGTTTGAAACCTCTGGCCTGCGCAAAAGTGTGTTTTCTAGACAATCAGCCTTTAACCTAAGCTCGGGGAAGTTACTGATTTGAACTGTATTTTCCAGAAGCTGCAACCAGAAGCTGCAACCTGATTTGAACTGTATCTTCCAGAAGCTGCAAGGTGTTAAACTGGAGTTGGCCTTCTCCAATGATTGAGCTCTTTCCAAGAACCTAGGATGACTGAAGATATCTTCGTAGAATATATGCTATTCCTAATAATGTCACCATTTGTAGGTGACCAATGTAGATCTTGTCAATGCTGAGAGTTTTCAGATGTTGATCCAGGTCTTTTGGGATTACACCCAAGGAGCCTATTATTATTGGTATTGTTCTTGCTTTCATATAACATAGCTTTTTGATTTCTGTTTCTATATCCCAATGTTTGGTTATCTTTTCTAACTCTTTGCTGCTGACTCTTGTGTCTCCTGGTATTGCCTGAGGGGGAATATGATTGAGATGTACAAAATAATGCAGGGTATGAGTAAAGTTGATAGAGGGACACTCTTCTCCCTCTCACAAAATACCAGAACTAGGGGACATACATTCAAATTGCGAGCTGGGACAGTAAGAACAGACAAAATAAAATATTTTTTCACACAGTGCGTTGTTAGTCTGTGGAACTCCCTGCCACAGGATGTGGTGATGGCATCTGGCCTGGATGCCTTCAAAAGGGGATAGGACAGATTCCTGGAGGAAAAGTCCATCACAGATTACAAACCATGATGGAGAGGTGTGATCTCTAGGCTTAAAACCGGGGTACTTCAAGGACCAGATGCAGGGGAATAGTTATCAGGAGACAGATATCTAGTCTTGTGCGTGCCCAGACACATCTGGTGGGGCCACTGTGACATACAGGAAGCTGGACTAGATGGGCCTTTGGCCTGATCCATCATGGCTCTTCTTATGTTCTTATGTTCTTATGTTCTCTTTGCTTATAAGTCTTTCCACCCTCCTTTTTTTCTGCTGGCGGTTATTCAGTTAAGTGTAGCCAGACAGTAGAGTCTGTAGGAGCCCTGCAGGAAGAGTTTCTGAGTCTGTTGAGGCTGTTACCATGAGCAGTCATTTTTGCACAGTATACTCTTTTAATCTATTTAACTGTGAGTAAATGAAAGCTTTTATTCTTTCTCTTACCAATGTCTCAGAGTGAGTTATTGAAAGACTGCAAGTGTCAATTGGTTACTCTGGGTAGACTTGAAGCTCATTTCTGTACTTTTGCTACTCAGTGAAAGGTTTCAATTCTAACAATAAAATAAAATAAAATAAAATTCTGAAACAAAATATTTTTCTACCCGGGTGCCAACTTCCAATTTAGAAAGCACTCTTTCTAGCAGTGGATGGGGCCCAGTCCAACCAAAATAAAGTTGGACATTATGCCAGAGAGTGCTTTAGTGCATTGTAAATCAGAAATAAGTCCCAGGAGAAGATTGTGCATGCCTCCCAGTAAAGCACAGCTGAAAGTCAGGCAACAGCTTTCCTGCCAACAAAGCACAGTTACATTTTGTGCTGTTGCTTCCCTGCCTGCAAAGCTTATGCAAGTTAATTATAACAGTTTTCCTACCTGTAAATCCAGCCCACCTAGATGCCCTAAGCACATCCAATCTCGCCTGATTTCGGAAACTAAGCAGGGCCAGCCCTGGTTAGTACTTGGATGGGAGACCACCAGGGAATACCAGGTGCTATAGGTGCCTGGAGTAGGAACTGGCACACCGCTCCAGTATTTCTGCCAAGAAAACTCCATGGACATGGGGTCATGAAGAATTGGTCATGACTGTAATGACGCAACACACACACACACACACACACACACACACACACCTGCAAATCCAAGCTCAGTTCTATGCAGCAAAAGAAGCTTGTTGGTTGAACAGGGAACCCCAGTAGGATTCATCCAGCCCATGGGTCTCAGAGTTCCCATCTCTATCTATCCCACCCCATATAGACAGCGGGCTGCATGTGGGAAAACGGCACATTTTGTGTGGCTTGCCCAAGGTCTGCCATAGCTTCAGATGCTCAACCATCTCTTCCTTGGCACTCAGTATAAATGTAGAACTGAAGAGCAGGGGTTGACAAAATAGGAGGCGAAACAGAATTTTGACAAATGAGTTAAGTCACTGGGGTGATCTCTGCCTTATAACCTTGTGCTATAAAAGGAGAAAAGGACAGGCGTGTGCCATCAATCACCTCTAATGAAGATATGTAGCAGTGGGGGGAAATGATGTGATTTATTAACTTATCTATTATCCAGTGGTAATTAACATCTTAAATATTACTTGTACGTACCACCAGGATGATCTGAGATGGAGGGTTGCATCAGAACTGATAAGACACCGGGGATGTAAATATCTGGTAGGCCATTTTTCTAAGTAACAGGGAAATGAGCATTTCAGAGGTAATGAGACATGAAATGAGACACCCAGGTCATCAGTTAAAAATAAAGCCAACTGGAGATTGATGGAAGCCAAAATTCATTATTGTCTGATTAAGCACTGGGCAGCCTTACTGAGCTAAATGAGTATTCCAATAGCTTCCCCAATTCAGTTGCTGCCAAGGCTATGGTCCAGATTAGAGTGCTTCAAAGCTTAGCAACAGCCAATGGACATGAGTTCCAACTGAGAGACTGTCAAATTGTTCACCGAGCAACCGTGAATTTAACAAGAGTCCCGGATGCCCAGCAGTGGAGTGAGCTCCCGCTGTTAACCCCAGCTCTTGCCAACCTAGCAGCT
>JAHTLZ010000379.1:57116688-57166688 GCA_023846285.1 Phrynocephalus versicolor | reverse complement strand
TTTAAAGAAAACTAGTGTAATGAATTCTTGAAGGCTTTCACGGTCAGGATCTGATAGTTGTTGTGTGTGTTTTTTGGGCTGTTTGGCCATGTTCTGGAAATTTTTCTTCCTGACATTTCACCAGACTCTGTTTCTAGCATCTTCAGAGGGCAAGGAGCTCAGGGAACTAGGAGTTCTCTCTGTGCTCTGGGAAATAGAGTGAGTGAGAGTGTGGGTTTTTTTTAAGTTGTGGGGAAGAAGAAACTTGTCCTATGCAGGAGAATACAGTGTTAGTCCTTGTATACAATGTGGCGGGGGGATATCAAGTGTTGGTGAATGTCAAAACTGCATTGTCTCACTCACATGGAAATGCAGACATTGAGAGGCATTTCTGTATGTCAAGATGGGCTTTGACTGAGGACAAGGTTTCCACTTGAGGACAAACAGAAATAAACCCGAACAGGCTTCCGTGAGATCAGAACTTACTGCTAAGGGACAAAATACACCATAAGCAGTACATAATATACTTAGAGGAATAAAAACAGATTGAAAGAGGAGGAGGAGGAGGAGAAGCAGGATGAGATACATTTAGCTGAAGAGAGGGAAGATAAGGTTAATCAGAGGAGTCTAGGGAGGAAAATTGTGGAGACAGAAAATAAGATGTCACTGACAAAAAACAAAAGGACCATGAGGCAACTTCTGAATCATCTGATCCTCTGTTAAAAAAAAAGCCAATGAAATATTGAAAGGGACAATACAGAAAGCAACTTTTCAGCATGTTCGTGCTGTACAGGGTATGTTTGAAGGCTAAGTTGCTATGCTTGGAATTGGAGGGGCCCAAATGTAAAGAAGTGGAATTTTTTTAAAAAAAACTGTAGATAAAAGAAAAAAATAGTTTGATTACTGCTTTCTTTGATGAAAATAAAAAAAACATTGATTTGTTTTTTATTTGAATTATTCCATTCAACAATTTTAAAAAACCACAATTTTTAGCATGGTTTTTGCTTTTGCTCAATAATAAATGAACAAGCCATATTCTTTCCAACAGCTGAAACAAATGAAACTTAATGTTAAACACCAAGTGATATACTGTGCATGAATATACAGTATATGCATACTGTATATACACATACCTAATATATTCTACTGTGTGATATACTACATATTTTTGACATTATTTTCCTGGAGAGTTTGGGGGCACAGAAGACAAGGAGGGATAAAGCAGACAAGAAGACCAGGATGTATTCACCAAAAGGGTGCTAGACTGACAGAGCTTTGAGAAAGGGAGATGCTGAAAAGAAGCAAGAGGAAGAAAAGAGAGATTGAGTCCCTCAGAGATGAAGATGTGATCTCAATGTGCTTTTTTTACAAGATCCACCTGGGCAGAAAGGTGGAAACATACCCGCAGTAAGTTATCCATGATTGGTGGGTGAGGAGAAAGAAAGTCTAGGACTGATATTTAAGAGGGAAGTCAAGGGAGAGCCGAGGGTCAAATGGGAGAGAGGGAGTGGCAGAGAAGAGGGGGACAAAGGTCAGGAGTAACCCCCCTTCTTTTGTCATGACTGAGGCTCATCCTGCGACTAGAATCTTCCAAGAAGAATCATCCTGAAATGACCATCATCTCTGCACTCGGTCATTCCAGGTGATGACACCAGCCTTTTTGTAGTTGTGGATAGAGATGGGCACGACTAGGGAAAATGACGTTTTCGAGTTGTCGTGTGTCGGAGGCGGACCGTGTCGGCTCGTTTCCATTTTTCGCGAAACTTCGCAAAAAATAGTCATTTCGTTTTTCGTTTTTTCATCTGTTGTTAAACTGGTTTGGGGGGGTAGCGGGCTCCTGGAGGCACCTCTGTGGGGTCGGTGCCTCCTCTGGCCCGCTATGAAGGGAAGCGAGCTCCTGGAGGCACCTCTGTGGGGTGGGTGCCTCCTATCCTCACCCGCTAGGAAGGGAAAGCAGGTTCCTGGAGACCCCTCATGGCATGGGGGTCTCCTCTCCTCACCTGCTGCTGCAAAAGGGCATGCATAGCCATATGGATATGCATACCAGTTGCAGACTATAGTGAGACTTTGCAGCAGTGGACTGGCAGAAGCCATAGGGTGATGCCTTCTCTCCACCAAGGCTCTCTGCTGCACCCGCTGTGTCTCACTAAGAAGGGAATCGTACTTGCGTGTAGTGCAATGCAAGTAGATCTGGCTTAGGGGACAGCAGCTTAGCACAAGGGCTAGGGTTAGGCTAGTTACTGGTGAGGTTAGGGTGGGGTAGTGGGGTGCACCTCTGGGTGCCTCTCTGACCCACTAAGAGGACAGTGTACTGTGGCGTATGGGTAAGAAATCAAGGATTAGGGTTAGGGCTAGGGGGCTAGGGCAGGGTTTAGTGGGCTTTTTGGCACATCCCAGAAGTCTCAGTGGCCAAGTGGCCATGTGATTGGTGGGATGGCTCCAAAAATTTGCATGGTCCACTCCCACATGGCCACTTGGCCAGCCCATCATTGCGCAGGTGTAAATAAAATAAAATAAAATAAAATCAATGGAGAGAGGACAGGGGAGGAGACATTTTGTTGCAAGAAAAACCCACTGCTACTGTAAAAATTCTGGCAGTTTTAGCAATAGCATTAGCAGCAATTTTCGCATGTTTCTGTGGTGCTTGTGTGTTTTTGGACCATGATTTCAAAAAAAAAAAAAATTGCGGTCGCCGCCCCATTTTGGATCCCCTGCCCGCACCGCATGGCATGGCGACTCGAGTCTGGCTGCCCAGGACAGGAGAGGGGGGGAGGCTGGGACCCCCCCCCCAGAAACCACCCCTCTGGTAGGTGCACTCTGCACTGCAGGCATATTTTCGCCTGCTTTTTGGCCCGGGAATAGGGGGGGAGTTTAAAACTTTTTTTCTGTGCCGCTTCCGCTTGAATTGCGGCGGCCGGTGGCGAGACTCCGGGTTGTTGCTGCGAGCCTGCGGCAAGTCCCACCACCACCAGAGCAGCCCAGGACAGGACAGGAGGAGATGGGGGGGAGGCCGGGGACCCCCCTCCAGAAACCACCCCTCTGGTAGGTGCCCTGAGCCCTCACTCAGGCAGGCATATTTTTGCCTGCTTTTTGGCCGGGAATCGGGGTTTTTTTTAACTTTTAAAAACTTTTTTTCTGTGCCGCTTGGCATCGCAGGATCGCCGCGATGCCAGGAATGACCACGACAAATCAGACCCAATTATTCTTTAGTCAGTTCAAGTTCGAGTTCTGGCGGAGTAATTCCCGTTACCATTTCTGTTCCGTAACAGAAACGAGGAACGGAAATGGAAATGGGAATTCCGCCAAGTCGTGCCCATGTCTGGTTGTGGATTATGGAAAAATACATATATTTTATTTATTTACTTTGCAAACATGTGAACATCAAAAATCTGACCCATATGGAGCACTTTGTGATTTGGTCTCTATAATGTCATTCCAGTCTCTTTTCCTCCCATTTTATTCTCTTTTCTCTCTTTTTTGAGGGTGGTCTACCAGTCTAGCTCTGCAATAAGGAATCAAACTGCCAGTCTCTGGCTCCATAGCCAGAAATCTAAACCACTGAGCTATGTATACATTATTTAGGGCATTTCAGATAATTATTCAACACTATATTTATTTATTTATTGGTTTGATTTTGATTTGAATTCCACCTTTATCTCAATACTATATCTCAAAAATTTTGAAAACAACAGAAACAAAGGTTCAATAAAGGAAACAACAATTGGAAAATAAATTAAACAATTGGAAAAAGAAAGCACTACATGAACAACACCAGATAAATACTGTATTGATGGAAAGCATGATAATAATGTAACATGGGCATGGCAAAAACTGGTAACAAGAAAGAAACCAAAGGTTTAATTTTTGCTGCCCAAGAACAAGCATTCCAAGTCAATGTGATAAAAGCTAAGATTCAAGGAATTAATGCCAACAGCAGTTGTTGACTCTGGCAAGAAAAAGATTAAACTGTCACACCTCATCTGTGAATGTCCAAAGACTGCACAAAGAGATTACAAATTTATGCATGATAGAGTGGCAAAATTAGTGCACTAGTTATTATTCTAGTTTACCATTTTAGTTTACCAGTTTAGTTTATTTGATTAGCCATTTTGACCATATCAAAATACATACAAACCACTTAAATACACAATAAAACAGATAAAACACAATACAGACACTAACATTTAAAAAACATCATAAACATATTTTAGTTAAGTGAGTCACCCCTGCAGAAAACCCCTATTTGTTCAATGTAGTGGGATCTTATGCCCACTGTCCTGGATATATCTGTAGCTGTATTTCGGGCAACTTGTATTTTGGGACTCTGGAGCAGATACGAAAGTCTATGGTTCACATTCCAGTCAGTGGCGTAGCTAGAGTTTGGAGCGCTCAGGGACAAAGTTAGTTCTTGCGCCCTCTCCTCCACAACCACCCCAACTGTGCCTCACCCACCCAGCAAGGGGGGGGCAGATCCTGGGAGAATAGCAGAAGAAGGGTCTCTCCTTTTCCTGCCCTCTTTGTGGGTCTCCTTTCCAGTTAAGGCGGTCCTGTGCAAACCCCACAGCGTGGGATGTTTGCCAAGCGGGCAATGTTTTTTTTTTCAATCCCACAAATCTTACACCTTCTCTATCTGATATTCCCAGGGATTTTTTTTTTTTTTTGAAGTCTTGGCAATCGTTACCCTGGGGAAAGGAGGAGAAGGAAGCAGGTGATGGGGTTTTTTGTTTGTTTGTTTGTTTGCAAGCAGCATCTCTGTCGTCGCACGCTTCCTGCTCCGCTTTTCTCTGGGCTAACAATCACCAAGCCTTCAAAAAAAAAAAAAATCCCTGGGAACACCAGATAGAGAAGGCGTCAAAAATGACGAGGTCAAGGTTTGTGGGATTTCTGGGTTCAAATTGATAGATACCTTGTTTGTTTATTTTTATTTTTATTTTTTGCTTTCTTTCTTTCTTTCTTTCTTTCTTTCTTTCTTTCTTTCTTTCTTTCTTTCTTTCTTTCTTTCTTTTACTGAGCCTTGTGGTGCAGTGTTTAAATTTCTATACTGCAGGTAAAACTGTGCTCATGACCTGGGGTTCAGGCCCAGGTAGCAGGCTCAAGGTTCACTCAGCCTTCCAGCCTTCCATCTGAGTACCCAGCCTTCTGAGAGGGGGGCAATGTGTAGCCTGCATACTGTAATTAAAAACTGTAAAACCGCCCGGAGACTACTTGAAGTGGTATGGGGTGTTATATATAAGTAAAGCACTTTGCTTTTGCTTTTGCTTTTGCTTTGCTTTGCTTTGCTTTGCTTTCTTTCTTTGTTAGATTTGTAGACCATCCATCTAGCAACAAAAGCCACTTTGGGCGGCCTTGAATGTAACACACCACACAGTAGTAATAGAACAAATAACTGTGGATTATTGGCATGGGAATTCCAGGGAATGCCACAACTGAAGCTGAAGAATTGGGGGTGGGGGGAAGCCTAGCAAAATACAGAGATCTGGCAATTGAAACCTATCACTTCTGGATGAAACATACTTCAGTGGTTCCCCTTAGTCCTGGGACTTTGGAAACAATATCAAGAAATCTCACACAGTATTATAAGCAGTTGCAGATTCCCGAAGTAACATCAACAGAGATATTAACCAGCAGTATTAAGAACAGCATATGTACTACATCCAGTCCACATCTAGAAGACAAAATCATGAATCAAACTTCCAATCTCTGGTTCCACAGCCAAAAACCTAAACCACTGAACTATTCATACAAGATCCAGGGCTCCATGCGGGGCTACTGATGGAAAGTCTCAGGAAACTTCAACGGGTCCAAAATGCAGCAGCAGATTACTGACTGGGGATGGTTGCAGAGATCACATTACACACCTATTAAAGCAGGTTCTATCAGGCAATTGTGCCTGATAGGCTACCAATTAGCTATCAGGCACAATTCAAAGTGCTGGTTTTGACCTACAAAGCACTAAATGCCCTGGGTCCAAGCTACCTCAAAGGTCGAATCTCACAATATGAACCAGCTCGGGTGCTAAGATAATCAGGAAAGATTTTTCTCTTCATCCTGCCATCTTCACAGATGTTTCAGAGAGGGTAGCCATTTTAGTCTTTTCAAGAATTGCAGGTTGCTATATGTCTGAAGAAGTGGACGTGCCCACGAAATGTTACATTAAAATATGATAGTCTTTAAGGTGCCACATGTTTTGTGTCTTTTGTTTTGTTTTGTTTTTCTTTGATTTTTGCTTGCAACTTCACAGATGTGTCTCATAAGAACACATGAAAGGGCCTTCTCTGTTGCTGCTCCCAGACTTTGGAACTCCTTCCCGCTGGAGGCCAGGACTGCCCCAGAAACAGGCAAAGACTTTCCTCTTCAGTCAAGCTTTCTCTGAATGATGGACTACATACAGTATTATGTGACTTTTAGATGGATTGCCATGCATGAATACCAATGTTTTCCATGTTAGTCTCCATCTCTCACAACTGATTTTTTTTTCACATGCACTTTGTGCCTTTAATGTTTACCCTTGAATGTTGTAAGATGCCTCTTCTAATTCCCTGTGCTTAACTTGAATATGTCTTAAATGTTCCAGGCTGTATATTCTTCCTCACTATTGTAAGCCACCTTGGGGTCCTTTTCCAAGGAGAAAGGTGGGGTAAAATAGTCAAAATAAATAAATAAATATATATATTTAAGAGAATTATTCAACAGTAGAGTTATTGGTTTGATTTGGTTTTGAGTTAAACTCCACAGTATTTCAGTACTGTGCCCCAAGGTGGTTACCTAGTCACAATCTCATGCAAGGTGGTAAGTCCTAAGGCAGGGGTCCTCAAATTATGGCCTGTGGGCCAGATATACCCCCACAGAGCCCTGAATCCATCCCACAGGAGCAACTGCAGACCCCCACCACCACTTTGAAAGCAAACGGTGAAGCAGTTCAAAGCAGTGGGCTGCTTCGCTTCCCCCCACCGCCGCCCAGATGACTGGCCACTTTAAATGAGAGTGCCTCCCTGCTTCCTCCTCCACCACCCAGATGACTGGTGTGCTAGCCGCATTCAGGGCATTTTCAAATGGGAGGGCCTTCCCTGCCCCCCCCAACTGCCCAGATGACTGGCAGGCCAGCCACACACAAGGCAATTTAAAATGGGAGGGCCTCCCCTGCTTCCCCCCCACCGACACCACAGCTACCACCACCACTTGCGCAATCCCTCCCCATCTCAGTTCCCTCACCCCACCACCAACACCGCTGCCACCACTGCGTGCCCCAATCCTTCCCCCTTCAGTTCCCTTAGCCCTCTCCCACTGCTGCCCCACCACCCGCCCCCCAAAAGTTCTGAGGGACAGTGAACTGGTACCCTGCTTAAAAAGTTTGAGGACCCCTGTCCTAACGGATATCTGTTTTCTGTTCATACATCCTGCCAGCACTCCATCGCGACAGTGATAGATGGAGTAAGTAATCCTTTCCTGCTCGTGCCTTTAAATTAAAACTTTTCTGAAGTCCTGAATAGAGCCCATATTGAATTCTCAAGTAATCTGAGAACCTAATCTAAATTCAATCTGAAATTCCCAGAGGCCACATTTTAAAACTGTTATTTTGAACAAATTGACTTTCTGGGAAATTTAACCACCATTTTTAAAGCAAAAAAGCTGCTATTGCTCATCTTATTGAAGAAATCCAAGTAATCCTCTTGGATAACTATTCTCAATGAGGGGAGGGGGAACCCTGGCATATTTGAAGGGGTCACAGTGTGAAAACAATTATTCACACATCACCTTATAAGGTTGATTATATGACTTGTACAGTTCTGATTAGGACTATATTTCTTTCTTAATGTAAGGTAGGTAGGTAGGTAGGTAAAAGTTTATTGCTAAAAACCATTGGTCACCGCAATCTTGATTTACAACAGAGAAAAAAAAACTTATGAGGTTACATCTACATCTACGACAAATATAATTAAAACCTTTTTTAAAAAAACGTGTGACACTTACAGAGCAATACAGTCCACCCAAAGTTAGAGTTTGACCCGGATTTTCATAGCTGCCAGCGCAAACTTTGCCACTTGCTGTGTAACAAACCTGTATGTACCAACAAGTAGCATACTAAGTTGGGCTCCAGGGGACCTGGCGGCCAGTGAGCCAGTAATCCCACCAAGAAATTTGCCTCTGGGTTGGTCGTGAAGGGGGCACGTGAGCAAGTAGTGGAGCACGTCATCGACTTCACCTGAGCCACAACGGCAAAGTCTGTCCAAAGCAGGGATGTTGTCACATCTCCCCTCTAAAAAAGCAGAAGGCATGGTCTGAAAACACAGGGCTGTGAAAGCTTTCCTCAGGGGAGCAGAGGTTCAATTGTGAAAATAGCTTTCCAGCCCGAAGGAAGTTTTAAACAAAGGATAATAAAGAGAGAATGGCGATAGTGAAGCCACAGCCAATTCCTTATTTATTTATTTATTTATTTATTTATTTTTAGCTCTTGTATACCGCCCTATTCCCACAATGGGAATACTCCTTCCATTTGGAGTATAAATAAATCTTGTCTTTGACCAATTTTTTGATACTGGGGTAGACAAAAGAGGGGATAAATTCAGTACTGATCCCATAAAGGTGTAATATGGGTCTGACAAGCTTTGCCCAGGACTCCCGCAAGGGGTGCTGGAGTTGTTCTATTTAGCATTTCTTTGGCAAGCAGGAGTTGCTCATGGCACCCAGCTTCAGCAAGTACATTGCCAAGGCAATGTGTATGTGTGTTTCAATAGGAATTAGCCCTACTTCAGCTCTTACATATGCAGAGGGTGTGCCACGGGGTACAGCAAGGAGAGATCGAATAAAAGAATTTTGAACCACCTCGAGGTGTGGTATTTTAGTATACCCCCAGATTTCGGCCCCATATGTTAATTGAGGGACTATCTTTCTTGCAAACACCTCAACTGCAGGAGCAACCAGTTTACCACCTTGGGTTGAAAAGAATCTCAAAAGGGATTGAGTGGAGTGGGAGGCTTTCAAAACTGTTGCTTTCAGATGATGTGTATTTGGCTCTAGCTAAAAAAGGGATAAGAGTGGCTGCCTAAGAGTAGCAGCACATGAGATCAATTCAGTTGAAGTTCACAATCAGGTTTGATACAATCTTTCGACTGCATGAGTCACCGATTAAACACGGCTTAGTTGATGAAATAGATGGAGTTTTGGGTGGACGGCTTGTTTTTTGTTTTGTTTTGTTTTGTTGTTGTTGTTGGTTTAACAATAAAAATGAAGACTGCCAAAGCCAACTGTGGAGGTGCAAGAACCCAGTCTGCTTTACGAAATGAAGAGATGTAAATAAAAATAAACTAAAATGACCCTGCGTTACAGGCTGTGAGTATAGCTGGATATAGTAGAATGAAACAACTGGGCTTTAGCTGGTTGACATGTGATCCACCCTGTGGCTGGTCACCTTCTATATCACAGAGCTAATTAGCAATTTAGAAAATCTAAGAGTAGAAATCTGTGTTGGTATTTTCTTAGCATGATAAATGAAATTTGTCTTACTTCCTCTTTTTGGCTATACTCCAGTTGTGTTTCTAAAAGTTGCATGTTTAAGTCTGGAAATACAGTAGATCCCCTATATCCGTGGGGGGTTGCTTCCAGCCCCCCTCCCCTGTGGATACTGAAAAATGTGAATAGGGAACTCTACAGAGTGTAGCGTAAGGACAAGAACCAAGGTAGAGGGAGCCACTTCAGGATGCCATGATTTACCAATATAGTATAATCTCTGGTTTCCTCTAGTTCCCAGTTCTGGTAACTGCACCATATGAACATATATTTCTGTTTATTTTTTTAATTTAATGTTTTAAATATTTTCAGACCGTGGATAAATGGGACTGCCAGTACTGATTTTGCAGATATTGCAGAGGGGGGCGGTATCCTGCTGTATTAAGAATTTGGGAATTGGAAGAAAATTTCAAGAGGGAGATACATAGGTATATCATTTGGTGAGAAACAGTCTTTAATGCACCCTCTTCTCAGTACATCTCTAATCCTGCCAGGATTAACTCGCAACATCATTTGGGTCTCTGACTGCATTTGGGAGTAGAGAGATGCAGAAAACAGATGGATCCAGATGTTCCTCCCCAACCAACCAGTCAGGAGCTCAGCTGGCCTGGCTAGAATATGGCAGTTATTAGAAGAACTTGAGAAGGGAAATTATACTTTAATCTGTTTGGGGAATATATAATTGTTCCCTGCCATGCCACCTGTACTCTTTTGGGTGAGGCCAAACAATGACTGCATGGACATCTAAATTGCATGTTTTCAAATATAAATTTCAGATTCTATTGATGGAAACTCAATGACTCCAAAGTAAGAAAATAAGGTTTATAGATCTCTTTGGTAGCCTCATTGCGCAGTGGTTAAACGGCTGTTCTGCAGCTAAAACACTGCTCACGACCTGGGGTCCAATCCCAGGTAGCAAGCTCAAGGTTCACTCAGCCTTCCATCCTTCTGAGGTCGGTAAAATGAGGACCCAGCTTGCTGGGGGTGGGGTGCAATATGTAGCCTGCATAAATGAATGGCAAACCACCCAGAGAGTGCTTTAAGCGCTATAGAGCAGTATATAAGCAGAACATTTTTTTTTTGCTTTTGCTGTTGGAGAAAAACTGGATTGAAACAGTCATGGGACATTGAAAGTTCTTGTTAAAGGAGTATTGCCAATCCCAGAAGTGAAACTGTTTCAACGATTCCTCTCCTCAGAGGAACCTGGGAACTGCAGTTTTGATGGTGATGGCGGGTGGGTACAGATGGCCCTGTACCCAAGTATGAATCTCAAGATTCCTTGTGGGAAAGTATGTTTTTCTATAAAGGAGATAGCAGTTTGATACATCTTAAAGCAGGGGTGTCCACACTTTTTGTAAGGAGGGCCAGATTTGGTGGCTGAGAATGTGGGGGGAGCGGTTGTTCTGCAAGCCCCAACCACTGATCCCTTGCAAGCCCTACCCGCTGACCCCTAAACCCCACCCACTGACCACTTGCAAGCCCCACCCACTGTGCCCCTCCCCCTCAATCTTTGCAAACAAAATTATTAAGAACAGAGTTGGCTAGAATCCATTGCAGTATGAAACTGCAAACTACTCAAAGTAAAATAAAAAAGAATACTACAAAAACAAGAATTATAGCAGGAAGCATTCGCATGTCACTTGAGGGAGGAGGTGGGGTGAGAGAAGCAAGACAGGCAGCAAGAGGCACACGCTCCTCAGGATGGGAATGCGAGCCCACTCTTCTTCAGCTGCCACCGCCTAACCACCCCCTTTGGCCTTGCGGCTCCCTCAGGAGACTGTAGCCACCCTTCCAAGCCTGTTGAGCCAACATTGGCAGGCGGGAACCAGGCTCGGTGTCAAGGTGATGTCCAGACAGCACAGCCCCACAGATCCCTTTGCGCCACCCCACCTCTTCTTTGCAAATGGCCTGGTGGGACAGACTTTGGACATGGCTGCCTTAAAGGCACTTTCAGAGGGCTGTCGTCTCTGGAGGAACCAGAACTACAGCTTCGGCATCTAACTGGGCAGACTTGGGGATCTTCCACAGCCAATAGCATGCTGCCACAGCTAGGGCACCAAGGAGACATGAAGAAACACAAGCAGGAGAGGTTGGGCAGACACCGCGGGTACACCTGAGTGCGTTGAGGTCCCCAGTAGACGTGAGATAAGTGGGTTTTCTTTCTCTCTCTCTCTTCAGAATCCTTTCCTGCTTTTTCATTGCGAGCTAGAGCAACCAACAAGGTGTGTGTGCAGCTGCCATCCCTGCTCATGGTTTCTTGTTGGAGAAGACTACTCTTCTTTGCCAACATAATAAAGGGATGCAATACTTTCGGTCTTTCCTCTCCTTCTGATCTGATTGCAGCCTGATTGCGTCCATTTTCTTCTTTGCCTAAATGACACCATTTCTCCCAATGAAAGGACGAGGCACCTGCCAGCTGTTTCTCTGTTTATTTATAGACATTGTGTGTGGCTCTGCATATATTTTCCTCTGAAGACACAGGAAAGAACTGGATGTTATAAGAAACTTGGAGTCACTGTGCATCTCTTTCCTTCTCTTCTTCATCTCCTATGATGCTGTGCAATGTGATGTTTTCAACCTGGACATTGTCCTACCAGCTGACTCTCATTAATGGGCATGAAGGAATGTATGGTTTGCTTGTTTGCTTGCTTGCTTGCTTGCTTGCTTCGGAGTAACACCAAATGCTACAATAAAAAAAGCACAAGACTGAATTTGATTTAAATCAATCAGCCATCCTGGATGAACAGAGAAGGCTTGGGCTAGAGATAATTAGCTACTATAAGGAATTATCTAAATGTCCTCCAAGTAGCAGCCATTTTGTACAGCACTGGCCTTGCGTGTCATTAATTTTAGAGGACCAGACAAGAAAACATGCTTGGAAGTGCAGACTTCAAAGCTCTGTGAAATCTTGCAAATTGCAAATCAGTTTCCCATTTTCACATGGCTGTTTCGCTATCTCCATATATAGGATCTGTGTCTTAGTATCTCTTGGAGAACCTATGTAGCCAAGGTATCAGCAGGTTTACAAGGTCGAGCCATTGTCCATAGATACAAGAGATGGGCACAAAATGAACTTTTAATTTGTTTCATAATTCGTTATTCCTTTCTTTAGCTAGCCCCAAGCCAGTGCCTCAAAAAGCCCCTGCCCGCCAAAGCTGCCAACACCACCACTGCTGGTAAGTCAAACTCAAACCAGTTCAGGTTCGTAGGATTTTTTAAAAAATTCATATGAACCCAAACCAAAGGTGGGCCCGAAACAGAACAAACCGAACCATCAGTTTTCTGTTTCATGCCCACCTCTAATAGATAACCGCAAATGAAGTCATAGCACAAATCAAAGGACACTACAAATCTGTCTCATTGTATTTGTCAGGATCATCAATTTGGACAAAGATTAAGCAAAGGTTTGTTGACGAATCAGCAATTTTCCGTGGCATATCACAATTTGTTTTGGGATTTGTGCCCGTCTCTACTTTCAACTGTAGGAGGAGACATTTCGATGAGGTGGTTTTCCTCATCCATCTCTCCACCCATTTCTAGCTAAAACAGAAACTTGCTAGCTCAGCATGAGTGTTTGCTACTTGGAGCAGCCCACAAACGGCTACAAATGCATCCGTCTACTTATTCTCTTACTGTACCATCCCCTCTGTGTTGTTGGCCTCATTGTGCCTTTAGGAGCAAGGCAAAAAGTTGAGTTGCAGTAATACAACTCATGAGTCTTCTTGTTAAGCAAGCATGGGGTGCGAAAATGCAAAAGCTGGGGTGGGGGCTGAAATACTAGCTTCCCCCACTTCTGAATTATGACAAAGGATGCCCCCAGGGTTAGGTTTTGCCTCTGGAATCTCAGGGAACGTGGTACTGCTGTCCGGCAACCACAGATTTAAATTGGCTTACTCCTCGGCTCACAGAATTAAAGACTTTGGAGGATGTGATGTACCCCGACTTTAAACAGACCAATCTTTCTCTCTCCTCTGGTTGCTTTAAGAGAACCCAAATGGTTAGGTCTCAGCAACCACCAGATAAGCAGCCCAAGGGCAAAAAGCTTAAATGTGCACATGCAACTGCTGATGGCAGATGTCGCTACTTCAACTTCTGTCCCTCTGCCTTACTCCTGAAAAACAGATATGATCATGCATGATTTCCTGCTGAGAGAGACAGATCTCTCATACTCCTTTGGAGTTAGAGCAGTTCTACATGCGTACACGGTAACTGGATTACTTCCTGAAGTTCTTGAATAATGTGTTCAAAACAAAACACAGCACCTCAGCAAATTTCTTGCCATCCTGGCTACTGTACCTTTCCTCGCTGTGAGTTTGCTAACAGAAGATGGGAAAGGGCCAAACTGATGAGGGTGAAGGAGAGGAAATTTCAAGGATGTCCAGAAAACATCAGCATGGGGTGAGTTCCAGCAAAATCGTGATGTACCTTCAAGTTGGAACTGACTTACTGTCAACCTTTCAAGGTGAAATATTATTTACCAGTGCAATGCCCTGAGCAAATTTCCATGGCTGACTAGAGATTTGAACCCAGACCTAGATTGTTACTGTATTCACTACGCCGCATTAGGTACCCCTCACCCCCAGTAAAATTACTGATTCTGGATTCGACAGGCTGCTGCAGCACTAAGGCCTCTATCCCACAACCGCTAAAATCCGCTTCTTACCTCAAGATAAACCGCCTCCAAAAATTGTGCCCCCACGAGCAGCTGGCTTTAAAAAAATGTGACCACGCCCCCTTTCACAAGTTTTCCAAGTTCCAGCCCCAGAGGTGGGAATAATTTGCCTCAGTTCAGATGCGGCATTTTAGCCAAAGCAAATGTCACTGGGGACTCTAAAATCTGCTTACACTTTGAGTAGTCTGGCTCTGCAGCAGCAGCAACAACAGCAAAGGGACAAAGAAGCTGTGTGCGAGTGTGAGTGAACACCCCACTGGCACTTCCTGTTTTTTGTTGAGTGTTGAGTGCGTGCGCGCGCGCGCGCACACACACACACACAGAGAGAGAGAGAGAGAGAGAGAGAAGGGGGCGAGGGGAGAGCTTGACACCCCACCAGCTAGCATCAGAATTAACTCATTGTTCAATAAAGCCTGTGCAAGAGACAGGGAGATTTCCTCTGATACCCACCCTGGTTCTTTTCTCTACCCCCCTCCCCTCTTCCCACACCCCTTTCCCAGCTGCTTTGATGCAGCTTCCGGTCATGGGGACACATCAGAGGTGGTTAAGAAAACAACGTTTGTGAGGACACAGAAACCGCCTTTCATACCACGTGACCGTTGCCACAGCAAATGTCAACAGACTATTACTGAATTGGCAGTTACATATAATATATAAATTAAATGTGTTTGCCACTGAGCAGTGCAGCAGTAACGTAGATAAAATGTCAGTATTGATATAAAGGGTTGCAGAGTTAGGCTAACAGAAAGACAATGACAATGAATAGAGTAAAAACTCATATATTCATATATACAGCAAAAATATACACAGCATAACAACCAAGCATTATATACAATATAGCAAACAGACAAACAGAGTGTGGGGTAAACTGTTCTCACCATAACAGTCCCCAAATTACAAATGGCAAGCTAGTGCTTTTTATACTTATCAGCACTCATAAGATCTGATGCAATCTCTAATTAACAATCTGATGCAATCTGATCTAACCATTACAAATCATGATGTTACAATCAGTTCCACCTGCACTTCATCACTTAACATGCCTGTGATTACTTATCTCTAACACTTGTGGATTACCATCATGACACTGCAGAATCTAACTGCCTCCATTTTACAATTCTCTTTACACATTCTGTTAAATATACATAACATATGTTTTATCAACTTTTACATATCTTGACACCCCTCCTATATTTAACAGATTTCAACTCCTAGCCTTTTCTTAAAACATACATGTTTATCTTTACATAAAGGCTTTGTAAATATGTCAGCATAATTATCAACACTTGTACAATATTCCAATACAATCAAATGTTGTTCTATGTAGTCCTTCACATTCTGGTAACGGATCCCAATGTGCTTGCTTCTGGATCCGACCTTCTGATTCTGTGTTAATCGGATACACGAAAAAGAATCATTATACACTTTGACTGGCAGTTTAACATTTACATTTACATCCTTTAACAACTGTACTACCCAGGTCAACTCACAACACAAATCACTCACAGCCCCATACTCAGATTCTGTAGAAGAACACGAAATGTACCTCTGTCTTCTGGCCTTCCAGACAATTAGTGAGTTACCTAAATATATGGCATATCCAGACATTGACCTCCTTTCTGGACTTGAACCCCAGTCAGCATCTGCATAGCTAATTAAATCAAGATTATCACATATGGATATCTTCAACTTTTCATGCACTGTTCCTTTAAGAATATCTCAGAACATGCTTTATACCTTTCCAAATGCTTCATCAACAAATACTATCAATATCAAAAAACCCTTTGTGTATAAGCAACCTTTTTCTCTTGCAAAATGTCCTTTGCTCTCTGGCGCCATCCTTTGGTGCATCCACTCGCCATTCCTTCAGAGACATATGCTCTTTGTCCATGGCCCATCATCCACTGCTTCCTTTCTTCTCCGGGCATCAGCAGCACATCTTCAAAAATCTGTGGCTCATGGGATACAAAATTCACAACAAACCTTTCAGGTGGCACTCCTTTGTTGGATCTTGTAGATTTTCTGATCAACACTGGCTCCTCATCTTCCACCTTTTCATCATGAAATGATGTAGACTCCCCTCCATCACTGGCAATCTCATCTTTCATTTTTCCATCATGTAATGCTGTAAACTCCCCTCCATCACTGGCAACTTCTTCAACCTCAGTGTGGGGATAAATGCTTGGCAAAAACACTTCATTATTAGCATGTAGAGCTTCCCAATTTTTCTGCTCACAGAATGTTGCAGACCTGCTTATATAAACTTTTCCATGACTGTCACAAAAACGCCAGGATTTTGCTGCAGGCTGAAAACCAATAAACATAAGCTTTCTGGACTTTGGGCTATTTTTGTGTCTATACCTCTTTGGAATCAATACCCATGCTTCAGAGCCAAATGTATGGAGATATTTGATTGAAGCTTTCCTTCCATGCAGCAGAGTATATGGGATTTCATTCACAGCTGAACTCCACACCCTATTAGACACATAATTTGCATACTTGATAGCTTCAGCCCAATAACCTTTGGGAAGTTTTGCATCTGCCAACATTGCATTCATGATATTTTGGAGAATTCCATTCTTCCTCTCAGCCAATCCATGCTCAGCAGAAGCAGAGGGGTTTGTCAGTCTATGTTTCACCCCTTTCTTTTCTAAATAGTCAACAAACAGCTTTGCTAAAAATTCACCACCCCTGTCACTCTGTACAGCTAAAATTTTCTGCTTGTACTGTCTTTCTGCCATCTGAAACCATTTCCTAAACATAGCACTCACTTCACTCTTGTGCTTCATTATATATACCCAAGAATAACGTGAATAATCATCAGTTATTACTAGGCAGAATCTAGCACCACCAAATGAATTCGCCATGGGTCCAATTACATCAATATGTACCAGCTGTAGAGGTTGATGTGACTTTCTCAAACTCTTTTTAGATATGGGAGCAGACTTCACCTTCATGCCTTTACAAACATGGCAATCTAAAAACTTATTACAGCTTTGCACAAACCCATGTTCCACATGTTGCAGAGTTTTCCTAATGCCTTCAAAACTTAGGTGCCCTAATCTTCTATGCATCAAATGTATGCATTTGTCATGTAGAGGCTTATTTTCAACCATGTTCAAAACTTTCTCTGAAGTGCTTATCATAAACAAATTGTTTTGGAGCCATCCAGTTGCTATTGTTTTCCCATTTTTTACAATCTTGCAACTACTCTTACTGAACTGTACATGAAAACCTTGTTTTACAAGCATAGGCACACTTAATAAATTATTCTTTAAAGACGGTATATACAGGACCTTATCAAATACACATTTGAGGGGCTTGAAAAATATTGTACCTTCACCACAGACTTCTGCCTGAGTCCCGTCTGCCAAGGTCACAGTTCTAGAATTAAACAAAGTTAGTTTCTCAAACAAACATTTCTTGTTTATACAATGAATACTGGCCCCTGAATCTACAATAAATAATTCCTGTCTTAAGCACTCTTTTTCCCTGTTATCTTTAATTACAGACAGCTGGTGACCTTCACTCTTCCAGCGTGTGCCAGCATTTTTTCTCTGCCTTTGCCGCTTGTTAACCTTATCACAGAAACGAAAAACATGTTGGTCACTCCCACAATTATAGCATCTTCTAACTACTTGTATTGTTTCTCCAGACACTTGAGCAGGCTTTTTATTTACTTTAGAATCAGTCCTCCTTAATTCTTCCTGCTGGAGCCTTGACTGTATGTAAGAGACAGACAATTCATCACTCTTCATAGCTTCCAGTCCCATTACTAAATTGTCATATGACTCATCCAAGCTTGACAATATAACAAGGCATTTGTACTCCTCTTCATGATTTATGCCTACTTCAGACAATTGCTGAAATATACTATTTACTTTCCTTATATAATCAGAAATAGTTTCACCTGGGCTTTGCCTTGAACGGAATAATTTTCTCATCAGAGATACTTTACTTCCAGCTGTGTCCTGAATGTGAGCTGCTCTGAGAAACGACCAAGCCTCATGTGCCGTTTTTGCTTCCTTCACATAAACGAACTGGGATTCCTCCAAGGACAACATTATAACTGCCAAGGCTTTTTCATCCTTCTTCAAATCTTCCTCATCAGCTTCTTCATCAAGCTGCTTATCTACATACTGATAGAGCTCATGGAAGATCAAGAAATGCTTCATAGACAGACACCAATTCAGGTAATTATTGTCAGAGAGCTTTACAAGAGGCACTGGAGATAGATTTATACTTGCCATTATTGCTGATAGTGCCGGCTCCTTATCTGCCGTTCCTGCAACACTTTTTTCAGCTTTTTCGGCAAATATTTCTTCAGCCTCCACAGCTTTCACTCAAATCACACTCTGTTTTGCTTGGCTTGTCCTTATCAGCTGCTTTTCTCCTCTGCTCACATTCCAAGCCTCTCAGAGAGAAATCCTTTGCAGCTCTGCTTTGTCTCCGTTCCAACTCCAATCTGTTTTCTCTGCAAAAACACAACTTTACACAACACACACTTTATCTATACAGGTACAAAAAAACCCATCAGGCTGCTGAACCAGCTGGGCCCATAACCCTGTCAGCAGACTATTACTGAATTGGCAGTTACATATAATATATAAATTAAATGTGTTTGCCACTGAGCAGTACAGCAGTAACGTAGATAAAATGTCAGTATTGATATAAAGGGTTGCAGAGTTAGGCTAACAGAAAGACAATGACAATGAATAGAGTAAAAACTCATATATTCATATATACAGCAAAAATATACACAGCATAACAACCAAGCATTATATACAATATAGCAAACAGACAAACAGAGTGTGGGGTAAACTGTTCTCACCATAACAGTCCCCAAATTACAAATGGCAAGCTAGTGCTTTTTATACTTATCAGCACTCATAAGATCTGATGCAATCTCTAATTAACAATCTGATGCAATCTGATCTAACCATTACAAATCATGATGTTACAATCAGTTCCACCTGCACTTCATCACTTAACATGCCTGTGATTACTTATCTCTAACACTTGTGGATTACCATCATGACACTGCAGAATCTAACTGCCTCCATTTTACAATTCTCTTTACACATTCTGTTAAATATACATAACATATGTTTTATCAACTTTTACATATCTTGACACCTTTTACTTTAAGCCTTTTCTTCCGGCCATGGGATAGGAGCCTAAGAGAGCCTGTGGGGAAATAATTGATCCTCATGTCTCATCTCTAGTATGAGAGCAAGACAAAGAACTTTTTTAAAAAAAAAAATCTGAGCTGTCCACAGTTTGGACAAAATTGATCTGCATGAAATGAGTGTATGTTCATGCTATGATGAAGCAAAGTGGACACGCATTTGCACACAAGTGGATAAGGACTTGCCAAAAAAAGACACAGACAACTCATATAGCCAGGAAGCCCTCCTGAGAGAGCCATCCCTGAAGGAGGTTGAAAGGGATGGCTTGTAGGTCTAGGGCCTTTTCAGCAGCTGCCCCCAGGTTATGAAATGCCCTCCCAAGTGAGACCCGCCTGGCGCCAACACTTATGACATTTTGGCACCAGGTAAAAACCTTCCTGTTTCTGAAGTTGTTTAACTGACATAACATAGATTGTGGGTCTTGGTGGCAATTTTAGTTGTTTTGTGTTTAAATGTTTTTATTGTTTTTAATTGTCCATTGCCTTTTTAATATTTAAATGTTTTAACTGATCATTTTAATTGTAAGCCACCCAGAGACCGTTGGGTAGTGGGTGGCATATAAGTTGTATGAAATAAATAAATAGATAAATAAATAGATAGATAAATAAATAAATAAATAAATAAATAAATAAATAAATAAATAAATAAATAAATAAATAAATAGTACTAGTTGTTAAAAATCCATGCAGCAAGGCAGCAGCTGTTGTAGATTTAGGGTATATATCACACTTCAGAGGATTGTGTTCTCCTGATCAGTTCCAAGAGGGGATCTGGTGCCCTAAATCTGGTACCCTAAATCTGGCTGCAGAGCTCTTACAAAGCTCCCCTACTCCAGATCTATCTTGCCTGTGGACTTGACCAGATGAAGTAATTAATTCTCTGCATCAGAAGAGTGCACAGCTTACAAGGATTTGTAACTAAGCAAGCCTACCTGTCTTCCCTTTTGAAAAGGCGCTTTCTGTTTAAAAGGCCTCTAAGAAATCTTTCAGCAACCTGTTTAAAAATGGCAGCTCAGCTGGGGCTTAAGAAGTTGCTGCTTCTTAAGCAATTGAATGGTCACAGAAAACATCCAATATGGAAGCTCAATGAAAAGCACCATTTTGTTAAACTCCCCACCACCTTCTGGAGCAATGTGAGACTAAAAATAAGTCTTGTGTTCCGTGGGGTCAAAAAACAACAACCCAGGAAGTCACTGAACAAGTTTGAAGCTTCATGTATTCTGGGGGAAATGCCAGCAACATTACTGGGGAATCTGGTTTATTAAATAAAACCAGTGTTGGATCCAGAGGAGCCTTCAACTGCTTTGTGGTGCAGTGGTTAAATGCTTTATTGCCCCCAAAACTCTGCTCACAACCTGGGTTCAATCCCAGGTAGCCGATTTGAGGTACGCTCAACCTTCCATCCTTCTGAGGTTGGTAAAATGAATATCCTGTCCCTGGCAGGCAGGGGGCGGTGTGTACCCTGCATACGGTCATTAAATTATAAATCACCCAGAGTGCTTTAGCAGCAATTTATTGCTTTGGTATTAAAGCAGCAATTTATTGCTTTGAAGTTTCTTAACTTGAGGCATGTTTCTTCCTGCCCTCAGGCCAGTTGGTCTGTTGCCACCATCTGTGGTGCTGGCAGCCTGGCTCCATTTCTGCATCTCTACAATGCCCCAGATCTGTGTGGCATTCCTTCATTTGGGTCTTTGTCAACTAAAAGAGTGGTGGAGAATATTCTAGGATAATCGGGCACCCCCCAAATCTGTCTACCGCAAACTTCTGGCTCAGCCATGGAAGCTGAGGACAAGACAGGCCCTGAATCCATGGTGATTTCTACCCTCTTAAGAGGTTTTAGAAACTTTTGGAATTTTAAAAAAATGACACCGTCAACTTTATGCTGCTCATTTATCTCTCTTGCTTTGAAGTTGTCATCAAAGATCCACGACAGCCCCTCCCTCTCCCAGGTATGCACAGCACCATCCTTTGAAGATGTTTATTTATGTCACTTTTTTCAGAATAAAAGAAATGATTACAGTAACATGTCTAAGGCTCAGCTGTTTAGGCTTTAGGTTTCTCCCACCCATGAGGAAATGAAACTTACGTAATCTTATCAAAAATCTGCTCCGCTTTTTGTTCTAAGCCTCCCCAAAAGCGACAGGTAGAAATGTACTTCAGACGAGCTTTGTAGCGGTGACAGGACATATCCAGTTGAGCGCTCAGAAATAGGTTGCTTTGATTGCCTGCTTTGCCTGTGACGATCAATTTCGGCAGAATAAGGGAGTGCTGGAAATTCTATTCTTTGACCCAGAAACTTTACCATCACACCTCCTTGCTAAGGATTTTCTCACCCACTGAGCTGAACCAAAGAACTCATAGGGCAGTGGTGGCGAACCTTTGTCACTCCAGATGTTTTGGACCACAACTCCCAGAATTCTGAGCCTAGATTGCCAATGACAAAGGAGTGTGGGAGTTGTGGTCCAACACATCTGGAGTGCCAAAGGTTCACCACCACTGTCATAGTGATACAGCAGGAATGTTGTTGCTCAGTATGAGATAAGGGCCATAGATGGCCCAATTGGTGTCATAAGGAGCTTTCAAGACTCTTTGATATTTGTAGACATACTGTACTGAATTTCAGGTCTTTATTTATAGGAGGGCTATGGGGTGGTATGTTTGCCTCAGGCACCAAAATTTAGAGGATGCCAAAATCTAGTAGTGAATTTACTGATGGGTGAAAACCAAAATTTAGAGCAGGCCTACCCAACAGGTAGACCGCGGGCTACTGGTAGCCCGCGAAGGGTTCAAAAGTAGCCCGCCGGCCATCAATAAAAAAAGTGAGGGCATAAGTTCTCCACCGCTCCCTCCCCCATCCCAAGGACCACCACTGCCCCAGCAAAGTTCTGGGTCTGCCATCCCACTGTCTCTGCTGAGCGGGGCAGTTCAGTGGCCATGGCGCATTGAAATCTGTTTCCTCCAGAACAGATTAATTGGCTTTCAATACATTCCTATGGGAAACCGCTGCTCTACTTACAAAAGTTTTTACTTATGAGCATGTGCTTGGAACGGATAAAATTCATAAGTAGAGGTTTTAGTATAGTAGCCCTCAGGCACTTTGGGCCAGATAAAGTAGACCTTGGCCTGTTCAAAGTTGAACAGCCCTGATTTAGAGGATGCCAAAATCTAGTAGTGAATCTACTGATGGGCAAAAACCAAACTTATTCACTTTCCCTTTTTCAAAAGCATAAACTTTCTCTTTCTTTGGGGGGTACATCACATTCTCTAACCACCTTTTGCATTGGGGAATGGGGGAGGTCATGCTTATGCCTCCATATTAGAGCAGGTGTGGAAAAGTGCCACTTGCCTGGTTCTCAAAATGGCTAGTTATGGTTCTGCGGAATATTCTGGCTCCTTGGCTTTGGATAGCAAATGGATTCTGAAGGTCAGTGGCTCCTACTTATGAGACACTCCACACCCTTGTGTTATGGCAAAGAAAACTTTTGGCAGCTTCCTTCTGAGTAATGCTGTATGTCTATATTTGTAAATCAATAGATATTCTCCGTACACAAAGTGAAATGGATGCTGCATCTTCTGGCTCCTGGATCTGTTACAGCATGAGAAAGCACGGGGAACTAACTGCACACAGAATGGAAACCCAAATGACCTTCAAACTGAGCACAGCTAGTGCCTCCTTAGTTTTCTGCAGATCTGGGCACATGGTAGTCTTTCCCTACTGCAGGTTCAAAAGATTTACGTCTGCTGCCTTCAGCAGAGACATCTGGCCTTAGTCTGCATTTTGAAGCTAAAATATTCCCCTTACAATATCACAGCTTATTGACTGTGAATGCTGCTAGAGACACAGAAAGGCTGTGTACCTCTGTGTACCTCTGTTGCATAATTAATTTTTACTTTTCTTCTTTCTTTTTAAATAATAGATTATGTTGTATTGTTGTATTGTGTTTTTATTGTTGACTATATGATTCTTATATTTCCTTTTATATAGAGAGAGCATATTTTACCAAAACAAATTCTGGGTGTGTCCAACCACACTTGGCCAATAAAAGTATTCTGAAACTCTGAAACAGCTGCTCCCATAGCAAAGCATGAAAGGACCATTCTTGGTCCATGTAGGAACTAACGATACTTCAAAATGCAGCTTTCAGGAATCACAAAAGCATACGAAGAGATGGGTAGGGAGCTGAAGGACCTGCGTGGCCAGGTGGCAATCTCATCTCTCCTCCTTGGAGAAGTATGTGGCCTACAAAGGGAAAGAACAATAGTGGAGGTGAACAATTGGCTTCGGAGATGGTGCCGGCAGGAACGATTTGGATTCTTGGACCATGGTTTGCTATTTCATCCGGATGGGATATTGGGCGAGGATGGGGTGCACCTCACCACTGCTGGTAGGAATCTTTTTTGCCAAGAGGCTTGCAGATTTACTAAGGAGAGGTTTACACTGAGTTTGCAGGGGGAGGGAGAAAATTTTCTTAACGGTAGAGATCCAGAAGGGGTTGTGGAGATTAACCCAAATGTTGCAATAGGAGCAGGACAAGAAGTAGTGCAGACCATCAGTGCGAGGAAAAAGAGGTTAAGCAAAGGCCATGTAAGAAGCACACACAGCCTAAAATGTCTCTAAACCAATGCACAGAGCATGGGGAACAAACCAGAGGAACTGGAATTCCTAATACAGCAAAATAAATATGACATAATTGGAAACCTTGTGGTATGAGATTTATGCTTGGAATGTAGTTACTGGAGGGTATAACCTGTTTCAAAGGAACAGACCTAGTAAGAAAGGAGGAGGTGTAGCTTTATGTATTAAGGACATTTATAATGCTGAAGAAATACAAGAGAAACTTTAAGAAGCCTTGTAGCACAGTGGTTAAATGCCTGTACTGCAGGTAAAACTGTGCTCGCAACCTGGGGTTCAATCCCATGTAGCAGGCTCATGGTTGACTCAGCCTTCCATCCTCCCAAGGTCAGTAAAATGAATACTTAGCTTGCTGGGGGGGTGCAATGTGTAGCCTGCATACTGTAATTAAAAACTGTAAACCGCCCAGAGACTAATTGAAGTGGTATGGGGAGGTATATAAGCAGAACACTTTTGGCTTTGCTTTAAACAGCAGGAAAAGCATGTTAGTATTTGGGTGAAAATCAGGAGTGAGAGAACTGGGAGTGATGTCACTGTGGGGGTATATTATAGACCCCCAAGCAAGCGGAGGAGTGGGATGATGCCTTCTGTGAACAAATGGCCAAGCAGTCAAATGGAAGAGATGTAGTATTAAGGGGAGATTTTAACTATCCTGATATATGTTGGCAGTACCACTCAGCTAAGAATGCAAGGTCTAACAAATTCTTTACTGCCCTTGCAAACAATTTCATGGTCCAGAAGGTAGAGGAGGCAACAAGAGGCACAACCATTTTAGATCTTGTTTTAACCAATAAGGAGGACCTTATAAATGGGGTTGAAGTGGTGGGATCTTGAGGTAAAATGACCATGCCCTCGGAATTTGTTATACAGTTGGAAGGTGAAGCTAAGCATAGTCAGACAAGAATCCTGGACTTTAAGAAAGCCAATTTTTGTAAATGTGGGGAATTATTGCCTGTGATTCCATGGACTGAAACACTGAAAGACAAGGGAGTCCAAGAAGGGTGGGAGTTCCTTAAAAGCGAGATATTAAAGGCATAATCTAAAACTGTTTCAACAAGAAGAAAAAAATGGAAGAGGTTTAAAGAAACCACAATGGTTTACTAAAGAACTTTCAACTCAGCTAATTATAAAAAAACAAGTACAGTGGTACCTTGTATAAAGGAATTAATTTGTTTCAAATTAAATTATGTTAAGCAAATTTTCCTTTATACAAATTTCCTATAGGAGTGCATTGAAAATGGAGTAATCCCATTTTTATGTTGTACGGATTTGCCCCATAGGCAATTCTGTTAAGCAAATTTCCCCTATCTCCAGAATTTTTTATGTTGTACAGATTTTATGTTATACAAACTGTTTGTTATACAAGGGCCCACTGTACAAGAAATGGGGAAATGGGGGGATGCACCAAAGAGGAATATAAGCAAACAGCTAATATAGGCTGGTAAAAAGAGCTAAAGCATAAAATGAAATTAGACTTGCCAGAGAGATTAGAGATAGTAAAAAGGTTTTCTTTAGTTATGTCCGCAGCAAAAGGAAAAATAAGGAAATGATAGGCTCTCTGCGTGGCAATGATAACCAGTTACTAATAGGAGACAAGGAAAAGGCAGAACTACTCAACTAAGTTAATGAGTTATGCTGCACATTGAGAGCCAGTATAGTCTAGTGTTTAACAAGGACTCAGGCAATTTTGAGTTCAAATCCCTGCTTGGCCATGGAAGTTCACCGGGGAGTAACAATGGTAAACTACTTCTTCAACATCTCAGGTCTCTTGAAAATCAGATTGGGGTTGTGCCCATAGCGAAATCTGATTAGAGATGGGCACAAAGCAGTTCGCCCTGGTTTGTTTAAATTTGTAGGTCTTCCTCCTGGGGCAGCTGACCAACCTGGGCAGGAGCAGAGACTGCCCTTCCCTGCCTTCTCTGACAACTCACCCACTCCGATGAGGAGGTGGGGCAGGAATATATTGATGGTCTCTTCTCATTCTGTATAGAAAAGGCAACTCAACAGATAGTTGACTCTTTCTTCAACACTGGCAAGGGAGGAAAAACATCTTATGCCCCGTGAAAGCCAAGAAACATTGAGGATGCAAGGAGAGCTGCATGGCACATAACTTTATCATCCAACTCCTGGTTGCAACCTCTCAGCATCTGCAGCCTTGGGCAATCAACTCCCTCTGTCTAACAAGAAGGCCAGGACTTTTTGTGTTGAAGTCCTACTGTATCTGGAAGGACATAAAGTCTTGCTTCAAGTTCACAAACTCTCTCCCGGTTCTTGTATGATTTCTAATGTGAGACCTTATTTGAACCGTCATGTTATTTAAAATGGCTGAATTGTTCAAGTAGATAAACTTCACCAAATGTGACTTACTTAAACAATATTCAGGGATATCATTTTCCCCCTCTAATACTTCCATCAATTCTTGCAGGAGCTCATGCAGACCAGTCGTAAGTTACGCAGAAAAAGTATTGACCATTCTTCCTGTTGCTTAGGGAAGCAAGCACGCTTGAAGCAGGTAGAACCAACTCTTTACTGTGCATGGAGATTTAACATTACAGCTTCTGGTTTAGAGCAGTTAGTAGTTTTGCAAAAATCTGCAGGTCCTCTTTGCATCCGAGCTGTGCTTGTTCCATTACATAACCAAGGCTTTAAATATTTTCTTTGGCTTGGTAAGACAACCCTCTGCCCCCCAACTGCCCTGTTCAAGAGTAATTGCCATCCCACAGTGTTCCAATATTTATTACACATTATTAGTTGACTGCCCATTTATGAGACATAATGAGGACTTTCAGAAGCTATAAATAAGACAGATTTGTACTTTCTGGCACATTCATTAACATGACTGATTACCATTGGCAGAACATTACACAACTGTGAAGCTCTTAAATGATACCTAAACAATGGTCTTTCCTCATTTGTCAAGTTCCCCTAATTAAAAGGCAATAGTGGCACTCAAAATTAGCATTTTCCTTCTCAGCTGGGGTGGCATTTATCATTAAAATCACAGATGTCACCATTTTATTTTTAATTTTTTGCCTTCTGCCATCTTGCTCCCACTTGCTTAGGAGGACAAAGCCACCATGCTGGGGGGACCATTTATGATCTGGGTAAAATGCATTCTTCACGACACTGATTAAAAGCTGGGACTTACTTAGATAACGTATACAGATGACACTTTAAGCATTCATTATTCTACCAGCAAACAACATCAAGAGCTAGTTGGAGACACAGGCAGGAATATCTGCATCCTATTCCAGAAGATGTATTCCTCAAGGCCAGTAGCTAGACATTTGGCTAGAGATGGAAGCTGAAAAAGCTAGAGCCTGAAGTGCAACAAGGCAGAGAAGTCCTTGCCTGTTGAGCAAGCTAAAGCAGATCAACAAGACTACTCAAGCAAAGTAGAAGCACTGATCCAAGTCAACCAGGGTCAAGATTCAGCAAATGAAAACGTGACCATCATGATGAAAATCTACCACAGTACTTCACCTGTAGTAATGTGTATTCATTTTGCAAACTCCATCTTCAGATGGTGCTTGACTACAAAACTCATGACCATACCATCTGGCTGCCTTGCTGGATGTTCCTATTTCATGCTCTGTTTTTTGATACCACGCAGTCTACTAAAGAATTCTACAGAAATCAAAGCATGGCACACACATGTTTTGTGGCATTTGGGTGGATATTCCTAAAGAGATCAGTCAGTTATGGATTTTGCATCTCCTCCCCATAAACGGCCATAGCTATCTTTGTCTATTACCTTTGGCATTGATAAATGGAGTGGTGGACTAGGTAAGTCTCATGGGGTTTCTCTTGTTATCCTTTTTCATGGATTGGCAGTATTATTTTGTCCCCATTTTTGTGTTCATCATGATCATGGGTCATGCTAATATTAACTAGTGAGTAAGCATATCCAATCTCGCCGGATTTCGAATGCTAAGCAATGTCGTCCCTGGTTAGTACTTGGATGGGAGACCGACCACCAGGGAATACCAGGTGCTGTAGGCACCTGGAGTAGGCACTGGCAAACCAGTCCAGAATTCCTGACAAGAAAACTCCATGGACATGGAGTCACGGAGAGTTGGTCACGACTGTAGCAACACAACACACACAGAGAGAGAGAGGATCCTGCTAATATTAACTAGTGAGAAGGAAGCCAGATTGAGGCTTGAATATTGAGGAAAAACCTCTTAACTGTTAGAGGAGTACGACAATGGAGCCAATTACCTCAGGAGGTGGTGAGTGCTCCAATGGTAAAGGCATTCGAGAATAATTGGACCACCATCTGTCAGATCTGCTTTGATCTGGATTCCTCTCTAGAGCAGGAGGATTGGACTCTATGACCTTCTAGGCGCCTTCCACTGTCATTATTCTATGATTCTGTGTTAACCTCAAGAACATTCATTGCATCATTTAATCTCCAAACATTGAAAAGGACAAGAGCAATTTATATTGTCCTTCTATTTTTCCTCCTCAGCCATGGTCCCCCTCCCATTTATTGCGTACTTCTTTTATTAGTTCGAAAGCCATGTGTTTCAAGGTGAGGAGAGATGCAAAACATGGTACTGGATCGGATCACAGCCAAGGAGAGATCCACTTCTCCATCTTGCAAAGACCGGGTTTTGAAAGTTTACCAGAAAAACAATCCGATCTCTGGCTATCTCTGAAGGTCGCCAAAGACACAAGCAGATCTCCCTGATTAAAAAGTAATGCCCTGCACATATCCTCCTCATATGGCAATTAGAGATTCCACCTCACAGTTTATTTTGCCTTTGTGAGAAAAACATCTTAAGATTTTTCCATTAAAAGAGGAAAAATAAATTCTATTCTTTCTTCCTTATGAAGCAAAGAGGCATGTGTGGTGGTAGAAAAGACACATTTCTAACATTTTTTTTTAAATCTCCACAATCACCACTCAGTCCATTTCTGTTCTTGTGATCATTGGTGAGAGCATTCACATAGTGGAGTCATGCATCAAACATCACTGAGGTATATAACAGGCAAAACACAAAAACAGTACAAGGTTAAATCCTTGTTTTCTGACTCCTTGTTCTGTCTGGGACAATAATGAACATCTTTTCGAATTGGCCATTTCCCCCCATTTTAAAACTCTGATATCAATGTCTGATCTTTTCCTGATAATGGCTTGTGCTCTATTGTGAGGTTTGTCTTTTTTCCCCACCAGCCACCTCCATCATTTTTCTGTAAGTTAACAGAGATCAGGAGATACTATACCTCTGACAGCCAAGAAAGAAGGGAAACAATCCTCTTTAAAATGTCAAAGGACTCAAAGTGTGATTTATCCTATTTTTTCATTTGGACACAATAAATCTAGCACCTGATAAGCTAACCTTCTGTCAAAACCAACCCCCAACCATACAAGCCAGACTTACACCACCACCACCCAAATCCATATTACTTGGTACTTCACAGAAATACTTTGCTTCCTTATTCTGTGAAGCAGGTGACAATCTTTCTCTTCAGGCAAGCTTTCCCTGAGTGAAATGCTGTCAAGTGGGGTTGTAAAAAGTGTTCTGCTTATGTACCGCCCCATACCACTTCAAGTAGTCTCTGGGCGGTTTACAGTTTTAATTACAGTATGTAGGCTACACATCCCCCCTCCCCCCGCAAGCTGGGTACTCATTTTACCTACCTCGGAAGGATGGAAGGCTGAGTCAACCATGAGCCCGCTACCTGGGATTGAACCCCCAGGTTGTGAGCACAGTTTTAGCTGCAATACAGGCATTTAACCACTTCACCACGAAGCTCCTTGGATTGTTGTACCTTACTGGATTGTGGTACCTTACTGCACTGAATGTGTTTTAAGCTACTTATATCTTTTGGTATTACTGTATATTCATCTATCCTTTTAGAACTGTATACTCACTTTTACTAACTTAAACTTTTAATTGTTGTAAGCCATCTTGGGTTATTTTAAAAGATTTTTTTTAAATGAAATAAAATAAAAGCAAAACGGGAATAAAATATAGGCCAAAGCAGGGAAGAAAGTGAGGCTTAACAGAAATTGTGATCTAGTAAGTACTCATTTGCATTGATTGATGGCTGTTTTTTCTTGATTACGGTGGCAGTTGATTTGAGAAGGAAAAACATGCCCAATGAATGGAACTAATGTTCCCATTATATATAAGAATAACAATAAGTGCTTGATTCTTCTGAGTAACTAAGAATTATATTTTAGGAGGTTGGGTTCTAGCAGTTGCAATGAGTTTGTAACTGATACCTTGGGAGTAAACAGGTTTATTCCCAAGGTATCAGTTACAAACATATCACAACTGAGTGGAACTTGAAAAGGTGCAAAAGAGAGTGACTCAAATGATTACTGGGCTGGGCCACCTCCCTTAAGAGGAAAAGCTAAAACATTTGGGCTCTTTAGTCTGGAAAAAAAGGCATATGATTGAGATGTACAAAATAACGTAAGACATGAGTAAAGTGGATAGAGGGACACCATTCTCCCTCTCACAAAATATCAGAACTAGGGGACATCCACCCAAACTGAGGGCTGGGAGAGTAAGAAAAGACAAGAGAAAATATTTTTTCACCCAGCGTGTTGTTAGTCTGTGGAACTCCCTGCCACATGAGGTGGTGATGGCATCTGGCCTGGATGCCTTCAAAAGGGGATTGGACAGATTCCTGGAGGAAAAGTCCATCACAGGTTACAAATCATGATGGAGAATGTGTAATCTCCAGGCTTAAAACCGGGGTACTTCAAGGGCCAGATGCAGGGCAATGGTATCAGGAGACAGAAATCTAGTCTCGTGTGCTCTCAGACACATTTGGTAGAGCCACTGTGAGATCCAGGAAGCTGGACTAGATGGGCCTTTGGCCTGATTTAGCATGGCTCTTATTGTATTCTTATGTTCTTATGTTTATTTGAAAGCCAGATTTCATAAACCTCAGTGAGATTCGTTTTCCTCTGCTGTGCGTAGGGCACAGAGAGTGTTTCCTAAATTTGGGGCAAGCTGACACAACTGGGAATGGAGAGTTGCATGGTAACCAAAACAGTAGAGGGCCAGATTGAAATGAAAACACAAAGAATGCTGCTAGAGCAGTGGTTTCCAACCTCAGAGCTCCTGTTGATCTTGGACCACAACTCCCAGAAATTCTGGCCAGCACAGCTATCGGGGAAGGCTTCTGGGAGTCTGAGTCCAAGAACATCTAGGCACACAATGTTTGGATCTACTGTGCTAAATAATATTATTTGCATGTGGATGATCCCAGGCTCAACCCCAGGGATTTGCAGGTAGAACTGGAGGAGATGCCTGTCTAGAAGCTTGACAAGTAGCTGCTGGTGTTCCAAAGGAGGAAGTGCTAAGTTAGATGGCAGTTACATTATTTATTTCTTAGCCACTCACCCCGCCCTACAATTTTTATGGTGTGGTTCAATCTGATTAGCAGCAACTACGCAACATGCATATTGGGGAGTTGCAGCTCAGCGGGCTAGAGCGCTGAATACTGTCGGCTGCAAAGTCGGCAGCTCAGTGGTTCAAATCCCGGGTGCCACGAGGAGGAGTGAGCTCCCGCTGCTAACCCCATGTAAATGCAAGTAGATAAATAGGTACTGCCATAAAAAACTGGGAAGGTAAACAGTGTACTGTGTGTAGAAATGTGTTCAGCCATGCTGGCCACATGGACACGGACTTGCACTACACTGGCTCTTTGACTTGGAAATGGAAATGAGCACTGCCTCAAGAATTGGACATGACTAGCACGCATGTGCGGGGAAAACCTTTACCTGTACCTTTTTACACAACGTGCATGCCATCCAGCAGCTTCTAGGGCATGAATTGGAAGAGTTAACTAATATTAGATGATACCTGCATTTACTCTATCCTTTTTTCTTAAGAGAAAAGTGCCCCACCTTTACTCACTTTGTTGCAGATGATCTACTAGATGGAAAGGGTGAAGGAAGGACTTGGATTTATTCATGATGAAATGGGGAGGGGAATGATGGAATAATTATACTTGACAATCAGTCATACTTCAAAAGTAGCGTGTTGACAGGAGCTGAATTGAAAGATCAATAGGATCCTTTCCAGCTCCTAGTTCTAGCGTGGTGGTGGTGATGGTTTCATTATATCCCAGTTCCAATGTGATAAATTACCATGTCTACTGACTCAGTGTCTACTGCATTGAAAATGCTATACACCTCCCTACTTCAGGGAGTCTAGGATTTTAATAAGAAAAGGATCATTGCTTCAAGGGTGTCTTGGTGAATCTTAAGTCTCCTTTCCCTCCATTACAATCAAGTTATTTTCCTCTCTCTAATAAGATACGGAAGGAGATCAAGGAGCCAGAGAATGGGCACACTTCCTTGATCTGCCCTAACAAAGCTTTTCTTATTGTCTCATTTGGAATCTTTAAAAAATTGAAGTGCCAACGCTGTAGCAACAAACAAGCAACCACAGATTGGTACTCGTACATCTCTTTGGGAGGGTATTACTCCTCTGCCCATCTTTCTTGTGAGAGGTGGCCAGACATAAGATCTTGTCTCCATAATGACTGCCAGCATACTTGCAACACCAGTATGTTAGAGAATTCTGCAAACCAATATAGGTTTGTTTTCTTTTGATCCTACCAAAAATTGATTTCATGGATCATATTTTTCTTCTTCTTTCTATTGTATTAGGAGCTCCCAAAAGGGATGTTTTAATTTATAGCCTTAAAGGCATGATATTAACTCGCCATATACTACAAGCATAAATTCCACATACTTTTGCTTTATAGCTCAGTGGTTTAGGCAGTGGTTGGGAGTTTGATTCCTGCTTATACCTCCTTGACTGGGTCTGGACTCAATGATCCATAGGGTCATTTTTAGACCTGCAGGAGGAGGAGGAGGAGGAGGAGGAAGAAGAAGAAGAAGAAGAAGATGATGATGATGATGATGATGATATGGATCTAAATTGTTTATCTTGATCTTACAGAAATTGTTGTTGTTGTTATATTTGTGTACCACGCATCTGGTTACTAAGGGTGGTCTGGGTAAAATAAAGCAGAAATCACAGATTAAATAATATATCCACAACTTCTTCCTTGATCCCATCTGTGAAAATAAAAATAAAAAGAAAGAAAAATAATCGTAGCTACAACACATTCTTGCAAAGGATAAGGTAGGGAGGGTTTTTAGTGGGGGCAATCACTTCTCTATTTATAGAGGGACATTGCAGGAACAATTATTCCATAAAAGCTAGTCTTCCATCCTTGTAATTTAATGGTCAAGACCTGTTATCTGAAGATGGAGCCATTTCTTCTCTCTCTCTCTCTCTCTCTCCCTCTCTCTCTCTCTCTGTGTGTGTGTGTGTGTGCGTGCGTGCGCGTTATAAAACTATTAAAAGGACTATAGTTTTATTACATAGCAACTTCTCTTTTTTCTGATAACCTCATATATCAGTCTTTGCTATCTCTCCTGATTTCTACACCCATCCATTTCCTTTCATCTCCCATACTGAGGAGCAACCTGGCGATGCACCTTTTAAGTTTATGTCGTTGTTAATGGTCACATCCCTTGGTTATCTCTGCAGGATGTTGTCACACGACACATTCCTCAAACAAGGGAAGGAGAACAGGGTCAGTGGAAGCCAGGAAGAGACGTCATCCTACACATGTTCATTTCATAAAGAATGGATAGAGGATAAGGAAGGAACGAGAAGGAAATTCTCATTGTGACACCCACAATAAATATATGTGGTTTAGTTTGAGATTCTGGAAGATTTGAAATCACCTTCGTTTTAATAAATCCCATCAATAGCAGGCCTCCTGCATTATTTAAGACCGCTACTGCACTTCTGCGAGCAGCTGCTTCTTATTTTGGATCGCCTTTTTGTCCTCCTCCCATGGTCACGTGGTTGTTAGAGCGTTTCTGCTGTTCGCACTTAAGCGGGTAGCTAGCAATCGGCTTTCCAGTTCTCACTTAATTGAACCGCTTTAAAACTTGGTATGCCAATGCATTTCTCTTCAACCAAGAAAATGGAATTCAGTGACAGCGAGCTGAAACTTTTGCATAACGAAGCTGGTAAACGTCCTGGCATGGCGGTATGATTCTGTTTTCTGTGTTTTCTGAAAGCAAAAAGGCTAAGAATAGGAGGCAAGGGGGGGGAAGCGATTTAATATGTCCGCAAATGCAACCAAATTGCTTAAAAGGGAGACGCAGGAAGCGATGCAAAAAAACACCACCCCCAGTGGCCGTCGCAAGAAAAAGCACCACGGTGGCCAAAAATGGGTGGGGCCGAGCTGGGTTCTTCAGATAAATTGTTTTGACAACCAGACAGTGATTTTTAAGGTGCCTTGTTTTTAAGGAAAACGCGTTTTAAATCACAAGTGTGGTAGCGGTCTAAGACAGTTTTAGTTCAGAATCTGGTGCAAATTTATAAACACCCCTGAGGTTATTCAAGAATTAAGTGAAGCTCAGTTTTTGGAGATGTTTCTCTCCACTCACAGCCCCCCTACAAAAAAAAAAAAAAAAAAAAACAGACCTGAGAACAACATAACTGGAAGGGATCTTATGGATTATGTCGTCCAGCACCTGCCAAGGAGACACAATATGGAATCAAACTCCCAACCTCTGGCTTCCCACAGAACTATCCGGAAGTTTCCTAAGTATCCGCTAAAATACTCCCAGGAGACAACATATATCTCTTCCTGGCCTTTCCTCTATTTCTGTCTCTTTCTCAAGCCACTTGTATGATTATGGCTATGAAATATAAAACCTATAAATCACAATAAACACTTATGAAATGTGCTGTAACACTCATTACCTCTCCACCCTCACAACCAAGTGAGAGAGTGTGCGTCAAGGTCAAATGCATGACATTTGAATAAGGCCTCAGAGAACTATGAGACTTCTAACAGTCAGGGTTAGTTTGAATCTGCAGAGGTCAGTGGAAGCTTACATTTATTCTATAGCTGACCTTCACAGGAGAGACACATAATAAGGACACACATGTGCTTTGACTCATAAGGAAGCTGCCACATACCAGGGTTTTGTTTTATTTTCATTACAGTATTACCTTGGCTTATGAGCATAATGGACTAGAAAAGGTGTGAAAAATAAGAAAGAATGTTGAAAATAAATTAACTAAAAATAAAAATATAAAGAAAAATAAAGACCTAACCTGCACTCTCCTTTGAAAACCTTCATGGCTGGTGCAAGGGGAACTTGCATTCCTCTCTCCTCCCTTTGCTTTGGAGGCTTGCCTGAGATGGAATATTCCAGACAATCACCCACAATCCAGCAGGGAGAGAGAAAGAGATCCACCATTGGCTCACTTGTGAGCATGTGACCTGCTCCAGTGCTTGCATTGCAAGACATTGCTCATTGATCAAAGCAAAATTTACAAGAAATGTTTGCTTGTTTTGCAAAACACTCCTAAACCAAGGTGCTTGTAAACCAAGGTATTACTGTATTTAAATTCTTTTTTCATTGTATGTCCTAGATTCTTTAGCCACTATAGCCACTGCCAATGCTGTTGTGAAGTGTAGGATCTGCAATTTTAATTTTTTTTCCAAATTATCATTTCTTCTGACTTGTGTCCTCGACCTATCTAATACAGTAAGGATTATGCCAACTTTCCTGCATTTGGCACCCTCCAGGCATTTTGGGCTACATCCCCATAAGGTTCAACCTGCTTAGTCATTAATCATAATGGGCGTGAAGGCCATGACCTCTGGAGGACAGCAGATCAGGATGGGTGAATGATGCTGTTTTCTTGTTCTGGCCAGTTCAAGTTATGTGTGACCCAAAGGTGGCATCTGGGACCTTCAGTGCACAAAATATGAACTCTTACATTTCCAAGTAACAGCTCCTTTGTTCCCATTCAACATTTCTGTTGGAAGGACAGGGCTATAAGATCTCTTTAATGCCTAGTTTTGCACTTAATGAATATGGACCACTATGATCATGAAAACAACAATGGGTTAACCTCAACAAGTACAACTTGTGGAAAATCTTCTGGGGTAAGAAAGGGGTTATTGGTAAAAGTCCTTGAGATATTAATATGTCCCTGGTCCATATACAAACTCAGATCTGGTAACGACCCAGCCCATAAAGATTTCAAGGGTTCTGGGTTGGTTGTTGGCCCTTCCGGGTGTTGGACTGACTCGCTCCGTAACTCCAGCCATGGCTCTTGACATGAACCCAAGGTCCACATTCTCTTGTCTCTCTTCTTCAGTTCCCTTTCTCTGGTTCAACCCTTCTGCCTCTGCTGATAGGGTTAGGGTTATGTCTCTTTCCATAGTCCACCCTTTCTTTGTTTCTCATTTCCCGCTCTATCTCTTTCCTTATTTCTCTCACCTTCTTTCTGTACTCTCTGGCTTCTCGTTCTCCCCAGTAAGAGCACCCTTCTCTATGGGCTCTTCTCCCCCAGCTCTCAGCTTCTTCTTTGGACATCATTAGACGCTCCCATTTTTGAGTGTCCAGGTTTTCTAGCCAGACCCACTCCCAATCCGGAGGCATAATCCACATGTCCCTCTTTATATACCCATCACTCACTTCCATTACCTCCTGTTCAAAATCTCCCACCTTCCCCCCCTCCCATCAGGGCCTTCTCCTGTCAACTCCACAACTCCCTTTCCTTCTCTTTCTCTGCCTATGCTTGTTCTCTCCTCTGTTCTTCCCACTTGCGATGCAGTTCCTACCATAGGGAATAGTCATCCTTGGGAAGGGCGGACGGCACTCCAGAGAGAAGCGTTTCTCCTCCACCCGTTGCTCTATAGTGGGAATGCTCTCTTCTCTGTGGTTTAGGGTCCTGATGACTCCTAATTTCTGATGGTGGGAGTCAAACAGTACTGATATGTCTGGGTGGGTTTCCTGTAAACTTCTGCTCCCAGACCATGGTTGGGTCTGATGATGACCGGACAATCCAGGAAAGCCAGCCTATTGTCTTGGGTGTCTTCCCTGGTGAACTTAATATCAGGGTCCACTGCATTGATGTGGTCTGTAAACACCTAAACTTCCTGAGTCTTGATTTTCATCCAGGTATCATCTACATGAGCAGTGAAACGTTTCAATCTCTCAAGAAAAGATGTCCAGTTGCCATAACCAACTTGCAGATAAACTCGCCTGGATGGCTGAGAATCTTCACAGACACAAGGGGGGGGGAATGAAAACAAATCCTTAATTGTCCGCCACATTCTCTGGATACATTGCAAATGCTCCAAATGCTTGAGATATGTTAAAGCTGTTATTTTTTTAAATAAATCAATGAGCTTCCATCAAAACAGCGCTGAATGTAGTAGAAGCAGGTTTTGACTTCTATTCAATATCTAGAAAGCATAGCTGATTGATTTCTGTTGTGGGTGGTATAAAACACAGCACAAGCATAGTGATTTTGTGAAGTCTACTGACTTCCTGTCTTTATTGGCGATTTCTGGGCCAGCTAGGACCTCATGAGCTCATGGTCTCATGATCTGTCCCCCAGGTGACTATGGCTCTTCCTCATGACACCATTGTATGGTGGATTCCCATCTTTTTGTACTCTACCTGCACCCTGGACCTTAATGCTTCAGTTGCCTCTCCTAAGGTTCAATGGAAGGTTCAACTGGAAGGAAAGTTCAACTGGAACGAAAAATTGTATTTTGGATCCTGGAAACACCGTATGGTGTAGTGCAGGCATGTCCAAACTTCGCCCCCCCCCCCTGATGTTTTGGATCAAAAGCCTGTGTTTCCAATGGCAAAGGATTGTGGGAGTAGTGGTCCAAAACATCTGGAGGGCCAAAGTTTGGACATGTCTGGTGTAGTGGATACACTGAGAGACTAGGAATCAGGACTCAGACACTGACTCATTGGGGTGGTACCGATAAAACTGCTCCTTAAATATCTCGCCTTGAAAACTCTATTAGGGTTGCTAGAAGTGGGATGTGACTTGGCAGTACATAACACACAATGTTTGCGGTCCCTCCACTTTGTCTTGGCCAGTTGCAGCCCATGGAAAATGTCTCTGAAAAGGCTTTCACTGGTTGGTATGCAAGAGATTTTTCTGCCTTTGCTCTATAACGGCTGCACCAGACAGACTGGCTGTAGGCAGCCACGTGGCATTCAGTTCTGCAAACATCAGCCACAGACATCTGGGTTCATCTCAGCACATCACCTATATTGAATCGGAACAGATAGTCAATGTACTCAGTCTATGGAGTCTTGTGTTTGCAGCTGCTGAAGCTGATCCCATTAAAAGGATCAGATTCCCGACATTGTCTATCCTTCTCTTAGACCAAACAGGTCAATAGCAATCTATGCCCCTACATTAATCTACACCACTAAATGTCAAAGTGTTAGCTTGCCAGCTGGTGCCAACTATCCAACTAGTCTGGTTTTACATCTACTCAGGAAATGGCCTCTATTTTTTAAAGAAGATCATACAGTGCCTTATATGATCTAGCCAGCTCTGTCCATTTATGGAGAAGTCTGATCTGGCTGCAGAAAAACATGACTTAGTTGCCTCCTGGCTAGATCACTGATCACTGTAGCACATTCTTTGTGGGGGTGCCTCTGGAAGATTTCTAGAAACTTCAGCAGGTCCAAAATGCAACAGAACATAAAAAGAGCCATGCTGGATCGGGCCAAAGTGTCAAGTCCCAAAATAGGGTTTTAAAATTATTTTCAGATGGGCTAGTCCCTCTGAGACTCGCTGAATCCCTCAAGATGCCAATAAAAGATTCAACGCGAGAAATCCGAAGAGTACTGAATTTATTGATATCAATAAAGAGCAGTAGGTGAACATCCGCCTTCCAACCGGGCTAAGATGCTCGACCCTGAACACACAAAGGGTTTCAACTTTTATTGACTGTCTTTCCCCGCCTTTCCCAAGTGGCGCCAGAACTTGGGATTGGTCAAGGAAAGTTCAAATGGTCCAATCAGAGGGGGTAAGGGGCAGTCCTGGGTAATCCCTGGCAGCAGGGCCAGGACCTATGTGATTGCTAATGAGTTTGGGTAGGGTCATACAATAGGGCAGGGGAGCAAGCATTGTCCTTTGGATGCAGGTAATCTGAGGGAGATCGATAAGTCAATAACAGGGGAGAGGAGACAATTATCAGAACCAGCGGGGGGCAGGAAGGATTGTTGGGATTGCAGATAAGCATCAGAGGAAACACAATGAATTTGGGTGCACGGAGATATAGTCCATTGTAAGGTCCCATTCAGGTGTCTGGGAAGAGATACAAGGGTGTGATGGCATAAGGATGTAGACTCTTATGAGATTACACATTGGGTGTCTGGTGGTTGCAAAACCGGAATATAGGAATGTGGGAGAAATACAGTACAGGAATGCAAGTTACAATATAAATACAGAAACGCCAGGGGATACAGAGGATGCGAAAGAATACAGGAATGCAAATCCTTCCCAGGGGTGTGTGGGGAGGGGGTAGGAAGGGCTGATAGGATCACAAAATCATTTGGGGAAACACAATGATTTGAGTTCACACAAATACAAGCCATTGCAAGGTTACATACAAAGGATGTGCAGATTCAAAGATGTAAGCTCTTATGAAATTGCAAATGAGTGTTCTGGTGATTACAGGAACTGTAAACAGGAGCATACAAGTCCTTAACAATGGAAAGTGTCCTCAGGCTTTTATGCCAGTCGGGGTGGCAGATAGGAGTGTTGATTTCTTGGGGGGGGCAGTTGCTGAGGATACGTGAGAGATGTTCAGGCGATGATGGAAGCTTCAACCAGCCTTGCCAGCCTTGTGAGACCCGCCATCTTCGAATAGCCATCTTCTTCTTCTGGTTCTGCTTTTCCTTAGCTCCAGTTGATAGGATGTGGGGGTCGGGGAAAGAGTATGAGCGTGTTGAGGGCAGTGGAGTGAAGGAAGATTAGGACAGGAAAGAAGGAGGGAACAGAAAGGTGGACGGAGGAAGGAGCTTCCTGTATTCCTGGTTGATGCCAGGGGTAGGTGAGGAAGCCTATGTTTTAAGGCAAGGAGACTGGTGCTTAAAAGGTGTTTCTCTGCCCAAAGGGTGAGACTAGTAGCCTTCCCCTTCCCTTTGAAATGCTGGGGAATAAGTTCAGAAACCCCGCTATAAGCTATCCGATCTATCGGTGTTTTGACAGATCGCCTGGCTTCCATAGGAAAGCATGGAGTCGAAAAACCCCATAGGATTGTATTGAGACTGGATGGGAGGGGGGAGAAGTCAGGGAGCGAGCCGGCTTCCTTTGTAGGATATTGAAATCGGAAAAAAGGAGGGGTGAGCGGGGGACCGGTTGCCTGCTAGTTTAATGGTTAAAAAGTCTCCCGCAGCGCCCCCGTATGGCCGAGAATTAATTGGACATTGATGGATGAAGTCGGGGCGCTTGGGCTCTGATTGGTTGAGGCGCGCGGTTAGGCTTATCTCGCCTTCCCGCTGTGTTACCGGCCTCCAGCGGCAATTATCTTGCCACAGAGGTACTTGAGATGGCTACATTTGAAGAGGGTGCAAATTTGGAGCTTCCGCAAGCCAATTTTCTCAGTCTACAGCGCCTCCCGAGGCTTTTCCAGCCGCGTAAGGGGGGGGCAGGCCGTTCTTTGTCCGATAACTCGGGAACGGCTGGGTATTTTTGAACGGGGTAAAAACCGGCATGCTTGTGACAGTCTGAGCTTCAATTGGGCTGTGCTTGGTGGTTCACGGAACCGGTCCAAAGGTTCTGAATTTTTGTTTTCTCACCGTGACTTCACAAAAGCCCCAGCTTCCTGTATCCCACAGTGGCCCCACCAAATGTGTCTGGACTAGATATCTGTCTGCTGATACCACTCCCCTGCATCTGGCCCTTGAAGTACCCTGGTTTTAAGCCTGGAGATTACACATTCTCCATCGTGGTTTGTAACTTGTGATGGACTTCTCCTCCAGACATCTGTCCAATCTCTTTTTGAAGGCATCCAGACTAGAAGCCATCACCACATCTTGTGGCAGGGAGTTCCACAGACTAAAAACACACTGTATAAAAATATTTTGTTTTGTCTGTTCTCACTCTCCCAGCCCCCAATTTGAGTGAATGTCCCCTAGTTCTGGTATTTTGGGAGAGGGAGAAGAGCATCCCTCTATCCACTTTACTCATGCCCTGCACTATTTTGTACGTCTCAATCATATCCCCCCTCAGGTGCCTTTTTTCCAGACTAAAGAGCCCCAAATGTTTTAGCCTTGTCTCATAAGGGAGGTACCCCAGCCTAGTAATCATTTTAGTCGCTCTCTTCTGCACCTTTTCCAGTTCCACCCCCACTGTTACAGCGGGAGGGGGGCTTTCTCTCAGTTCTGCCACCATCACAGGTGTATCTAGTGGCTGCAGCGGCCCACCTCTGTTGCTGCTCCACCATTATGGACCCCCCCTCCCAGGGGGGCTAGCTCAGCCCTATCTTTACTTTCCTTCCACAAGTAGCCGAACGCCTCTCTCTTCAGGCAAGCTTTGCTTTATCAACTGACTTGCCTGAATGGAGTTTTTAAATGTATGAAAGTGTTTTGGTGTTGCTGATGTTTTTAGTATGGAATTTATTTGATCTTTCTTAGGATTGGTGTTGAGTTGCCTAGATGCCCTAAGCACATCTGATCTCGTCTGATTTCGGAAGCTAAGCAGGGTTGGCGCTGGTTATACTTGGATGGGAGACCACCAGGGAATACCAGGTGCTGTAGGCGCCTGCAGTAGGAACTGACAAACCACTCCAGTATTCCTGCCAAGAAAACTCCATGGACATGGGATCACAAAGTCGGTCATGAATGTAACGATGCAGCACACACACACACACACACACACACACACATACACAAAGTATTGTTGTTAGGCTTAATATTGTCTTTTAATGATGAAAGTTGCTTTGGATTCTTTTTGAGGGATGGATAGATAGATAGATAGATAGATAGAGATGGGCACGACCAGAAAAAATTATTTTTCGAGTTGTCATTTTTTGGGACGGGTCCGTTTCGGGTCGTTTCCGTTTGCCACGAAATTTTTCAAAAATTTGTCGTTTCGTCGTGTTGTTTGTTGTTTGTCGTTTCCACCGCGATTTAGCGCGATTTGACTTCCCAGAGCATGGGGTTAGGGGGTAAGGGCTAGGCTTAGGGTAACGGTTAAGGTTAGGGTGGGTTAGTGGGCTGCACCTTGGGTGCCTCTGGCCCACTAAGAAGGAGAGTGTACTGGTGTATGGGTTAGGGTTAGGGTTAGGGTTAGGGTTAGGGTTAGGCTTAGGGTTAGGGTTGGTGGGCTTTTTATGCCCTCTCTGGCACATCCAGAAGTCTTAGTCAAAACCTGGCCATGCGATTGGTGGAATGGCTCCAAAAATTTGCATGGTCCCATCCCATGGCCAGCCCATCATTGCGCATGCGCAGGTGTAAAAAAATGAAAATGAAAATAAAATAAAATAAAATCAATGGAGACGTTTTATTGCAAGAAAAACCCACTGCTGCTACTGTAAAAATTCAAGCATTTAAAATAGCTAATTTTCGCATGTTTCTGTGGTGCTTTGGTGGGTTTTTGGACCACGATTTCAAAAAACAATTGCAGTCGCCATTTTGGATCCCCCCCGCACCGCATGGCAAATGGAGACGGCGAGGATGCCCCCCCCCCCTGCCTGGTACCAGAGCAGCCCAGGACAGGAAAGGGGGGGAGGCTGCGGACCCCCCACCCCAGAAACCACCCCTCTGGTAGGTGCCCTCAGGACAGGCATATTTTCGCCCGCTTTTTTGGCCGGGAATCGGGATTTTTTTTTAATTTTAAAACTTTTTTTCTGTGCTGCTTGGCATCGTGCGATCACCGCACGATGCCATGAACGACAACGACAAATCAGACCCAATTTATCTTTTTTCGGTTCAAGTTCGAGTTCTGACGGCTTAATTGTTGTTACCGTTTCTGTTACGTAATGGAGACGAAAAACGGAAACGGAAACGGAAATTTCACCAAGTCGTGCCCATGTGTAATAGATAGATAGATAGATAGATAGATAGATAGATAGATAGATAGATTGATTGATTGATTGATTGATTGATTGATTGATTGATTGATATACTGTACTACCATTAAATTATATTAAAAGCACATTCGCATTTCACACTTTCACAGGATTCCTATCTTTCTTTCCAGAGATATTTCTTAGTACATCTGCATCTTTTAATCCTCTTTAGAGTACAATTGGGATGTGATGTGAATTTTCTGGGAAAGTAAAATGAAACCGATTCAGCCTTGTGGTGGAAATTGAACAAGATGAGCCAATAAATCCAAAGCAATCACTTCCTTACTGAGTTCACTGAGGAGGACAATGAGAACAGACTGTTTTACAGATGAATCTCAAATGAAACCGTCAGAAAACCATTTTACAGAAAACATAAAACCCATGATAATAACTTTACAACAGTTGGGAAGGGACAGGAATTTACCAGTTTATGACTGAGTGGCTGGAAAGAAATGTCTCAAAATACATGCTACATCTTTTTCAATCCGGGAAAGGATGGCTTTGAAAGCCAATGCGATTCTTGGTTGCATCAACAGAAGCATAGTGTCTAGATCAAGGGAAGTGATAGTACCACTCTATTCTGCTCTGGTCAGACCCCACTGGGAGTACTGTGTCCATTTCTGCCCACTTCAATTTAAAAAAGGATGTTGACAACCTCAAGTGGGTACAGAGGAGGGTGACCAGGATGGTTGAAGGTCTGGAAGAAATGTCTTATGAGGAACTGCTTAGAGAACTGGGAATGTTTAGCCTTTCAAAATGAAGGCTGAGAGGGGATATGATAGCTATGTTTAAATATCTGAAAGGATGTCATATTGAAGAGGGAACAAGTTTGTTTTCCATGGCTTCAGAGACTAGGACTCAGGGCAATGGTTTCAAACTACAGGAAAAGAGATTCCATTTGAACATTACGAAGAACTTCATGACAGTTGGAGCTGTTCGGCAGTGGAGTATGCTGCCACGGAGGGTGGTGGAGTCTCCTTCTTTGGAGGTTTTTAAGTAGAGGCTGGATGGCCATCTGTCAGCAATACTGTGATGCAGGTTTCTGCACAGCAGGGGGTTGGACTGGATGGCCCTTGATGTCTCTTCCAACTCCATGATTCTATGATTCTATTTTTAAAGGAGTAAAATGCATTTTTCTGCTTTTACAAGTTGTGATAGTTATATTTTTAAATGATTTTTTAAAATGGCATTACTTCTCATCCTTGTCGTCATTATTATTTAAAATATACATTTTCACAGATCCTAGTACAGAACAACTCCCTGCTTACCAGTATTAAAGCATAGAGTTGCAGTCTTTCCTGACAACAGTCTTACCTGAAAGTCTTGGCCAAATTATACTTGTATTAATAGTGGGAGCTCTGAATCCTCCAGAATAATTGAGCCCAGAAAATTAGATGCAGACTTGATTCGTATCCATCTGTACTTATGGACCATAATGTAAAAAGGTAACTGTTTCCCCTACACACTAGCCATGTCCAACTCTAGGGGTGGTGCTCATCTCCGTTTTCAAACCCAAGAGCCAGTGTTGTGCAAGTCCATGGCCATGTGGCCAACATGGCTGCACAGAACACTGTTTACCTTCCCACTTTTTATGGCGGTATCTATTTATCTACTTACATTTACATGCTTTTGAACTGCTAGGGTGGCAGGAGCTGGGGTTAACAACGGTATCTCACTCTGCTGCATGACACCCAGATTTGAACCGCCGACCTGCCGACTTTGCAGCCAACAGTTTCAGCACTCTAGTCTGCTGAGCCACCATGCCCTGTGGACCATAGTGAATGTTGTTGTTTTTTAAAAGAGAGAAACATTTTTTCTTCATTATCACTTGCATAAAATCCAGGAGAATGCTTAGCACTGCAAATCTGTCTCTGGTACCAGAGAGAATGACAAGGTTTCCCCCTCTCCAGGTAAACTAGCCAGGTGGGTTTTCAAGAATGAAAATGGCCTGTGTTGCTCCCGGCCTGGTGGAAACATTTATGGCTGTGTTTTGTGAGCTTTTAAAAGGTCTATTCCATCTTTCATGCCATCAAGGACTGCTCGCCTAAAGCCAGGAAAAACAGTTGTAAAATATCATGAAAAAGCAGGGGGCAAATATCATAAACCAAACTCGGCAGCCAGGATACTACAACAGCAAACAGTGGCAACAGCAGAAAATAGACAGCCTACTAAAGCATCTCCTTGAAGACTAGACCAAAAAGGGGGTGGGGAGCTACTGCCCCACCTCACATCACTGGAGAGAGGCACTCCAAAAAGGTGTCTTACAGAATTCAGAATGAGTTCTTTCTATTAAGAATTAAAAATAAATCAGTTTTCAAAATGGTGGCTGTGTTAGTACATTTCAGCAAAGTAACAGCATTGATTGTTGAGTTGGTTGGTTGTTTTTTTTACCCTAGCTTTCTCCTTAAAAAGGACCCAAGATGACTTACATCATTAAAAGACAATATTTAAATAGAAAACATTAAATATACCAGTATTTAAAGGGAACAAACAGATAACATTCCGAAAAATGGTGAACAAGAGCATTGCTAAAAGAAAGAAGCATTAAGGCATTGCAGTCTCGTAAGAATCCCATTCACACAGCTAACTATTAAGGGAAAGCTTCCATGATATAAAAAGGTCACTGTTTGCAGAAGGACAGCAAAGATGAGGCCAGTCTGCCTTCTATGGGAGACAGTTTCCAAAGTCAGGGAGGAGTAACTGTGCTATGGTGCACCTCCAAAGAAGCAGATGCAATAGAACATTCATTCACAGATTCCAGTCCCACTTCCTCAGCTGCATCCAATATGATCTTAGAGGTTCAAGTGTATCATTTAACAGACACAGGTTTTTGCTTACCCACTATCCTTACAGGCATGGTGGCTCAGCGGGCTACAACACTGAAACTGTCAGCTGCAAAGTTGGCAGCTCAGTGAGATGGGCACAAAACAATTTTTTGTTCCATTATTCGTTATTTGTTTCGTTATGTAATGAAACGAATAAGGAACCTGGCGATGAAATTGGAACGAACTGAACCGAACCAAGAAAATTAGGTTCGTTACGTTTTGTTTTCATTAATGGCGACGCACGATGAAATGAGCTGTTTTAAATGTTAAAAAACATCCTGAATATCCGTAAAAACCCAGTGATAATTATTTATTCTTCCTGAAAAACAAAAACGAACCAAAACAGACCCGCAACGAAAAACTGAAATGTCATTTTTTTAATTTATGCCCATCTCTAGTATTGAATCCAGGGTACAGTGGAGTGAGCTCCCACTGTTAACCCCAGCTCCTGCCAACCTAGCAGTTCGAAAGCATGTAAATGCAAGTCGATAAATAGGCACCACCGTAAAACGCAGGAAGGTAGAATAGTGTTTCCTTGCAGCTATGCCAACCACATGGCCACGGACTTGCACACACTGGCTCTATGGCTTGAAAGCAGAGATGAACCCTGCCCCTAGAGTCGGACACGACTAGCATGCATGTGTGTGGGGAACCTTTACATTTACACTTATCCTTAGCTGTGAACACTGGGCAGAGAGAAATAGGTGTCTTTTGTCTTTTTCGGAAACATCTCACATTTAAGAAGTGTCTTCCGCTATTTTCTTCCTGATATGTTTCAGTTGTCTGTAAGGTTCCCATCAAATGTTGGACCAGATCCTGGCAATTTTACCACCAACTGTTCAAGATATTTCTAGTTTTCAGTCCCGTAAACTCTCTCCAGTCCATACCCTCAGTCCTCATTGCAAACTTTTGAATTTTTTGTTAAATTCCTTTCTGCTATGCAGTAGTACAAAGACTCATAGAGGAGAATAGTCTCAAGTTCATAACATAGTCCACCCCTTTCTCATTAACTGGCACTTAATGTGCCATCCAATCAATTCTGGTTTATGGCAACCCTTTTCAGGGTTTTTCCAGATAGAGAAACCCAACTAGGAAGGCCATTGGACCATTAGACAACAATGGGAGGCAAGAGATTATTTAAGAGGAAACAGAGATTGCAGATAGACTTAACAAATTATTTGCAGTTATTTGCTTCTGAAGAAGACAGAGACCACATGTCCCAAAGAGAGCCTATATTTGAAGGGAGGAAAATCAAAGAATTAAGCCAGATAGAAATAACCAGGGAGGAGGTCCTTGCATGTCTTGTTAAAATAAATGCTAACAAATCACCAGGACCAGATGGCATCCATCCACAAGTTCTCAAGGAACTTAATGATGAAATTGCTGATGTCCTAGCCTAAATACAGTGGTACCTTGTATAAAGGAATTAATTCGTTCCAAATGAAATTATGTTAAGAAAATTTTCCTTTATACAAATCCCAATAGGAATGCCTTGAAAACGGGGTGATCCCATTTTTATGTTGTACGGATTTTCCCCATAGGCGATTATGTTAAGCAAATTTCCCCTATCAAAGAGACCTCAAGGGCCATCCAGTCCAACCCCCTGCCATGCAGAACCCCCCCCACTCAAAGTAACAGTATTACTTGCTAAATTATTACAGACTGTCTGCTTAATAATCTGCACTAGAATCTTTCCATGAATTGATGTCAAGCTGATTGGGCAGTAATTAATTTTGCTCTCACTTCCCCTATTCTCCAGGAATTCTAAAATACAGTGGTACCTCTACTTGAGCTGCCTAGATGCCCTGAGCACATCCAGTCTTTCCTGATTTCGGAAGCTAAGCAGGGTCGGCCCTGGTTAGTACTTGGATGGGTGACTACCAGGGAATACCAGGTGCTGTAGGCACCTGGAGTAGGAACTGGCAAGCCACTCCAGTATTCCTGCCAAGAAAACTCCATGGACATGGAGTCATGTAGAGTCGGTTACGACTGTAACGACACAACACACACACACACACACACCTCTACTTACATGTTTAATCCGTTCTGAATGCATGCTCATAAGTCGAACTAACCGTAAGTACAGCAACCATATCTAAAAAATAAAAATAAATAAATGAATAAACAATATATATATATATATGTAAGTAGAGCAGACCGCATCTAAAATCTGTAAGACAGCAGTTAAAATGCCAATGGTTTCCCACTCTTAAGTCGAATTGCTCGTAAGTAGAGCTGCTCATAAGTAGAGGTACCACTGTACTGTATTATTGCCAACTAATCTTTACAACTGAAATGAAAGGTGTCTACAAGGAAAGCCTGAGCTCTACCATTTTCCAACTGATTCACTTTTATGTTGGCCTGCCTCTTCTCATTCTTAACTTGATCAGCCTACTTTACAATTAGAAAGACTTCTGTTCTCTGTGCTTTAAATTTTACCTGACAGATTTTGTTACAGACTTTTGCAATTCGTCGCTTCCAGAGTTCTGCCCTGGAAAGGTACACGATAAATTATGAATTAAAGCTTTTGTTAAGTAGCTTTGGCCCGGCAGTTCATATTCTTGAATGCATTTCAGACTTCAGCTTCTCATGTTTTACTGTTGTTGTCTGTATTCATTATTCAAAAGATGCCAAAGATGTCTCTGGTGCTGAGGGAAGAATAAAAGTGAGGGACCCTACTCATATGAGCTCACAGTTTCCCAGAGATCTCCTTTCCTTTTCTGCTTATGAAACCTTTATGAGGATTGTAGGATTAGGAAATCTTTGGGGAACACCAGATGGAACAGCCAGATCCACACAAGGACACAGAAGTTAAAATAAGTTCCCCTTGAAGATGATTCTGAAATGTTTTAAAGCTATTGCCCAGATCAACCCCATCTTTAGAATGTGAAATTAGTTCTGCACTGCTGGATGTTTGCTACATGTAGTAAATTTTTATGAGGCTTAAGTTAATCCCAGAACAACTGCTTGCAGGGCCACCCAGGGTGTGATCTCATGGTATGCAGTCAGCAAACACACAAGAAACATGTGACAAAATGGCTGACTTGAGATGGTCCTAACTCTGAAGTTTTGTTCAATTGAACTGCTGGATAACACAGTGGCTGACGTCTAGCCAGAGGTTGGGAATTCAATTTCCCTCTGTGATTTATTTATTTATTTATTTATTTATTTATTTACTGCTGACCACAGCTGCCAGCCAGTTGTAGCACGGCCGTTCGGCTTTTTTTCCCTAGTCACAGTCAGGAAGACCGGATGGACCCTCCAGGAAGGACCAGCCAGCACCAGCAGGTGGGAGACATCTCCGGCGCTGCCATTAACGAACCAAAACGAACTGAACCCTTTTTTTTTTGTTCAGTTCGGTTCGTTTGTCTAGCTTCCTTTTTCCTTTTTTAAAGGTTTTTTTGGGGGGGGGCTTAAAAATTGTTCCCACTCCATCCCCCACCCCTGCTCACCATCTCTTAGGGTTTGCAAATCAGCTTGTTTTGTTCCATGATTTGTCATCAGGACATAATCACATTCCTCATTTGCAAATCTGACACAGAAGGCTTTCAGGTAAACTAACCGTGATTTTGGCTCTCATTATGGGCTCTGTGTACGATTTAATAAGACCAAGGAAACCAAGCAAATGTAAACAGAGAAGCCGGGGATAAGCTGGAAGCAAGGAGAGGGCGGCCACATAGCAGTCATGGTTTTAGCTCCTTCAAATCAGTCCAGGTGGTTGAAATTTCAAATCTCTTCCAAGGTCCTCTGCTATTGTGAAAAGGGGCATTAGGCAATGCCTCTAATCTAAGGGATTTCCCAGTGTTTACAAACAGATTTACTAATTTTAGAATCAGACAGTTGGTCACCTCATCAGCAAAATCAAACATGGCTTATTTTTCGATGTTTAGAGACAGATATTCATGCAATGAAAGGATAAGTTAAGGACAGTTCCCATAATTATGTAACACTTAAGATAGCTTTGCAAAGAATCCTGAAGACATTGTACAGTATTTCTCTGCCCTTAGGCAGAGTGAGTCAGATGGCTCAGATCTGGGGTGACCTGAAAGAGCACTAAAATGCAGGGCATAGAAAAGACACTTTATGGACAACAACTCATGGAATCTGCTGGCCAGCGCAGGGCATGATGTGTTTTGGGCGGGGGGGGGGGGATTCCAAGTCCTGGAGATGTTCATGAATTGCTTTGTTCAGATTATATATTTATTGTCAGGGATGTGGTTATGCGATTTATGTTTGTTTGTTTGTTTGTTTGTTTGTTTGTTTGTTTGTTTGTTTGTT
>JAHTLZ010000379.1:57091225-57106250 GCA_023846285.1 Phrynocephalus versicolor | reverse complement strand
TCTATCTATCTATCTATCTATCTATCTATCTATCTATCTATCTATATATCTATCTATATATGTCCTCAGTGATCCTGGTGGAATAGAACAAAGGTGTCGGCAATTTCATTCAAAGGCTGCTAACTTTTCAGAGCTGGGATAGAATCATAGAATCATAGAGTTGGAAGAGACCTCAAGGGCCATCCTGTCCAACCCCCTGCCATGCAGGAACCCCCATCACAGTATTTGCGACGGGTGGCCATCGATACCTGACTTTCCCACATGTGCCCTGTCTTGCTAACACCTAGGATTGGAGACTGGTACTGTCCCTTTGAGGAAGAGGCCAGTAGCCATTTTAATTTTCCATAATGCCCCAGGCATGGTGTGGGGCATTGTAGCAACATGCTGGTAAAATTTAAAGCACATGCTGTACTATGGGAAGCCATTTTAAGTGCCCACAATGATGAAATTGGAAAAGGAACAGAAGAAAGCAACTAAAATGATTACTGGGCTGTGGGACCTCCCTTATGAGGAAAGGCTAAAACATTTGTAGCTCTTTAGTCTGGAAAAAAGGCGCCTGAGGGGGGATATGATTAAGACATACAAATTATGCAGGGCATGAGTAAAGTGGATAGAGGGACACTCTTCTCCCTCTCACAAAATACCAGAACTAGGGGACATCCACTCAAATTGAGGGTTGGGAGAGTGAGAACAGACAAAATATTTTTTTTTTACCCAGCATGTTGTTAGTCTGTGGAACTCCCTGCCACAGGATGTGGTGATGGCATCTGGCCTGGATGCCTTCAAAAGGGGATTGGACAGATTCCTGGAGGAAAAGTCCATCACAGGCTACAAACCATGATGGAGATGTGTAATCTCCGGGCTTAAAACTGGCATACTTCAAGGGCCAGATGCAGGGGAGTGGTATCAGGAGACAGATATCTAGTCTCATGCACTCCCAAATGCATTTGGTGGGGCCACTGTGAGATACAGGAAGCTGGACTAGATGGGCCTTTAGCCTGATCCAGCATGGCTCTTCTTATGTTCTTAGGTTCTTATGAAAATCAACGAAATCATGATGAATTTAAATAGCTCTTCACTGCTGTCCCTGTTGGGTGAAGATATAGCATGAGTTCAGGCAGGCAGGCAGGCAGGCAGGCAGGCAGGGCTTTTGGGTGCTTCTGGACCCCAGAAGTCCTATAGGTGCCTGAGGAAACTGTGGGAAATAATACTCCATTAGCACCTAGGGTGCAAAAAAATAATATAAAATTAAGAACACAAAGCAAGCACCTCAGAGCACCTGAGCCCAGAAGCTAATAAGCAGCGGGCAATAATTGCAGATAATGGAGTTCTCCAACAGCTGGAAGTTCATTCCTGAGAGGCAGCCTTATTTTTAATGGATTGCAGCCACCCAGTCTAGAGTTACCAAGGCATGGCTGCTTTTGGTGAGGCCATGATACTTCAGGACCATTTACAGCTGGCTAATCAAACAGAGCCGACAAGAGGCTCTTGTCAGCCTCCAGCACAAGGCAGCCCTCCTGCTCTTAACACTTTCTCGGCTGGGTCAGTTCACTCAGGCTGTGGGCCAGGGCCGCAACTAAGGGGAACAGGCAGGGCATGTGCCATGGGTGCCACACTGGGCACCAAAATAACAAATTAGCATTTGTATTTCGTACTGTTCTGTGTGCAATCCTGCTTGGTGTGTGTGGGTGAGTGCAGAAACCACCCAGAGTGACCTCACTACCAGATGGGTGGTATAAAAATCCAATAAATAAATAAATAAATAAATAAATAAATAAATAAAATTTGCCCGATGTGACACAGACCCTAGCTGTGGCAGAGAAATTGGAAATAGCAAATAAAGTGTTTTTCCTCTTTTATCTATCCAGATCAAAACCTAGGTGCTATTTTATGTGGAATTTACAAGACTTTCACAACAATTTAGCAGGCAATGTAGGATGAACCAGAAACAGCACATTTTTACAAAATGGTACCCTGTTCCTTTCCTATGATTTTTTTTTTTTTGCTCGAGGTATTATATGTGCTTGAAATTTGTAGCTCCCACCGTACAGCAACGGAATATTAATTAACAACTAAAAGGTCAGACATTTCTCCCATACTCCTTATGAGAGTCAGTTGTTAATCAATTTGAATCAGCTGGAGATAGCTATTTTATCCCTGTGGATTTTGATACATCTTAATTAAGATTGGTTATCTCTTCCGGATGTGGCTTTGGCTGCAATGATTTGAGATTGCACATCTATTTCTAGTCTTAATACATAAATGTCTTGGCTTCCTCTTATTTATTTATTTACAGTGGTACCTTGTATAAAGGAATTAATTTGTTCCAAATGAAATTATGTTAAGCAAATTTTCCTTTATACAAATTCCCATAGGAATGCATTGAAAACCGAGTGATCCCATTTTTATGTTGTACGGATTCTCCCCATAGGCGATTATGTTAAGCAAATTTCCCCTATCTCCAAAATGTTTTATGTTGTACAAATTTTATGTTATACAAGCTGTTTGTTATACAAGGGTTCACTGTATTTATATGCCACCAATCTTCCACACAAGAACTCTGAGCAGTTTACATTTAATGCCAAAAAGGCAAATTGTAACATAAAACAAAAAGCCAATGCTAAAACAATAAAAGCACTCTTATGCCAGTCAATGCTAAAACAATAAAAGCACGCTTATGCCAGTCAAGGAGACTAGAGTACAGACAGACCCAATATCCACAATGGATTGTTTCCCAGCTCCTCCTCATGAATACTGAAAACTGCAGATAACAGCAAACGTTATACATAGTGTCATAAAAGAAAAAAATCAGAAATAAAGTATTTTTGCCATGTACTACCATAAGTGAGCATATTTTAGATATACAGGAAGCCTGCCCAACAGGTAGACCGCGGGCTACTGGTAGCCCGCGAAGGGTTCAAAAGTAGCCCACCGGCCATCAATTTAAAAAAGTGAAGGGATAAGTTCTCCACCCCTCCCTCCCCCATCCCAAGGACCACCACTGCCCCAGCAAAGTTCTGGGTCTGCCAGCCCACTGTCTCAGCCAAGCGGGTCAGTTCAAGGGCCATGGTGCACTGAAATCTGTTACCTCCAGAACAGATTAATTGGTTTTCAATGCATTCCTATGGGAAACCGCTGCTCTACTTACAAAAGTTTTTACTTATGAGCATGTGCTTGGAATGGTTAAAATTCCTAAGTAGAGGTTTTAGTGTAATAGCCCTCAGGCACTTTGGGCCGGAAAAAGTAGACCTTGGCCTGTTTAAAGTTGAACAGCCCTGATATACAGCATAGTCTTGTTGCTGAAGAATACACAATGTCATCTATGCCTCCCTCTAGTGAACAGTTCTGGTAAATACACTGTGAAAATATGTATTTTTAGTTTCTTTTTAAAAAATTTAATCTTTTTAGACCATGGATAAGTGAAATCTCTGATATGGACATCGGAGTCCTATTGTACTTCCAGTCTGTTTGCATCACAGCTTGGAAACAGTACTTTTTTTAAAAAAAAAATGTAACATGCAGAATCCTCCTGCGACCCTAACCGCTACAATCTAAGGTAGGGGTGCCCAAACTTTTTGTAAGGAGGGCCAGATTTGGTGGCTGAGAATTTGTCAGGGGCCAGCTGCTCCCTGACCCTGCCACCCCACTGCAAGCCCCACCCACTGACCCATAAGCCCCGCCCACCGACCCCTTGCAACCCCACCCGCAGGAAGAAAGGAAGGTGCCTGTCTTCACAAGGTTCCTGGTGATGCCGGTGGCGGCGCCCCCCCCGGTGCACACACCCAGCCCCACAAGTTTCCCAGCGGTGCTGGTGGTGGTGGCCCACCCCCTTGCCCACCCACCCAGCCCCACAAGCTTCTGCTCACCGGCCGGTCGCTCGCCCAGCCCCTCAAGCTTCCCAGTGGTGTCAGTGTTGGTGGAAGATTTCTTTTTAAAAAAACATGGGGCGAAGGAGGGGGAGGGAGGGGCGGGCCAGCCAGCCGCAGGCCACTCAGAATGGCCTGAAGGGCCGGATTTGGCCCCCGGGACGGACTTTGGGCAGGCCTGATCTAAGGGCTTCTGAGAGTTAACAGTCCAAAAAAGTAACTTTTCTGGTCTCCAAGGCTGCATAACCCAGACCGCATGACACTTTATGACACCATTGTGATTTTCCCTGCCCATTTTGTGTGCAATGGCAGTCACTGGTGGGAGGAAGGAATATCTGGAAGCAATAAGATTGCACTTCCAGCTGGTAAGAGAAGCCCTCTCTGCTGCCCCCCCCCACCCCCAGTAAGTATGAGGCCTGGCCAGCCCTAAGTAATGGAAGCTATTATGTATATTGCAAATTGACATTCAATCGCTGGAATCCCGTATGCCTAGCATAGTGTGTTGCACGCAACAGGCCCTCTGAATCAATTGGGATGGGGCAGATCAACTCCTAAGTTCCCTTGATTTAAATGGGCCTACTCTAGTTGTGACTTACTATGCTAAAGTATGGTAAATTGCAGTAGGCTCATTTGAATCAATGGAACTGATGGAGGAGTTGACTCACTAAACTCCCACTGATTCTGTGGGCAAACTCTGGTGTTTTAGATATTTTAGATATACAGCAATAGTATATATCTAAAAGCAATAGTGTTTTGGCTCTTGTTACTCACTCCAAGTGTCAAGAGAACCTGAGTCCAAAGATTGTTGTTGTTGTTCAGTCATTCAGTTGTGTCCGACTCTTCGTGACCCCATGGACCAGAGCTCGCCAGGCCTTCCTATCTTCCACTGCCTCCCAGAGTTTTGTCAAATCCATATTGGTTGCATCGATGACACCATCCAACCATCTCATTCTCTGACGTCCCCTTTTTCTTTTGCCTTCCATCATTCCCAACATCAGGGACTTTCCCAAGGAGTCCTCTCTCCTCATTAAGTGGCCCAAGTCCTGGAGCCTCAGCTTCAAAATCTGTCCTTCCAGTGAACATTCGGGGTTGATTTATTTTAGGATGGATAGGTTTGATCTCCTTGCAGTCCAGGGGACTCTCAAGACTCTCCTCCAGCACCACAGCTCAAAAGCATCAATTCTACGGCGATCAGCCTTTTTTTATAGTCCAGCTCTCACTTCCATACATCACTACTGGAAAAACCATAGCTTTGACTATCCTGACCTTAGATGGCAAAGTGATGTCTCTGCTCTTTAGGATGCTATCTAAGTTTGCCATTGCTTTCCTCCCAAGAAGCAGGTGTCTTTTTATTTCGTTGCTGCAGTCACCATCTGCAGTGATCAAGGAGCCCAAGAAAATAAAGTCTGTCATTGCTTCCATTTCTTCCCCTTCTATTTGCCAGGAGGTGATGGGACCGGTGGCCATGATCTTAGTTTTTTTGATGTTGAGCTTCACCCCTTTTTTTCAGTCTCCTCATTCACCCTCATTAAGGGGTTCTTTAATTCCTCCTCACTTTCTGCTATCAGAGTAGTATCATCTGCGTATCCGAGGTTGTTGATATTTCTTCCAGCAATCTTAATTCCGGCTTGTGATTCATCCAGACCTGCCTTTCGCATGAAGTACTCTGCATATAAGTTAAATAGGCAAGGTGACAGTATACAGCCTTGTCGTACTCCTTTCCCAATTTTAAACCAGTCAGTTGTTCCATATCCAGTTCAGAAAGTTGTCTTTTAAAAATTCCCACCCCCTTTTAATCTTGTCGCTCAGGAGCAAGAAACTTGCATGGATTCAGAGCTTCTGCTTCTTAAATTGCCAACTGTGTACTTTTAGAGACCAACACTCCCAAATAGTCCCACTGGTTTAACTAACGAGCACAGTTTGGTAAAATAAAATGAGCATTACAGTATTACAAAAATATAAAAACAGGTAAAAATTGTAAAAGCAAAAATATAGAAAATATAGAAAATAAGATTAAAAGGCTCTATCTAGCTCAAGAGTTCCCAACCTTTTTCAGGCTGTGATTCCCATTTATAAAAGACAAGTAACCTGAGTCCACCAACTAGGTTTGCATAAAAAGCCGTTTTTAATGGAGTCAAGTCTTCCCTTTTTAGAAAGTAGAGGCTTCTTTCTTCCCCAAGAGCCCATTTCTCATACATACTAACTTTAATATCTGGGTCCGAAAAGGTACAGGAGCAAATTATTTAACAAGGCCTACAACACATGCCAGGTGGCCCATCATGTCCCAGAAAACCCTTTGCAACCTCCTTGGGGAGGTCATAACCCCTAGGCTGGGAAACACTGCTCTAGCTGGACCATCTGGAAGATACTTCAAAGCCAAGTAAGAAGATCAAAGAATAATTCAATAAAATGAAGCTACTTGGCTACAGGAGGAATGTTCTGTCACTTTGGAGAAGTTAAATACATACAGCACTTATGTGCAAATAATTTATGCTCTGCCATGTTTACAAAACAATACACAAGAAATGGCTGATAAAATGCCATTGAACTAGCCCACATTTGGTCAAAAATAGCCTAATGATCTCAACATTATTATTATTATTATTATTATTATTATTATTATTATTATTATTATTATTATTATTATTATTATTATTATTATTATTATTAACCCACATTACATGTACAGTACATCCACAATTTTAATCTGTGCAGTACTCTGATATGAATCAAGAACGAAAGACCCTTTAATTTTTCCGTCCATCTCCCAGGACATGAATATGGTAGATATCTGCTCCTTCAGTTATCTTAGGTTGCCCCAAACCACCAAAACGAAACTATCATGCTTTTAAGAAAATTGCTGTGCATTTCACAAAATATTTTAGAAATATCACATCATTACAGCTCACGTAAACAAGGAAGATTTCAGAAAGCTGCTAAAATCCCATCTCTGTGTTTCCATTGCATAATTATACCTAATGACTGCAGAAAAGGTGTCAAGCTCAAATTTGAGCTGAGGTGGTACAAACAAGGTCAACATCAAACTATACTGTTATCATAAACTAAACTCTGGCTTGAGAAACACAGCCTTTGTCCCTGGAAGCTCTTCTTCATGTAATAAGGGAAAACCCTGACATTCAAGGCCTACAAAACAAGGGAGAAGTTTACAAGGTACAAGCCTTTGCAGATGACCTGATGGTTATCATGGAGAACCCTCAGACCTCCTCCGTGGAACTTCTAAAGACCCTGGAGGCATACTCTAAAATCTCCGGATTAAAGGTGAATAGAGAAAAAACATTGGTTCTAACTAAAAATATGACTCCATCTATGATTGAAAAACTGGTAAATCAATCTGGTTTTCAACATTCTAATAGGGTAAAATACTTGGGTATTACTGTATCTAACCGATGTAACTCTTTACTCAAAGACAATTATGTTAATGTTATTAAAACAATCAAAGCCGATCTCGAAACTTGGTCAAGACTTCAGCTATCCTTAATGAGCAGAATTGCTGCAGTCAAAATGAATGTCTTACCTAAACTGCTTTTCTTATTTCAATCTCTGCCTATATTACCAAACTTTAAGATCATTTCAGATCTGGAAAAAAGTATACGTATATTTATATGGCAAAAGAAAAAAGCAAGGATTAGAAATATTTATTTGCAGGATAGAACCAAATTTGGTGACTTTGCCCTTCCTAATTTGGTACTATACTACAAGGCTGCCGCCATGACTTGGATTAAAGACTGGATCTCGATGACAAATAAAAGAATATTGCAGCTTGAGAGTTATGGCCTTGATAAGGGCTGGCATCACTATATGTGGTACAAGGGAAATTTACCTACCCTCTTTAAAAAGCACTGGATAAGGAATGCCTTAGTCAAAATATGGTCATTGATCAAAAAACAATTTTATTTCAAAGCACCTATGTGGTTATCCCCACTGGGAGCAATTTATAGCTCCCAGGCAAGTGAAATCTCAAAAGTTATAACTTACAGACACCTTCTGAATGCTGACCTCTCATTGAAACCATTAGGGAAATTAGTATCAGAAGGTTACAATCTGGATTGGTGGAAATATCAACAAATACATTCACACTTCAAAGAGCTTTCCAAAGAGGGTGGTTTTATGACTACTGATACCCCATTTGATAAAATACTTTCTTCTGGTGACTCCAAGCTTCTTAGCAAATTCTATAGCATACTGTTAAATGAAAAAATGATTGATACATTGGTTAAAGACTCTATGATAAGATGGGCTGAAAATTTAGGCTATACTATCCATTTAAATAAATGGGACTCTCTGTGGAATACAGTTAAAATCTTTAAATCTATTTCGTTTAAGGAAAATTGTTATAAGATGTTTTATAGATGGCATTTTGCGCCTCATCGTTTATCCAAGATGTATAACTGTTCACCTAAATGTTGGAAATGTAATTATGACTGTGGAACCTTTTATCATATGTGGTGGACTTGTAAAGAAGCAAAGGCGTATTGGAACATGGTAAAACTTTTCTTAGAAAGATCTCTGAAAATTAAGATAGAGTTTAGACCAGAACTATTCTTGTTAAATATAGTAGATATAAATATTTCCTATGATCAGAGATATGTACTTCATCATGTAATTGTTGCTGCAAGAATACTGTATGCGAAACTTTGGAAACAACCAAACACGCCAACAGAGAAGGATTTTCACGGAAAGATAAGAGAATGTATCGAAATTGATAAACTCTCTGGTTATCTAAAGGGAGACTACGACGAGATCTTTCGGGAAAGATGGCAAGAAGTAACAAATTTATTGGTATTGTGATAACATCTGGCAATTCTAGTAATATGTTAAATTACTATTTCTATTTTGCTTGATATACTCAATGTAAATTTTAAAAACTGTATCCCCCCTTTTTTTTCCCTCTCACCCATACTCTTTCCCTTTGTTCCCCCCTTAAAAATCCAATAAAAATTTATATATATATATATGAAAAAAAGAAACACAGCCTTTGTAATCAGGAAACCAAGGTTCTAAAAGTAAAGTACTCACAACAGAGGCAGGAAGAACACAGCGTTTTAACTTCTGGCTCGTGCCCCCAATTTCTGGATTTCCAGAGTCACTCTGGGTCCAGCCCCAGAACACATGATGGGATTTACTGGAGGGTCACTTCAAAAGCCAATCAAATCTAGGCCCAAATTTCTTGCCTTCCCCTGCTCAATCCTTGAGGAGGAGCACAGAGGACCCACAGGGTTGCCTGAACGTTGATGTAGTCAGGATGTAAACCAGGGGGTTGCCTGGTCAGCAACTTCCCTTTTCCTGAGATTTCAGAGCCAAACCCCCAAATCAGGCCAGCTTTTGTGTGTGGTATCACAGCAGGCACCGCAAAGTCCCCCGTTCCCCCCTCCCTGACCAGATGACAAGTGCCCTCACAATCTCTCAGTTTTTACTACCCTATATAATTTAGTGTCGTCAGCAAATCTGGCTACCCTATTGTTATGACAAACGTTTCTCAGGTAGTCTGCTCAGGTGTGAGTGTTCCTCTTGGGTGTAGCACCTCAATAGCTTACATGCAACCTGGTTCAACAGCAGTTCCTAAAGCCCCCTTGGGTCATGTGCTGTGGGAAGCCACCTTCTGCCCACCACCTCAAGAGGTCTTCCTCTCCTTTGCAGCACATTGGGGCAGGTAACGAAGGTCCACCATTTGCCAGATACACTCACTCTCCACATCCTAATGGTGGAAGCAGTGAATGGGTTATTTGTGGAGCAGTAGTTCCCATCCCTGAGCTCCTGGTGGTCATAGACCAGGCATGTCCAAACTTCGGCCCTCCTGATGTTTTGGACCACAGCTCCCAGAATTCCAAGCCTGTATTCCCAATGGCAAAGGACTGTGGGAGTTGTGGTCCAAAACATCTGGAGGGCCAAAGTTTGGACGTGCCTCTCATAGACAATAATTCTCCAAAATATGATAAGTGGTTGGCTGTGTTAACTAAAGCATGTGAGTGTTATAGTGAAAATCTATTCACAGGACCAGGTTTGGGTTAGGGTTAGGGTTAGATATAGGTCCCTTACCCTTTCGTAAAAAGGACTATGAATTAACATCTGCAGAGATCACAAACATGAACATTTTAATTAAAGTGTTAGTAACATTAATTCAGTGAGTAAATATTCTCAGTTTTAAACATTAACAGACTTAATTTCTCAATCTCCAACATTTAATTTTAATCACATTTTAAACCTATTGTTCCAAACACCTGCTTTACTATTTCTGTGTTTACATTTTCTAGGAGGCAGCAATAATATGTTTCATGTGCCAGTTCTTTCACCTGTTATTTAAATTAAGCGCAGATCTAGAATTACAAGGCAGGAGAAAAGAGCTTCTTGCCCTATTTTAAAAATGTTTTTCAGTCTTGCTTTTCCCACTTTACAACAGTCCATAATGGTCTTTTAGCGTAAAATGTCAAGAAATTCCTAAGGATGTCGTGGTCTGAGATGGTGGACAAAGAAAAAGTACTAAAGGACTACAGCAAATAAACAAAGACCACAAAATCATAAAATAGATGGAATGGAGGAAGTTGGAATACTTTGGTCATGCAATGAGAAGCAAAACGTACAGATGTTACAGATGATCATTTAAGACAGGCATGTCCAGACTTCGGCTCTCCTGATGTTCTGGACCACAACTCCCAGAATTCCAACCCTGTATTTCCAATGGCAAAGGACTGTGGGAGTTGTGGTCCCAAACATCTGGAGGGCTGAAGTTTGGATACGCCTGATTTAAGATAAAATAAATGGAGAAAGGGATGAAGGGAAAAAAGGAACCTATTGGCTTCTGGAGAAATGGTTCAGATGTAACACATAGTTGCCAGACAGAAAGTTAAAATGGGCTCCAAATGGTGGGGAATAACTACATCATGAAGAATAAGATGTTAGAGATGTAGGACCGCAGGATACACACTGTTCAAAGTGGGGTCATGCCATAGACTGGCATAGGGAATTTTATAAAGTTACTCTGCTATTGGTAGCTTTAGTTTCTCATCATTTCTAATGTGTTATTTGCCTTTTTCACAGGAGCCATGCATTTTCATTATGCAGCACTTGTACCATCACCCTTATCTCATAAGAAGAGCCATGCTGGATCAGGCCAAAGGCTCATCGCGTCCATGTTCCTGTATCTCACAGTGGCCCCACCAAATGTGTCCGGGAGCGCACAAGACTAGAGATCTGTCTCTTGATACCACTTCCTTGCATCTGGTCCTTGAAGTACCTCGATTTTAAGCCTGGAGATTACCTTCGCACCTTCTCTCTCTCTCTCTCTCTCTCTCTCTCTCTGTCTCTCTGGAATTAAATCCTTTTAAATTTTGTCTCAATCTGCAGCATTTCACATTTACTCACTTTGAATGGCATTGGCCAAACACTTTATATCCTTAGTTAAGCCAAAAACTAACCGATAAATCACTGCCCAAATATCTTGGAGTGCCTACACTTTAATTCACTTAAGGGATTTGTTCTCATGGAGATACAATTAACCAGCGGGTTGGGTGGCTGGGATCCAGAAAATAATGAACTAAATGGCATCTCATCCTTCTAGGGTAGTGTTTCCCAACTTGGGAGTTGTGACTCCCCCAAGAGGAGGGTCCCAAAGAGTCTTTTAGGGGGTCACGAGTTACTTTCCGTGTAGCCTTTGTTAAATAATTTATTCCTTGACCTTTCAGAGTAGGATATTAGTTAGTATGCATGTGTTTTACAAGAAACAGGAAGACATTTCTGAAAAGGGAAGACTTGACCCCATTAAAAATGTCTTTCCATGCAAGCGTGGTAGTGGGTTATCTGGTTATTCATCACCACTGTTTCAGAGGAAAATGATAAATGTATCCTTCTAGAGTTGGCCATGGGAATCCTTGACCATGGAAATCCTTCATGCCATTGGTTCAAAGCCTCCATGCAGATTTTACTGATGGTGCCTCATGTGAGTACAGCCAGCTGGTATGGCCTTGGGCAAGCTGGACAGTGCCAAATTGCTTGAGCTATGTATGCTATGCGCAAGCAAGGAGCATATCAAATGGTAGACTAGACCTCCATAATGACCCTATGTAGCCCGCTCCCCCTTGATCCAATTTAGCTAGCTAGCCAAACCCAGTGTTGTGTTGGAAACTGCATAGAAATGGGAATCGAAAGAAGAAGATGTGCTATATGTAAGACAATAGCCTAGATCTGTGTGTGGAGTTGTATCATTATAGTTGTGACTGATTCTTCATGACCCCATGCACATCAAGTTTTCTTGGCAGGAGTACTGGAGTAGCTTGCCTGTTCCTACTCCAGGTGCCTACAGCACCTGGCATTCCCTGGTGGTCGCCCATCCGAGTACAGTGGTACCTTGTATAAAGGAATTAATTTGTTCCAAATGAAATTATGTTAAGCAAATTTTCCTTTATACAAATTCCCATAGGAATGCATTAAAACAGAGTGATCCCATTTTTATGTTGTACAGATTTGCCCCATAGACGATTATGTTAAGCAAATTTCCCTATCTCTGGAATTTTTATGTTGTACAAATTTTATGTTATACAAGCTGTATGTTATACAAGGGTCCACTGTACTAACCAGGGCCGACCATGCTTAGCTTCCGAAATCAGGTGAGATTGGATGTGCTCAGGGCATCTAGGCAGCTAGCATAGATCTAGGGATGTGAAAATCCCAACCACATTCTTGCCATGTTCCATCTCTTGTTTATTTTACAATACTTGTTTTATTTTTACACAGAACTTTGAGCAATTATAAATATATGCTTTTATTTCTTTTCACTGTTAAGTAGACTTTTTGGGGTGAACATTTTTTTAAAAAAATCCACATTTTTAGCTGTGCACATTCGTTGAACACACGTTTGGCTTTGCCTTCCTTTTTTATTTCAAGAATCCAAAATTAATTTTTTACAAGCTTCCGAAGCTTAGGTTCCCACTGGTGAGAGAAGTCTTGTCTCACTGCTAATCTCAGGAAATATGGATAGGGAAATGTGACCCACAACAAATTTCTTGTCCATGCCTACCTAATTCTCAAGGACAAAACTCTTACGCCAACCTTACCAATGGAGTTCTCTTAGCACCAGGTTCACTCGGCTCTGTGAATTGTAGATTACCTTATTTTTTTTTCATGATTGCTGAGATGCAAACACATGCTTTGTTTGCAAGTAGGATTGGTCAGACATGGCACCACTGAAGGGATGCCTCTCTGTAATGAAAACACATTATCCCTTTCTGATTGTGAAGCTGGTGTCCCATCTAGTTGCATTCAATAGACTGGTAGACTGTATGCAGGGCCAGCGCTAGGTTTTTTTGTACCCTAGGTGAGGGTGGGGGGAGGGGGCAGCGGCGGGGCAGCGGTGGGGCAGCGGTGGTGGGGTGGTGGGTGGGCGGCTGCAGCGGCAGCAGCAGCGAGGGGCGGGGCAGTGGTGGTGGCGGGGCGGTGGCAGGGGCGGTGGGGCGGTGGCAGAGGGTGGGGTGGCTGGGGGGGCAGAGGATGGCGGGGGACGGCACAGGCGTGGGGGGCGGACGACACTTGGCCAATAAAAATGATTCTGATAAAAATGATTCTGATTCTGGCCAAAATAAATAAATAAATAAATAAAAACATGCCACGACATCTTGAAGAGCTTGGAAAAGTTACTTTTTACGACTCCATGCAGCATAGACAGCAGCCTTTCATTCTCTTTGAAATTTTTGTTAGGTACCATCAATTTGCTTCCAGTTTATGCTGACGCTAATAGGATTCCTGAAGTCTGGAAGGTGATTTTTTTTCCAACCCAAAGTCAGTTTCCATGGATGGGTAGGGAATAGGTCTCCTGATGCCTACTACTATATCCTATCCATGATGCCATGGCAGCGCTCGAATTGTGGATCTATGGCAAACCATTTTTGCAGAGGAATAAAAATGCTCACTTATTTTGTCAGCACTATACATGAAACTGTATGCCCACATCAACTCATTCCCCACCCCACCCCACACACAATTAAAGACCCCAAAATACTTTTTTTTGTTTTGTATTGTTTTTGAAATTGGTAGGAACTTGGTGAATCGCTCAACTAAATCATTAATTTGGACAATAGCCTCAAATGCAGCTAGCCTAGAAATGTCAGATCTGAGTAAATGGTAAGTAGAGTTTTGAACTGTTAAAATCCTACCTAATTCCTGACAAATCACACAAATGCAATCTCAACTCCTTATTCATAGAGTGGGAATGATGAGTAACAACACAGATGAGGAAATTGTGACACTCTTTAGAGTAAGGGATAAGCCAGGTCATAAATCTAAACTAAAAATACCATCAGTTAATTAAAGCATAAATTCAGCAAAAGTGTTATAGGCCAGAAGAACCATTTACTGAATCCTTTTAATTACCTAAGGATAAGAATAATCATCCTTACTGGGTGCAGCCATTTGTTTCTGAACAGGGATCCAACAATTATACCTTTGTCACACTTCTGAATTTTCCCAACAGAAGAAATGACCTTTAATGGCTGGTAGGCTTGTTAATCTAAAAACTCAGTTTGAGTTACAGCCAGCTAACTCAAACCTAATCAAGTATGCAGGGTGTTTTTCTTCTTCTTTGTTATTTGCAATTCAAAGATGACTGGTCTTTTTGTTCTTGATTTCATATACATTTTGCTTTATTTGATAAGTTGTACCAGAGATATTCTAAAAGTGGTTTTCCTGCATTGGAAAAGGTTTGGGCTAAATGACCCTTTGCAATTCTTTTCAACTCTGAAACGTCATGATTGTATGAAATTTTGTAGACTGTGATTCTAAACATACCTCCTTGGGAGTATACTGTACAGTACATCTAAATGTCAAGGTGGACTACATTCTGTGAAACTGTGGGGAGGCACATATATTTAGGTTAGCCCAACCTACCTACTAGAGATGGGCACAAAATGAACTTTTTTTCGTTTCCGTTATTTGTTATTCCTTTCATTACGTAACGCAACGAAAAACAAACATTGTGATGAAATTGGAACAAACCGAACAGAACCACGAAAATTAGGTTCATTATGTTTCATTTTTTGTTAATGGCAACGCACAATGAAATGTTAAAAAATGCCCTGGACATCCATAAAAACGCAGCGATAATTATTTATACTGTCTGATAATACCTACCGGGGGGTGGGGGGTCCTTAAAA
>JAHTLZ010000379.1:57076360-57088045 GCA_023846285.1 Phrynocephalus versicolor | reverse complement strand
ATCTATCTATCTATCTATCTATCTATCTATCTATCTATCTATCTATACCTGTCCAAAGAGGAAAGCCTTTTGCTTGCTTGTGGAAGGACAACAAAGATGGAGCCAGCCTGGCCTCCTGTGGGAGGGCGGCGGGGTGGCGGGGGGCGGGGGGCGGCGGGCGGATGGCGACGGGCAGCGATGGGCGGACGGTGACGGGTGGTTGGCGGGCGGTGGGGGGGATGAACGGCAGTGGCCAGCGGAGGGGGGGTGGCGGGGGGAGCAGGCTGGCCAGCGCCCTCTCTCCATTTTGGCACCCTAGGCAACTGCCTAGTTCGCCTTAATGGAAGCGCCGGCCCTGAACCTACCACTTTCCATTCCCCATTTCTGGAACACCTTAGTTTGTTTTTCATCTGCTTTAATAAGGCAACTGTGCTGTCATGCAGAGAGCAAAGAACAGCAAAACAAGACATTAAAAGATAGCCTTGAAATACAAACTTTGACAACTGCAACAACAGATCTCAGAGATGAAAGCCCTTTGCATTTACATAAGGAACAGAATCAAGCCTCATGGCAGGTGGATTAAAAAAAGCCATCTACACGCCCCCTGCTAAAAAAGTTTTCTTGGCTTAAATTGTTGGGTGGCAACGTTGCATAATGGTAAAAGTCCCACCAATCATGTTTTTTTAAAACACATACACACACCATCCTTGGCAAATGAAGAATTAAAAATGTACTCATTTCAAGCTAGGGACAGATGGAGGAAGAAAAGGTCTTGATATTCATGAAGAATACCACATTTGCAAAGAGATAACGCCATGAGAGCAGGAACAAAGTGTTTCGTGCTTTCTTCTTCCTTTGTATAACATATCTACAGATGGAGCAGCTCACCCTGAATAGCAGAACTGGACTCAAGAGCAGACGAAACAAGATTTCTGTTCCAAGTGCTGGATCTGGTATGCTGTTCACGAGTGAGAAGCAGACTGACCACTGGATTCCTGTGCACTGAGTTCAGTGGAAAGTTCTGCATAAGTCTTGTTAGCCCCAGTTAGAGACCAGGGTCCTCAGAGTTCTCCAACCACCCTGCGGCGGTTACTTCACGTCCTTCTTTGTTCCACGACTAGTTCTGTACCATGACAGCATTGGTCGCAATCACGTGGTTTTGTTCCTGTTTCAGTGTTCCCATGGTCATGATAACTTGTCTTGTGACAAGTGTTACCTTACGGTCTTGTACCGTGACAAATATTGAATTTGTCTAGCTTCCTTTTTCCTTTTATTTTGGGCTTAAACAATTCTTTTTCAATATTTTGCTTTTGAAAAGTAAAAAACAACAACACACACACACACACACACACACACACAACCCGGACACAATTTTCTGAGAGAAACAAATGTTTTGTCGCATGGCAGTCATTGCTATGTGGTGTCGTGTCTCAGAAGAGATAGCAGGAACAAAGAGTGACAAGGGAAACCCCTGCCCCAGCACCAGGTACAGTATTGCCGTGCTTAGCACCTGTTCCAGGGGCATGGTCGAGACAAATGTCAGTAGTTGTGTGACGGACGTGAAGTAACTTTTTTTGTACCGCTCCAAAGCGCAACACTAACAGAGACAAAATGGATGTGAAGTAACCGCCAAAGTGGCATGAGATCCCAACTAGTAGCATGGGCAGAAGTTTCCCTAACTTCTGTTTTAAGACTAATGTTCTAAAAGCAAAAAGGTGCCTTCCATTCACAAAACAGATTGGGTCCTATGTAAGTAAGTTATTTGCTACATCATGTCAAATCATAGGTGACTTACAGTGGCCCTAATAGGATTTTCAAAGTATATGAGATATTTGAAGGGGGGAAATTACCACCCCCACCCCCATTGAATTCCCAACCCCAAGTGGGGATTTGAACCCGAGTCTACTGAATTCCAGCCTGTCACTGTACCACAGGAGTTTTCATGTACGCAGCTGGGAAGCGGCATTTACTATTTGTTTGGTGGTGTTCTGTTCAGCAACATCATCTCCTACTTATGGTGATTCCATGAATAATCAGTTTCCAAAATATCCTGCCCTCAATCCTGTGGCTTCATTTAGGGAGTCAAACCATCTTGCATTCAGTTTCTTCTTTTCCTGGTACCTTCCACTTTTCCCAACATTATTGTCTTTTCCAAGAATCCTGCCTTCTCATGATGTGCCCGAAGTAGGACAGCCTCTGTTTCATCATTTTTGCCTCCAACCTATTTTACCAAGGAACAAAGTAAAGCATGGGGGAAGAGGGACAGAAAAAAGCATATTTTGCCCCACATTTTGCAGGAAACATTTTGGCAGATTTAATTTCATTATTGAAGAATCAATAATGGCTACACATAGGTCATCCCTGTCTTTCCCCACTGTCTAGGAGTGCTCCAGATTCAGACCAAGTACGCCCAGTGGATTCCCTCTCTCTTTAGGGTAACCTTGTCCCCTTTCCAGATTGGTTGTGAGCCAGCCTTTAAATCTCCCACAATCCCTCAATGCAACACTACTGTGTAGACATTGTGGGAAACTTAAGTGATGACTAAATGCAATTAGTGGGGTTATTTGGAGTACCAGTTCAGAAAAAGTAAGGAAGGAGGGGAGGACCGCCATCAGCAGTGTGCCTTGGCAAACCACAAAGGATTCTGGATGCTGATGTTCACCCCATAAGCCAGTGGTGAAGAAGCTTTAGCACTCCAAGTGTTTTGGACCGCAACTCCCACAATCCTTTGGCATTGGCAATACAGGCTTGGAATTCTGGCAGTTGTAGTCCAAAACACAGGGGTGTATCTAGGGGGAGCAGAAAGGTACATCTGCCCCATGCACAGCAATCTGGGGGTACCTGGAGAGGGGAGAAGGAGGAGGAGGAGGAGGAAGCCCTGTGCCCTCCGCCAGCAGTTCTCAGGCTTGGCGACGGGACCCACTTCATCACAGCTGCCTCCGCCGCCGCCGTGTGCCAGGTGAGCACCGAAGCAAGCAGGCAGGCAGGCAGGCAGGCGAGCGCGGTGGCTGTGGCACCCTCCTCCTCCTCCTCCTCCTCCTCCTCCTCCAACTCTTCCTCACCTTGCTGTGGGCCACCATGGGAGAGTTAAGGCGCACACTACTGTGTGTGCACACACACACAAATTCCCACACGCCTGCCTGCCCTACGCCTGCAGGATTACCCCCCCCCCTTGCTGGGTGGATGCGATGGGGTTGGGGAGGGCCGGATGGTGCAAAAACAGCTTTGTCCCAGGTGCCCCAAAACTTTGCTACGCTGCAGCCAAAACATCTGGAGAGCCGAAGATTCCCCACTACTGCCAAAAGCTATCTGCCGCTATTAAACCTGCCTCTTCTATTGCCATGGCCACTATCCCATACATGAAAGTCCTCTGCTCTTGAGAAGTTCACATACTTAAATTAACTAGACTTGATAGCTGGTGTATTTCGCAAGTTCTAATTCCGAAAAGTAATGTTTAAAAGCTTTGAGCATAAAGAGAAAGAAGCTAAGCGTTGTAGTTAGGTACTTGCACCCAGGTGTAGTTACAGCAGGAGATGTAACCAGGTTGTGGAAAAGACTCCATGGAAAAAGTCAGCTTTAAAGAAGGGCTGACAGGACTACTGAGTGAGCACATGAGTGAATAAACACAAGGGGCACTGGCAATAGGAATCCGTGGTGTACATGGACAGGAACTACAGAAGATCTGGCTGAGGGTCAAACATTCAGGCGAATGTGCACTTCCTGATCTTATAATGTTGTCCTTCCAAGCTCATGAGTGACTCCTTCAATGCTAGATGTCTGAAATGATCACACATACCGTCAGAGCATGGCTATTTCTTAAATGATGATTTACAAATCAAAATAAAGCTAAATCTGCAAATGAAGGTTGGGGCAAGCTCTTGCTACAATACAAAGGTAGTAATTTTCCTTTTTCTTGCTTGCTGGCCAGTAATTTTTCCCAGCGAGATCTTGAATTTTCTCCTCTCCTTCTCCAAGCTGTTAAGCGTCTTCCTGCCCCCCCCCAAAAAAAAATAGTAGCGCCAAAAGCATTTAGTCCACATGTTCCTCCTTCGCCCTTCAAAGTTTTAGAGTTTTAAAAGCAGATTTACCTCCTTTTTACTGGCTGCCACAGGAATGATGCAAGCAAAGGTACATAGAATGTCACAGATCAATTCTTGGCATCTATACTTAGGACTTTTGGGGGAAAGTCTGTTTCAAATCCAGGATGGCTAAGTGTCAATCAATGATACACTGCTGAGCTGAACAGATCAAGGGACTGATTAACTATAAGATACTGTAACTTATACCCCTGTACCTTTTTCATTATTCATTTAAGATTTGAACTATCAGTCCCCCTTTTGTTATGAAAACCCAACCGTGATTACAACATACACCTGTAAAATATATCAAAAATAACAACACAGGTTTGGTAAACAGCTGACAAAAGCAACACCAACAAATTAACAGCAGGTAAAAATCTAATGAAGTACCTCGGATGAAATATTTAAAATCGTTCCAAAATCAGGACCAATAAGAAAAAGCAAACTGAAACAGATGAGGTTTTAAAGCCTGTTTACAATGCCCTGCCTCCAAGCCAACAAATTAGTGGCAGGGAGGGATACTTGAGAGATGCCCCGTGGCGCTGTGGTTAAATGCCTGTACTGCAGCTAAAACTATGCTCATGACCTGGGGTTCGATCCCAGGTAGCGGGCTCATGGTTGACTCAGCCTTCCATCCTTCCGAGGTCTGTAAAATGAGTACCCAGCTTGCTGGGGGGGGGGGGCAATGTGTAGACTACATACTGCAATTAAAAACTATAAATCGCCCAGAGACGACTTGAAGTGGGATGGGGTGGTATATAAGCAGAATATTTTGCTTTGCTTTGATATTTGTTGATCTGTAAAGTAAATCAGACATGTTGGTAATTCTGGAGTGCATAAAGAGCTTTGAAAAAGATCTAGAAAACTTGTTTTTCCTAATTCAACTCACGTTAAGGGGGGGGGGAATCCGTGCTTACCATGTTGTGTGAGGTAAGGTTGTGGTGTCTCAATTCAGTGCTTTCAAATGATTTTCCCAATTAAATCCTTAAATTCTCTCTCTCTCTCTCTCTCTCTCTCTCTCTCTCTCTCTCTGTGTGTGTGTGTGTGTGTGTGTGTGTGTGTGTGTGTGTGTTGGCATGCATTTTCTCAGTCCCTGTTCTGAATATTTCATTTACTGGCAGTCCTTTGCTTGTTTATTCAGTCAATCAATCTGGTGACTTCAGTCAAGTTCAAGCCGCTAGGCTCGCAGATCTCCAGGACTACTGAATGCTCATGCATTTATTTCTTTTGCAGGAAGACCAAAGCAGAGATTGCTTGATTCTTCCTGCCCCCGCATATATGAATCTAATTCAGGGTGTAGGAATCTAAAATGGCCCATTGCCTAATGCTGACTCAAAGTCACCTTCACCCTCATGTTTCATATTTCCAGTTTGCAACTGACTTATTTCCTCTCTTAATTTGAATGTTTGGTTAACACAAACATTTGGGTGACTGCAATTAAAAGATTCCACATAGTATGCAGAATGACAGCTCATTCACTGGAAAGGCTTAGGAGACATCAAAATAATGCTGCTTTTAGGGTGGGGAGAGATTATACTATGCATAATAGTGATTGGCTAGAGGGGTGGTTTATAAATGTGATGGATGGATGGATGGATGGATGGGTCATGTTGGGTACAAAATGCAGTTTCTTGAGAAGAAATAATTCTAATTTTAGATAAGTTTCTATCTTTAATTATCAGTTATTTGTGTGTGGTGCCTAGTGAAATATAAGAAAGCAGAATTTATTATATTCAGTCTCCTGATAAGTTGCATTAAAGTAGGACTATTGAGGGAATTTGATGAGTCAACACTTCCCTAAGCACTATGGATTCAAATGGACCTACTCTAACAGTGACATATGTTATTATTATTGGAGCACAATATACACTAGGCCCATTTGAATCAAGGGACCTCAGACACGAGCTCACGGAGGAGTTAACTCACTTAAGTCTTCCTGGATTCAGTGGTGCTTGGAAGTTGCATCTTTGCACCTGTGATTTATAAATAAATGCCAGCTTTTGGCTGAGTCTTTGATGGCACTAATCATCAAAGTGGATCTATTCTAATGCACTTGTTCCAAAGTAAGGATTTCACAATAGTTTGTTAACTGGCTCCCTTTATTTTGTGATCGGTCCTTAGGTGGCCAGCAAGAGCTGCGTTTTCAAGATGTGGTCCAGTTCTTTTGTTCGGTTTATCTTGGAGGGGAAAAAAGGATTAAGGGAATATATGGTGTGAATGTTCATATCTTTCTGTAGCCATCTGTGGAGAAGACAGGGCAAAACTAGAACTATAATCAGAGGAAAGCATAGGAACATAATGGAAGCAGGTTTCATTGTAGGAGAAATGTAGTAACTGTCTGACAGGGCAATCAATTGCTTTGGGATGTGAGGGTCTCTCTTTTAGCAGAGGCATTTAAACACAAAGTCAGATTGCCTCTGGAAGTTGAGTCATGGCAACTGGACTTCTTTTCTTGAGATACTGAAATGTTTCGCTGCTCATCCAAACAGCTTCATCAAAGCTGCTTGGATGAGCAGCGAAACATTTCAGTATCTCAAGAAAAGAAGTCCAGTTGCCATGACTCAACTTCCAGATAAACTCACCTGGATGACTAAGAATCTTCACAGATGAATTGGATGGGCATTTTTCAGAACGTACAGCTTATATCTTCCACTGCAAATCTTATATGAAACCAAGGATTGGAATAGGTGACCTCTATGGGCCTTTCCAACCTCATAATTCTAAATTGCACATAACACAGTGGGACTTTGTACTAAGTACACGGGTTTAGCCCAGGGTTACATTTTATGCAAAACAAGAGGTACTGCACCAGTGTCCTTTATGCAGATTACTAGACTTGTCTTCAGTTTTTTTGAAGGGGCAGATGCCAGGACCCTGCCTGCCACAGAACCTGACTCTGAGGGGTTAAATGGTGAAGAGCTGCTGGAGGAGCCTTGCAGCTCAAATCAGCAAGCAGCTGGGTCTGATGACTCAGCTGAAAACATATCTTCACCTCCTAGAAGGGCCATGAGCAGGATTCTGTAAAGACGTGCTACCAGAAGAGCTAGGGAAAGAGTCTTTGATGCTAGGCGGAGAATCAGGTCAGCAAGCCCTGAGTACTAGCAGAAGCCTTTCCAGAAGTAAGGGTGTGTTCCCTGTTTTGGGATAAAGCTGGCAAGCTCACCTTGAGCTCTCTGTGGGAGCAACGTGTCATTTGAACTTGCAACCATGTTCCTGTCTGTTTCTGACCTTGGCTCTGTTTCCTGACTTCGGACCGGCTTTCTGGACAACGGATTGATCTGTTCCCTTGGGTTTGGCATCTGGTTTCTGTGAGATATTCTGGTTTTGACTTGGACGGGTAATTGCTGGGAGTTGGATTCTGTAATTTATCTGGCACTTGATTGTTAGCAAAGGACTTGAACTTGCTTGGCTTTCCACTAAAGATATTGGCAAAGAACTGAACCCTGTTTGTGTGTGTGCTCTGTGTGCGGGGCTTGAGAGTAGACAGGCCTTTGGTGAGCTGGCCATGGACTTATTTATTTATTTACAAAATTACTTAAACTTTTACTTTACTTAACATTTTTACTTAAAATTTACTTAAATTTTTCCAATGTGGCACTATCCAAAAAGCATTGAAAAAATCATTATAGGGTCTGCCTCGTTCCAAAGGCATGGGATAACTGAAAATAGTTCTAAAAGCAAATTTCAAGATGCCACATTTGGCTTGGATGTCTGTTAGGTGACTTGTAGAATAACAGGGATCCAGATGTAGTACCACTTTTTTCTGTTCTCATATATAGTGTGGCAGCACAGCTGCAGGAGCCAATAATTTTAGTCACATCTTCTAAGGTCATTTACTTGCTCATTTTCCAACATGACCTATGGTCCCACCTGGATGGAATACAGTTCTGCTTTCAAGATAAAAGAAACAGGTCAATCTCCGTGCAGAGGAATAAATAGGCAAATTTTAAGATGGGCAACAGCAGCATTTGGAAACCATTATGTCAATATACGACAAATTCCCAGACCTCTATTACTGATTCTGAAGTTATCTCCCTTCAAAAAAATTTTAAAACAGACTTTAGGGTGAAACATCTGAATTTAAACTTATCAAGGAATTTGTTTCTGCGCATTAAAGCCTGAATGGTGACAACAGTTTCCTATCACACTGCAGATGTTAGTTGCCTTAACAGTAAGCTTAGACTTGATTTTATGCCCAGGTCTCTTGAAGGCTGCATGGAGGAGTCTGGAAAAAGCCAGCTGCTAAGAATTTCCACACAATGAGTACAAACACTGCCTGTTTCTTGTGTTGGTTATACACAAGAAAGGGTCAGCAAGGCATCTTGTATCCCAAATTAGAGCTTTTGGATTAACTTCCTTGCTTGGCACTTGAACTGCATTTGGGTGGGCTCAGTCAGAATTATAGTGGACCCTCGTATAACAAATGGTTTGTATAACATAAAATCTGTACAACATAAAAAATTCTGGAGATAGGGGAAATTTGCTTAACAGAATCGTCTATGGGGTGAATCCGTACAACATAAAAATGGTTGTGATTAGGGATTACTCTGTTTTCAATGCATTCCTATGGGAAATTTGTATAAAGCAAAATTTGTTTAACATAATTTCATTTGGAACACATTAATCCCTTTATACAAGGTACCACTGTATCGCCATTGCGTTTTAGCCCACACTGGAGAATGAAAGCTGGAAAAACATCCCCAGTCATCTGTTGTTGGTAAAGTGTACCGGTTATGGACACTTGTGCTGCAGGTCTGAGTACTCAAGTGCACAATGTAGGAACGGTACCATGTGGGCATAAATAGATGCTTGTTGGGCAGCAACGCAGAGCCCAGCTTAGTTATCGGAACACAGAAAATTGCCCTGGAAGGGTTACACTTTGTGTCTACCGTCCTAGGCAGTTATGGTTTGCTTTAACTGGCAGTCTCTCTCTGCCACTGGTTTGGATTAAAAGAAAGGGAAATGCCAGGGGCTGGATCTGTGAATCGTGGACTTGGGAGATCCAGTTTCAGAAGGTTGTTCTGAAGATAAAAGTAGGCGTCAAGATAGCCCAGTTGCTGCCTTATGTCCATCCAAGGGAAGACAGGGCAGAAATTACATAATAGAATTGTTTTTTATGATTTCAGATTGTTTTTGGTTTATATTGTAAATTGCCCAGTGGTTAAGTGCCTGTACTGCAGGTGAAACTGTGCTCACGACCTGGGGTTCAATCCCTGGCTCATGGTTGACTCAGCTTTCCATCCTTCCGAGGTGGGTAAATTGAGTCCTCAGCTTGCGGGGAGAGGGGCAATGTGTAGCCTGCATAATTAAACTGTAAACTGCCCAGAGACTACTTGACGTGGTATGGGGCGGTATATAAGCAGAACACTTTGCTTTTTGCTTTTTAAATAACATAAAACAAAACAAATAAGGCAGTGTCCATGGCAGTCCTCCTCACTTTGTGCCTAGCATCCCTGTGAGGTAGGACAACCTGAGGTAGAATGGCGGGCTCAAGGCAACCCACCCACAAGCTCCCTTGTGATACATTCTAGAATTGGGTTCTCAGTCAAGTAACCTGAACACCCCACCCCACAGTGCTACATTTTCCATCCTTTATGCCGGTGACCTCATCACTAAGGTGAATACGGATCTCCCAATATGAGCCTGCCTGGGTATTAAGATTATTAGTCGGGCCCAGGACCCTCACAGGTATGCTTGGAGGCCATGTATCGGGCACAAAGGCAACATCTAGGGAGCACCAGCTATAGTCTTCCCAAACTGGTCCCTCTCCCTCCAAAGGACGTTGACTACAAACTCCATCATGCCCAGCAAGCTGGGGACACTGGGGATTATTGTCTGGCAAGCACATTTTGGTGGGGACCAGCTGTGGTCAAACTTTGGCCCTCCAGATGTTTTAGATCACAACTACCAAAGTTCTTTGTCATTGGCAATACAGGCTTGGAATCCTGGGAGTTGTTGTCCAAAACATCTGGAGGCCACCACTGAGTAAGTGAAGGCTTTGGCTGAAGGTAAAACATCTGATCTTGCCTGATTTCCGAAGTTAAGCAGGGTCGGCCCTGGTTAATACTTGGACGGGAGGCCACCAGGGAATATCAGGTGCTGTAGGCGCCCTGAGTAGGAACTGGCAAACCACTCCAGTAGTGCTGCCCAGAAAGCACCATGGACATGGGGTACGAGTGCCGGTCACACACACAACAGAGATGGAACAAATTCCACAGGGTCTTGACAAAGAAACCAATTAAAAGTCTCTCTGTACTTTCTCTAGAGCGCTTCCCCTGAGTCTCTCGGGTCCAGGCGGACAAAACTCTGTGTATGCTCAGAAGGCGATCAGCGCAACGTGATGTTGCAATAATGGCATGAACTTACTTACCAACATTATTTTTGCTTACCAGAATATTGATAAGCAAGCGCCAAGGTTGAGGGCGCGACACAACTCCGCACCCGACCTTGGAGTATGGGGGTCGCGCGCCCGCGTACCCGTGTGCCTTCTACAACCCTCATGCTCGCCTTTTGACACTCCGGTAGGGACCGATTTATTTTTAGTTCCACGGTTCCTTCTTATTTTATTTTATTTTATTTTAATTTTTATTCCCTTCTTCCAGCCGCAGAAGCCGCGGCGGGACCTCCCGCGCTTGTCAGCTCCGCGGTCCCTGAGCCAGCCAAGGTTAAATCCTGCAGCCGGGAAGGAGTGAGAGCCGGCCAGGTCGCCCGCCCGCCCAGCCCTCGCCCGCGTCGCGTCTTGGAACGCTCTCTCGCCCGCCTTTCCGCAGTCACGCCGCGGGCCGAGCGCGCGCCGGCCTTTTTCGGGCGATCCCCGGGTGGCGCGCGCTCACTCTCTCTCTTCTCCCCCCGCCCCCGCCTTCTTCCTTGCAGAGGGAAGGACAGGCGCTGAGGGAGGCGCGCGCTCGACCTCCAGCAGCCGGAGCAGCAGCAGCAGCGCGAGGGAGGCGGGAAAAGGGAGGAGAGAGAAAGAGAGAGAGAGGGAGAGGGGAGGGGTCGCCCGGCGACGGGAGGCAGGCAATGAAGGCGTCCAGGAGGAGGAGGAGGAGGAAGCCCCGAAGAGTTCGCCTCAAGAAGAGCGCGGCGGACTTTTAGAGGCGGGCGTGGGCTTGCGTGTGTGCGCGCGTGTGTTGCATTGCCAGAGAAATAAAGAGACAGCTCTCCAGAAGGAGAGCGACCCAGAGGACGCCGGCGGGCGCTTGCTTTGGGGCTCCTCCTGGCTCCCTCCCTCACTCACTCACTCAGGTGGGGAGGAGGGTCTGACTCCAGTTTTTGTAGGTTTTGCACGCCCCCCCCCGTCCACGTCAAGAGTGAGGGGAGGGCGGGCGGGCGGCGGAATAAAAAAAGGCAAGATCCCAACAAACAGCCTGAACGGAGGCGACGAGGTCACCTGCAAGCATCCAACGCTGCCCCGACTCCGTGTAGGGGGTTGTGTTTTCTTCGGGGTGGTTTTTGTCTCTCTTTGTGTTTTTTTTTAATTTTGGGTTTTTTTCTTTTTCTTTCTTTCTTTTCTTTCTTTTCTTTTTTTTTTTGCACCTGAGAAACCTTTTCCAGATCTTTGGCAAGCGGAACGAGTTTCGTTATTATTATTATTATTATTATTATTATTATTATTATTATTATTATT
>JAHTLZ010000379.1:57032391-57076350 GCA_023846285.1 Phrynocephalus versicolor | reverse complement strand
TTATTATTATTATTATTATTATTATTATTATTATTATTATTATTATTATTTGATTTGCAATTGCCCAGGAAAAGAAGCATCCCGCCCCCCTCCTCCTTCTCCTCCTCCTCCTCCTCTCCCCCCCCCCCGCCCCCCGCGCACCACCTGTCGCCTTCCCGGAGGAATCTGAAGCAGGCGAGGCAGGATGTACCAGGGCCACATGCAGGTAAGCTCCAGCAGGGCTTTTTATTCGCACAAACCCGCTTAAATGCCTCGGAGGAAGGAGGGATCGGGCGAGGGTGGTGGGGAGGGTGGTGATGGGGAGGGGGGGCGTGTTGCTTCTTCACCTCCGTCGGTGCAACAGGTGACTTGGGTCGCTTCGTCCGGGGAGGGGGTGAGGACCGGGACTGGGAGCTCCAGATTGCAACTTTGCAAGCAACTTTGCGGGGTGGGGAACCGTCTTCCTCCTGGCTTTGACCCGGTGACCCTTCCCCCAGGTCAGCCTCCCCCCCCTCCACATACACACACCGGGAGCTCCCGGGATTAGGGGCAAGAGGGATCCCAGATCTCATGCCCGTGCTGTGTGTTTGTGTGCGCGTTTTGAGAACCAGAGCTAGCTTTCCAAAGCATCCCAGTTGGCGTATGTCAGCTGAAGGGCAAACGAGAGGAGGATGGATGGATAGGGGTGCGTGTTGTGTGTGTGTGTGTACATTAGCAAGATCGAGGGAAGATCCGCACGCCAGTCCGCCCTCTCCTTTGGGGCATGCCTGCTCTTTTGCCTTCTAGAGAGCCAGACGGGTGTTTTCAGAAAGAAGTGTGTCTGGTCATCCAGACATACCACGGAGGGAGGCTTGGGTGTGGGTTTCCCCCCTCTCCTCCCCGAGCCTTTCGTCTTTCTGCTTTCGCTGATCTGCTCCAGCGAAATAAAATAAAATGCAAGGATAACATTGACTGGGATGGGCATTTTCAGAAGCAGGGCTTCAACGTTTTCTGGATAGAATCGTGGCCGATCGATCCAAATGCCTCTGTCTGAGAAGCCAAGGATGCCTCTCTCTCCCTCGGGCACACTAGGAAGGACAATTTTAACCTTGACTCCCTCTCAGCTTGCTTCACTTGGCCGACCTCCCTTAAAGAAAGCAGGCATATTTATAGGAGGTTGCACTTACATTGAGGAGCATTTGATTCTGCTTCTTTTTTTAAAAAAAAGATGTGCAACTCTAAAATCGCCTTTCAGATGCACGGTTGAATGTGTTGGGCTCTCTCCTGTCCTACTATTGCTCATCCGCACACTCCCCAAAGAGCAAACATCTGTTGTGTGCATCCACGGAGGAGGAGATATTTAGCATCTGTGAGCGTCTGAGAGGTGGGTTCACCAAGTGTTGGAGTGGAGTGGAGTGGACAAAAGCATCACATTCTCTTTAGTTTTGAAGGAGATTCAAGGGCTGTTGATCTGTGTCAGTGTCAGCTACAGGATTCCATATGTAACATGACACATGAAAGTTAAATGAGCATCCTCTTGACTCAGCAATTTCTGCTTTCTGCCACTGGATGCTGTTAGAACCCTGGATGAGCCGTTATATTGGCCCTGTAATTAATAACCACTTGGAGCAGATCAGCTGTTATTTATGGGAGAGAAAGGCCTTTCTTAAGAAAATTAAACCACTACAATAAAGGGAACACACGAAGGAGAGTTGCATTGTGTGTCCTAATACAAGATAAATGCTTTGCCATCCACAGGCAAGTTAAACATTTAGTCTGCAGTTTTAAGCTTGCAGTTCTACATGTGCATACACGGAATAACTCCCACTAAACTCACTGCACAGGATTGGATTTCAAACTAATTTGTTTCTGTTGTTTTCACCATGGATTCTGCCTAAATGCATTGTAAAAACATAGGACGCAGGTGTAACATTAACATGTATTAATATGCCATTCCATTTCATCAGGAGAAAGGATAGGTGTTTTTCATTTAAAGATTTGCATCTAGGTGTACAGCTTTAGATGTTGGCTGAAAGATACCCACTAGAGATCAGTGATTTTAAGTCTTAACATGTATTCTAAATTTTGGAAATATTTATCTGATATCTATAACTAATGTCAGCAAATGAAGTTGTAATTTAATCACTTGAAAACTTTTAATATATATGTTAAGATTGCCCTGCTGCAGGTACATAACCTTGAAAGCAGTAATCTTTTCAAGTGCAGGTCCGGTGGCTACCTATCAGGGTTGCTGTAGATGTGCATTTCCTCCGCTGGTGAGGAACTGAACCCAATGACACTTGGGGTTTTATTCCATCTCTCCAAGCCCTATGATTCAGTGGCTGAAATCCTGTTGCTTAATGTAGTAAATCATGCTAGAATAGGTCCGCTGAATCTGGGATTTGTTGAATCAACTCCTCCATGCGTTTCAATGATACAAATGGATCTTTTCTAGCACTTATTGTGCAAAAAGAAAGTTACGAGGAGAACTAGATCCATTTGAATCCACAGAGCTTTAAGAAGAGTTGAATCACTGGGTATACTTCAGTTTAATTTACTTCATGATTCAGGGTGGATTTGATTTAAATCCTCTTAAATCCACAAATTAAATTTAAAAATATGTTTTTTCCCACAATTTAAATTTAATTTTTAAATTTTTTTATTATTATTTAAATCAGTTTTTTTTTGAGGAAATCATTGCTTTTTATCCATTCTGCACATATCGAAACAACAGGATTCTAGCCTATGATTCGGTGACTGCATCGGTATTAATTCTACTGTTTTATGAAACAGAAGAAAGACGCCCGAACTTCCTTCTATCTTCATATTGCTTGTTTATACTGTATACTTTTTAATGGTTTGTGGCAGAGGATGTAAGGAGGCAAATAATTTTTTAAAGAGGTGGACTGAGGTTTTGTTTTCCATACCTCACAAATCCTGAGACAATGGCTCTACTTGCAGGAGACACAGTCGGGAATCAAACTCCCAACCTTGGCTTCTACAGCCAGATATCTAACCCAACTAAGCTATCCAGCCAGTTGTATTATAATTTTGATTAGGTTTTATTTGTTTTGTTTTCTTGGCTAAGCTTTCTTTCTTAGTCAACAATTCATTTACTGGGTAAAAATACTTTTGGCTCTCCTTTAGCCATTTCCCTTTAATTGTTTGCTTTCAGATTTTGATCTAAGTTTGGATAACAGCTGGAGAAGGCTGTTTCAAATCCTCATATTTTTTTCTTCCAGCTTTTAATTCTCATTTTTACTCAATCCAATAGCGATAGTACAGGATAAGTTCCATAGAAATGCTTTTTGATTGTGTACAGTTCATGGTTCAGGAGGTGTGTGAAATCATCTAAAACTGAAAGATAAGATGAAAGTTTTAGGAGAAATCCAGGGAGAAGAGACTGAAGGAATAAAAGATGCAGATTTGAGAGAACTTTTTCTGACATGCCAAAGAATTTGTTTCAAGTCCATGAAGTTTTGCAAACAATGTTATCTAAATGACAGACTTTTCCTCATTCCAGTGTGTTTTTGTGTTAAAAACAGATGCCTGTGATAGGACATGGGAAATTCTTCTGGGAAACACTTAAGTCCATCATTCTGTTTGCTGCTGTCTAGTTTGTTGACACTTCAATAATATGGTTAGCCTAAATGAAGGATGCATGAAGATTCATTATTTCTTTTCAGGTGTTAGAACTAATGTATGTATGTTAGTTTTTATTTAATTGATTTCTGTTGCTAGCATTTCGTCAGAAGGGGGATGCAAGGCATCAAAACACAAAATAAACTAAAAGCATTATAAATTAAAAGAAGTTTAAATCAGTAAAGAAAATACAGCGGTCATTCATTAAAAGCCCCTTATTCAGTGAAGAATCCATTTTGAATTATTTTGCTGAACTAAAATAATCTCTTGTGGGGGGGGGGAGTTGGGAGACAAATTATTTGTGGAGTCACACAACATATATATGTGTGCACATTCAGTTAAGGAAATACTGGTTTGTATTAAATGTTCAGAAAGAAGGTTTACTTCCAAGACTGTTGGTAGAGGAACTGAGATGGTCTACTCTGGGATGTTGTAGACGTTTTCAGAAGAGGTAAGATAGATACTGGGGATGCTTTAAGTTTAACATTAGCAGCACTTGATCAGTGTATGTAGCTGATTATCCCCTTGTCCGCTTGTGCTTTCATTGCTTTGCTTCATCTAGTAGGGCTGAAAGCAAAATGTGTGTGTCTTAGTGAAGTGTCTACTTTTCTGTATCTTTGACTTAATAGTTTATTTTTTGACACCCAGCATTTCTGAGGAATGCTTCAGATTGCTTCCCAAGTTGGACTCACATAACTGAATGTGTAAATGGACATGTCCATACTGAACAGTGCTCAAGCGTTCAAGAACACCTTAAAACAGCAAGGTCCAGGATGCCTTTTCTATGCATGCTTACCTGGGAGTCAGTCAAAGATACAGTGAGGATTGCAGCTTACACACATGTACAATGGGCTGTTGTATTCTTTCATAGTAAATGTGTTTCCGTTCTGGAGAGACAAGGTGACTAGAGCAGGGAGCAAAAAAAAGAATGGGGGAAATGGGTGAAATCCCCTTTTCTTCCCATTTTGCTGTTTCATGCCAATGCATGCACACAGACACCATTTTTTGCTAATGGGAAAACTTTATAAAATACCCGGGTCTCTCTTATTAAGTGCACTTTGACTCTTAGAGAGGTATAGATTTGAAAAATATGAAGCCATTCTAGAAAGCATGATTCAAATCTAATATGGGGTGGGAAGAGTTGTTCTTGGCAACTTGCCAGGAGCACTTGGATAATTTTATGTTGGCTTAACAAACTGAGATACAGACAAATCCTTTGTTTCTTCTTTTGCTTATTCCTTCAAAGCATGCTCAGTAAGGCAAGAAGCTTCTTGTTAGGGTTTCCTATTTTATCTAAAATGAACAACAGTGGTTACCAGCTTCAGAACAAAGCAGGGTGTTAAAAAAAAGTTTGAAGTTTGTTTAAAAATCTCCATATGCTGGTAACTATAGTTACCTCATCAGGCTGAAATAAGAGCATATAATTAATTGGAGACTTCCTAGCTTACCATGATGTCCCATTAAGGAGCTGCATGAATGTTTATTCTGCACTAATTAAGCTGAGGTAATTATGAGCCAGTTCTGGACACTGTCTCTGAGACTGAGACACCAGACATGGCTAGCGGTCAATACTTTGTAATGAAATCAACAGAGGTTTTAATGGAAATAAGCCATTCGTTGGTTAAAAATACTTCTCCACCCCATCTGCTTTTCTGCTGATAGGGGGAAATAAATGCCTATGTTCTCTGGGATGAAGACCAACAGGAGTGGGTGCCAGTTCTGAATAAAAGGGCAGCCATTTTGTCCTCCCACTATTTTCCTACTCAGACTTAGGGTCTCCCAGGCTGCTTTCACATGACCACTAAAATCCGCAGCAAACTTTGATCCGGATCATCCCCCAGAGCGGTCACGTGGTTGATGTCGCGGATCGGATATTTCCATGGTCGCGTTTTGAAAATCCGCAACCATTCTGATCCCACGACTGAGAACCACAGCAAAGATACCATAACGGGGGCGAAAAGGTTTTGTTGTGGTTTTTCTGTGTTCCCACAGAATCGAATAACGGTTTAAAATCCACATCGGAACAGCGACAAGACTTTTACCACCTCAAGACCAGGTACTTGTAAATTGCACTGGATCGTGCTTAATTGGGCGTGGTTGCACTTTATTTTTTTTAAAGTCCGCTGCTCATGGGAAAACGGTTTTATGCTCCACATCTGTGAGCAGTTTGCAGCGGGTTTTACTGGTCATGCGAAAGCTGTGATAGTTACTGTGGACCAGTCTGCAACTTCAGAATGATAGGTGATGCACAAGTATTTTCATGTTTAAAGAACTGTTGGGATAAAAAGACACAACAGTATCTAACTTGAGTCCTAGAATCTTAGTAGAGAACCAGTTATGCAATACTTCGTATACTTGATATTTTAAACAACCTGAAAACGATGACTGATGATTTCAAAGTAATACTAACAAGCAAGCAAACCACCAAACCAGTATATTTATGTTAAATCCACAAAGTCTAAAGCCATCCCAGCTTTCCTCTGACAGCCACTCAGGTTGGGAAAACAAAATACTATGTGAACCAGGCAGCTGTAGATCATGTTTGCTAAAGGGAAAAAAATGATTGTGAAAGAAAATACAATTGAGAGAAATTCCTGCTTGCCATACCATTGGTTGGTTAGCTCACACAGTGTGACTCTTTGAATGAGATAATGGATGCTTGAGTCTTTGTTGACACTTGTCTTCTGCGGTCACTTCAGAAGCAGTCCAGTGATGCTTCTGGAATGAAAGGATCGGCTGACAGGGTGCTAACATTGTACTTAATTTTGCGTGGTCATGCCCAACTGACCCAACTGACAGGGTGCTAACATTGTGCTTAATTGGGTATGCCCATTTGGGATCACAGCCCTCACATTATTAGGGGAGGCTCCTTCCCTGGCCTCCTCCTTTGACAGTATGGAGTTGCCACCTATGTTTTCATCCTTGATATAACCAAGTGCTATTGAAACCAGTAGATCAAAAAAGGAACTTCTCCCCTCTCTGATGTCTGGGTGGAAAAAAAGGGAGAGAGTGAAGTCAAAGGCAGATGAGCTCTTATGTTTGGGACTCAACTCATTTATTTCCTGAAAGCCTTGGAATGTGATCTTATTTTTTAAAGCAGCAACAACACATTAGTAGGGTTGGGAGACAGTTGAATGAGTTGCAAAAGGCTCACATCTAGGTAGGTATGAGTCGGTACATAATGTGCCCCAGTCAGCCAGGTCCAAGTAAGCAATATAGATTTAGTCTAGAATCATTCTGTTGGTAAACAGAAGAAGTAAAATCTATCAACATTTGGTCATAACTCAACCCCAGTGAAAGAAGGGAACTAGGAGTTAGGTTTGAGAAAAGCCAATAGCAGTGGATCCAAAGCTGTGTCATTTGTCTAGGTCCTCCCCTTTTAAAACTGTAATTTAAATATTGTTGATAAATGATTCAATAATTGATTGACTATGGACCATTATTTACTTGGTACATCTGGGCCATGAGAAAATTTAGAGCTAATTTTGGCCCAGGGGGTGGGAGATTGTTGCATAGATCTTCATCTGTGTGGGGGTGGAGGGCTAGCTTTGTTAGTCTTTTGCAGGAAGATGTAATGGTTGTTTGTGAGGGACAGGAGATGTGTGGAACATAAATAAAAGCCATTACCACTTACTCAGTGCCACTGAGTTTCCCCTTGTGCAACTGCCACTGGTACCATTGCTCCACCCTTCTTACTCATGAGGAACTAGTGAAACCTTACTTGCAAGTAAATCAAGTGTGAACAAGGCTGCTCTGACGTCCCCGTTCTGGATGTGACCTGACTGAGACGCATCAATCTATTGTTTTTCTCTTTAGCTCTGCCTTCTCTTGTGTCAAAGTTTAGATGGTAAAGTTATCCTCATGGCATAATACATTATTTGTATTATGTAAAATATTATGCAATACTAGGGCCATCATAATAGCAGTGAAGATGATCGTTATAAAAATACATATAATAAATAATAACAGTGATGAAATAATTGCTAGCATAAGTGATTATTATTTCTGTACTAGGTACCCTACAAATGTGTACTAAAGCTCAGGCAATATTGATATACTTGTACTGAGCTTTGGGAAAGAGCTGGAAAGTTAATGGCAGCTCAGACCCTTTGGATGAAATCTTAATAGGACTGGAGAGCAAACTCCCAGTAATGAATGACCAAGTGTTGTAGTGCAGCAGTGATCCTACTTCCAAACTTTGCCACTCTTTTTTGCTCCTAATCTCGCTGATAGACAGAATTCTGAGTGGGTCCTCCCTGTCTATTAAAGTCAAATTATCCCCTGTCACACATCAGTTCTGCTGGTTATAGAGGTTGTCTCAGTGAAAGTTTCAGCAACAAATAGGTAATAAATAAACTGTGTGCACGGTGCAAAGCACTCAGACATTAAGCTCTTGTTGGTCCTTGTTATCTTCTTTTTTTAAATACCTGGGCTAGTTCTTGAGGGGAAATGGATCAGTCTCGAAAAACTAGCCCATATATCTGGCTATTTTGTGGAAAACGTAGATCAGTCTTGAAAGAATCACTATTTTTTGACAGAAAAAAATTCTAAAGGAATTCTCTACATTATATATTTTGGGTGCACAGAGGAAGTAACTTCCATTACTGACACGAAGAACAAAGCAAACAAAGTTTGACTTAATTGCTTGAAAACCACAAAATAAGCAAAATGTTAGAGCCAAGAAATTTTTCAAACTGGTTATTGGTACATTCTACACGGCACCCCAGTAGACATTTGATAAATTCCACTGTGTTTCTTCCTCTCTCCTTTCTTTAAAACAGCTGAACACGGCAGGCACAGTTTGAAAGCGCTTCCTTTCACCAGACCAAATTCACAAAATTGCTTCATTTCTGCCGCCACTTACATATTACTTGGGTAGTGATCTCACACGAAAGGAACCCTACTCAGACTGTCAGAAATATGATTATCTCGCCTCATGACAAGTTGTTTGCCTAGGATTGGAGGTATGATCAGACAGAAATTTGTCATTTATCAGTTAATGAAAATTAAAAATCCTGCTTTCCTCTCTTCCCCACAGAGGGAGAGACAAGAAAGATAGGTCTCAGAGAAAGGAACATCTGAATAAGTTCACTTTGAGATGTAGTGTGGATTCCTGTTCAGTACTAAAATCATCCTGATCCTTGCCCGCAAATGCAAGGATCCTTCTTAATTTCAGATTGTACTTTAGCCCTATCTAGTGTGAGATATTTTCCCTCTAGTTACACCCTGAGTTTCTGAGAGACTATTTTTGGTGTAACCTCCTTTTACGAAAAAATAGACTTGGTGGGCTAAGGCATAAATTATATAACTGAATCCTAACATTTACCCCATGTACAGGCTTATTGACCCTAATTAGCAGTAAAATGACTTAGGTCATTGATTCCCAATTTTGGGTAACCCAAATGTTTTTGGACTGCAACTGAAGATGGACCTGTACATCAGAACCTATGCTTGTAAATTGCTGAGCAACTTCCAGAATATGAGGGCACAGAAGAGGCCATTGATGGCCCCTGACTTTCTCCCATGTGGAAGCAATCTTCCATTGCTGTGTTTTTCATACCAGCAGCAACAGCAGCACTCAAATTGGAGCCTGTTAAAGACTATCATCTGGATGGCCCTCCCATTAGACAGGCTGAGGTAAGTGCCTTAGACAGAAGATCTTTTTGTGTCATGTAAGGACAGCAAATTGAAATACATGAGGATAGTATTGTTGGAGTGGACCCACACTTTGATATTCTTAGAGTACATCTCTTGATTTCTTCCAAGCATGAATAGATGCATTATATCATTTTACTGACTGGGAAGAAATAGGTGCTTACAGAATTTTCTGCTTCAGCTATCAAATTTTTGTAGACCTTGAGTAGTGTCCATCAAAGGTGCCCAAACATAGGGCAGAAGGCATCCCCCTGTCTGGTCACAAACTGCCTGTACTGTGGACCTTGACTTGATGGCGTGCAATTTGCTGTTCTGATTCAGGGACCTACCAGTGTTTTCTGCATAGTTTCCTGGCGGCGAACTGCGTAGTAAAAGATTGCATGCTAACCAGGAAGAGAAGTAAATTCTGGTCCCGGCCGACCATGCCCCTGGAACAGCAGTTTCAGCGAAGTTTCCTAAACCACCGCCAGGGGCTGGATTTAGAAACTTTGCTTGAAAATGCTTACTTATTTGCTTCTGTAACCACGACAGGACCCTGAAAATACGCAGTAAAATCACTTGTTCCCTTTTAACACCATGGAGGCTTGGAAACTAGAGCCAGAAAGAAGGGCAAAATGCGAAGTAGACAGGTAGAGACCGAACGAGAATATGAAAATACGACGCAAAAAAGAGGACACTAACTGCACATTAAAAACCATGTGACCGCCTGAAAAAAAAATATGCAGGAAATTTCTGGTTAAGACCGCGACCTTGGTTTGTGACATCTCTCCCATCACACTGGTTCTCCTTTGAGTATATTCCACATTACCTGTTGCTCCTATGACTTTTCTCTCTAATTCTCCCATTATAAATGCACAGGGTTGATGTCAGTAGATCCCTCAACTACCACTACCTATTTTTTGGCCCATTTAGGTGAAAACAAGGACCGTTAAGCAGACCTGCCACTTTCCACTCCAAAACTGGCGGTTCCTTAAGTACCTGGCATTAGGCAGATGGATTTCTTCCCAGTTCAGACCTTGAAGCAACATTTTAAAGACAGATATCATTCCAACTTTCTGCGTAGTTCCATTGTTGGAATGGAAAACTGGGAAACCATCCTGTTTACTGACTGAGAAGAAATTTGACACTTTCAGGTTAAATTTAGAAATATTCGTGGTCTGGCTGAGAGCTTTTCATTTTCTTGGAAATTCTGTGGGGTAAAATGTATTAATATATTGCAGCAAACAAGTCTTGTACCTCCTTTGTAGTTTTCAAAGACATAGATGTGCAAGTATATACAGGCAGTTTTTAAAGGCTAACCTCTATTTCAATGCAAGGTTTCCCAGAAGCGGATGTATCAAGAAAAGCTCCAATGTAACAGAGAGTAATCAAGGTGCTACAATACTTTAAATTGTTGTTGTTAAGAGAGATGCCTGGAGAGCTGAGGGGTTGAGGAGCCAGAGTTTGGTTCTGCACTGAGTCTCTTGTAATGAGAGCTAGCCTATGTGGCTTTGGGCAACCTGCACACTCCAAGTTGCCCCCCCCCCCCGAAGAAGGGAATGGCAAATACTTTGGTTTAACCTTAGAGTAACTTGGTTTAAGAGCATTTTGCAAGACAAACATTCCTTCTAAATTTTGCCTTGATCCACAAGCAATATCTAACAATATAAGTAGCTGGAGCAAGTCATATGATCACAAGTGAGCCAATGGTGGCTCTCCCCCCCCCCCGGTATTTTCCCGATGTTCAGTCTCAGGCAGTCTCAAAAGCAAAGGGAGGAGAGAGGAAGGGAGGTGTCCCTTGCACCGGCCAGAAACAATTTCAAAGGGGAGTGCAGGTTAGGGGTTTTATTTTTCTTTATATTTTTCTTTAATTTGTTTTCAAAATCCTTTCTTATTTTAGAGGTTCTTAAAGTAGCCTCGTGGCACAGTGGTTAAAGGTCTGTACTGCAGGTAAAACTGTGCTCGTGACCTGGGGTTCAATCCCAGGTAGAAGGCTCAAGGTTCACTCAGCCTTCCATCCTTCCGAGGTCAGTAAAATGAGTACCCATCTTGCTCGGGGGGGGGCAATGTGTAGCCTGCATATTGTAATTAAAAACTATAAACTGCCCATAGACTACTTGAAGTGGTATGAGGTGGGATATAAGCAGAACACTTTGCTTTTGCTTTTTGCTTTTTCAAACTATTTCTAGTCATGGGGCAGCTAGTGAAGTGTGTATAGGGATACACATTAAAAACACAGAGTAAAATCCAGTTGTTAGTCCCAAGCAGAGCAGCTTCTGCAGCCAGGTACCTAAACCATAGTGTGGACGTGGACTTCTAGGCAAATTCTTTGGTGAATTTTGGCATTTTGTGTGTACAGTATGTGGTCTATGGGGCCCCAGAACAAATCATCTGGATTTCCATGATTTCTTATGGGGAAATTTGCTTTGATATAAGAGTGTTTTGGTTTACAAGCATGTTTCTGGAACAAATTATGCCCGTAAACCAAGGTGTTACTGTACTTCTGTGTATCATCTACCTAGACTACCCTGTGAAGGGTCACCATAGGTCAGAAGTGACTTAAAAGCACATGATTTTATTATTGTAGTACTTTTTTAGGATCCAACAAGTTTTATGTACATGATTTTTTGCAATTGCATGGATGCAGCTCATTTTATCAGCTTCTTTTTCGACTTTGGGGCTTGAAATCATTTTCTATGTCAACTCTGTTCTCACCAAAGTGTGACTCCTTAGTATGTCCAGTGTCAGAGATGAGGCACTGTCCTTTTTGATTTTAATTGGACCACGGCTCCTAGAATAACTTGTAGTAATGCTGACTGGGACATTCTGGGAGTTATCCAAAAGAGTAACTTGTCCCACTTCTGTCCAGGGAGCATTTTCATCTTGAGAGTTTGGGGAAAGCAATTTGGGTTAAATTGTACTCCCACTATATTCAGAACACTTTCGGTAGATGTTGATGGATGAGCATGTTTAAAAATTTACACTCTGGCTTTGGCCTAGTTTCATATTCAGCCTGTTTCAGTTGTAGCACTTTGAGTGGCAAAAGAGGGTCCACACGCTTTCCCATGCCATGAAATCAATCCCCAGGGAGAGAAAATGAAATATCAACAAGAAGGGTCAGCAGAGCACTTCTGCCCATGTGTCGATCTACAGTACTGAGAGATTTATTACCTAAGTGCATCCGATCTCCCCTGATTTCGGAAGCTAAGCAGGGTCAGACCTGGTTAGTACTTGGATGGGAGACCACCAGGGAATACCAGGTGCTTGTAGGCGCCTGGAGTAGGACCTGGCAAACCACTCCAGTATTCCTGCCAAGAAAACTCCATTGGACATGGAGTCACAAAGAGTCGGTCATGACACAACACACACACACACACACACACACACACACACACACACACACACACAGAGGGGAATTATGTAATCATTATAGTCCCCCACCTGTAGTCTGAAATGCTACTGCCAAAATACTTGCTACCATGATGAGAATTACAGCGGGGAGCTTCCAATTACTATGATGGGTGGGTCAGAAGGCACGGCACCCAGTGGTGGATTGGGCATAGGTAATAGGCAGAGCTAGGGGATTCCTCTGTGGGCAGGCAGGTGGGCAGTCTTTCAGAAACCTTACACCCCCAGCCTACTCATTGGGAGCTAAGAATGAACTGATGGAGCAGCTGGTTTTATGTGTTAAGAATTTTAGATGGATACTTGTGAATCACGATATTATAGAATGCATTTTGTTATGTGGGTGATTGTTGGGTTTGATGTAAATTGCCCATAGTGGTGTTCACACTAATGGAGCATTAAATAAATGAATGAATGAATGAATGAATGAATGAAGCAGTATCCCATTGCACCAGTAGATCAGCATCCATGTGAGAATAAAGTCCATTAAATACATAGAGTATCTCTAGTGTCTGTACACTTAAAAAATCAATAATGAGTACAGGTCTTTTTTCCATGTTCAGCATTTGGTTGAACAATTAATCTGGGCACAGGCCAATATCTTGCCCAATATGTTGTCTAGGCATGGAAAAATAGAACAGCAGCCTGCCTTCTAGGCAGTTAGGATACAGTAATGCTGACCCTTTGTGAAGGAAGCTAGGAAGGATCCAAGATGGAGTCTGTATGGTTGAATCAACTGTCTTCTCATTCAGGCTAGGCCAAACCAGACAGCAAAGTTAACAAGAAGCAGTTTCCATTTCTGTGTGAGAGTGTGTAGAACTCTATGCATGTTCTATGTAAGCAATTATTTGCAGGTGCTCTTATCTACTGGGAACCAGCAAGATTGTTGTACCATCCAAGGAAATTAAGCCATAACATCGTGCCAGGACTTAATTAAGGGATTGTTGTAAGAAGATCGCCTGGGAAAGATGAACAACATAAACCATCATTAAAACTGGACAGATGATTGGACAATGAGTGGGAAAGAGTGTCGAAGGGGAGGGGGTGATTAGCTAGAATGTGAATGCTTTTAAATTGAAGACAATAGAATCAATAAGTGCTTTTTTCCAATATGCCTGCATAGATTCTAGCTTTAGGATCTGCTTAGCATAGAAAAGGCCACCATGGCTAGTGTGACTTAGTTTAGTTAGACAGACTTTCTTATTTTACTGATTGCCAAGGACTGACTATTACCTGTATTTTGAATTTGACTTATTTTCTGTAACTCTTTAACTTTCTATTTTTAATAAAAATAATAATCTTACAACTTGTTTGGTTTTTGCCCAAGGGAACGGGAAGTCTAAATCCAGAGCCTTAAGTGTTTGCTGGTGTATTTTTAAAGAAGTACACAGCTTGTTTAAGTATTTTTAATAATTCCCAAGGTGTTCTCAGGAAGCCTTTGGGTTGGATCCAAGTACAGGGTCTTTACACCCTTATACTCTCTCTCTCTCTCTCTCTCTCTCTCTCTCTCTGTGTGTGTGTGTGTGTGTGTGTGTGTGTGTATATATATATATACAGTGGTACCTTGATAAAGAAATTAATTTGTTCCAAATGAAATTATGTTAAGCAAATTTGCTTTTATACAAATTTCCCATAGGAATGCATTGAAAACAGAGTGATCCCATTTTATGTTGTACAGATTCGCCCCATAGGCGTCCACTGTATAGATAGATAGATAGATAGATAGATAGATAGATAGATAGAGAGAGAGAGAGAGAGAGAGTACAGAGTACTCTAGAGTATCCAACATTCACTATGTGTATGTGTGTGTGTGTGTGTGTACACACACACGGAGAATGTTGGATACTCTAGAGTTCTCTGTGTGTCTTGGATACTCTATGCAAATATTTTAATAATTACAGATGTTAAATAGATTGCAGCTGTAAGCCTGCTAGTAAATCACCACTTGGATTGATTAAAAATATGTACTCGGGTAATTTAGCATCACAGTATAATTGTTTTAACAGAAGTACTTTCAGAAAATGTGAGTGGCCTATGCATCTTTATAAGGCAGCTTTTTCTATGCTAGTGCCTGTTGTGGTAGGTGGGTATGTGGATGCATATGTGTGCCATGTAAAATATGGAGTGTTTTTTCTTTCAGAAGTCTAATTCATAAGCAGATTTTAAAATTATTCATAAAGGTGATTGAATAGGTCATTGATATAGGATTAATCAGAGTGATTTATAGAATTGATGTCAAATATTACTATTTTTATAAGAAAATCCAAAATATATTTTTGTTCAATCTTGTTTTTACCAGACTATATACTCTTATAACTTCCAGTAATGCTTACCTGTTAAAACAAAGATGTTCTGCATTTCTTTTTCTGAAATGAGCTCTTTTGTTTAATTCTAGAGAACCTATTAGGCAATGACTCCATATGGATGTATGGTTTATTTTTGAAATAGCTGACATGACAAAATGGACTCAAATAGATTGGTTGCCATAAATGTAAATTAAGAGAATTCTTTTTGGTGCAACAAATTTATCATTACTGCCTGGAGCCATTATTTAGTAAACTGTCCAGGGGCACAAACGATCACCTACTCAGCAAATTCTGTGACAATGACACACTGTCCCAGAGTGTACTGTGAATATTTGTTCTCATATAATAAAATAAGTAGAACAGCAAACAAATGGAATTTGAAGTCATGCCCTGCTAAGAGCAGATGCAGATTGCTTTATTCAGACAGTGGACTTAAATATATAATTTCTCACAGAGAGTGTGAAATTAAAGGAAGGAACTTCTGTGAGATAATACAGTAGAGCAGGGCTGTTCAACTTTGAACAGACCAAGGTCTACTTTTTCCGGCCCAAAGTGCCTGAGGGCTACTACACTAAAACCTCTACTTACGAATTTTATCCGTTCTGAGCACATGCTCATAAGTAAAAACCTTTGCAAGTAGAGCAGCGGTTTCCCATAGGAATGCATTGAAAACCAATTAATCTATTCTGGAGGGAACAGATTTCAATGCACCATGGCCCTTGAACTTCCCCACTCAGCTGACACAATGGGCTGGCAGACCCAGAACTTCGCTGAGGCAGTGGTGGTTCCTGGGATGGGGGAGGGAGGGGTGGAGAACTTATCCTGTCATTTTTTAATTGATGGCTGGCGGGCTACTTTTGATCCCTTCGTGGGCTACCAGTAGCCCGTGGTCTACCTGTTGGGCAGGCCTGCAGTAGAGGAGAATCATGTGTACACATTATTTGATATTTAGCTAAATAAAAAATAAGCTGGTTGATAAATAATTTGAATTGGCTTAGAATTATCTTTGTGTATGATCATGCCTTGATATCTTGCCTGAGAATACAGTATTTTAGAGCAGCGGTTCTTGGACGACAACTCCCAGAAATCCTAGCCAACACAGCTAGTAGTGAAAGCTCTGGGACTTTTCATCCAAGGGCATCTGGGCCCTCAATATTGGAAGCCACTGTTCTAGAGGATTATCTGCCTTTTGGTCTGGAACAACAGAGATATCCCTAAGAAGCTGAGATGGAGATGAAAATCATGATACAGACACAAGGGATGTCCTCCCAATGCCCTTTTAAACTTTGAACATGCAGCAGTGAGTAGCACTGCTTTAGGGAAGCCGAAGGACCTTTTATGACATCAGCCGTCATAACATCTGTCACCTTCCTCATCTCACATCTGTTTGCATGCCAGGCAACTGAAGAACAAAGACGGGCATGTTTAACAAGCCTGTGTACATAAGGACAATAATGAATATGGGCCCACAGTGACAAGCAGAAGCCAAACACGCAAAAGGAGGCATATTAGAAGAAATTAAAATGAAGAGTATAAAGCTGTATAAGTGTTTGTTGTATGTTCCTTTGTTAAACTGAAACTTCAATATCCTTTTCTGATCTCTGGTTAAATAGTGTTCGATGTTTTATCTGTTGGAACACCTGCTGTTTTTTTCCTCTGGATTTTTTTAATAATTCAATTTGCGTTTAATTTTTTTTAACTTTATGGTTTTGTTTGGAGGTTGCTGTTATTCCTCTGATGGGCTTGGTAAAGCTCAGCAGTTGGCTAGGAGTTCAAATCTGCACCAAGCTTCCTGAGAACGGGGTCAGCTGAGATCATCCAGATCGGTGATTCTCAACCTTTTTAAAGCTACCACTCCCCTATGGAGCGGAAAAATTTTCAATGCCCCCCTTTGTGAAAATCCTGTAATTTAGGGTATGGAGCAGGGGGTTACTGAATTATAAAACGCAAAAATATTTAGCAATTCTTAAGTTATTTCCAAATTTGTTTGATTTAACTCGATACTTTTGCCCTGGAAGGTAATTGCATTCCTTTTATTAAAAATTAAATGACTAATGCAAAAAAATGCTTAAATAATTACACTAAAAGAGTAATATCAATGAAATATACTTGATTATGTCAGTGGGATGGTTGTGCTTGATGGCTCAGAGCCAGTTTCTAAACGTTCGGTTCAATATTGTGAGATGAAGGCGCAAGTCCCCTCTTTCCATGATTTGGAGTCGACTTCTCATTTTTGTAATTAGATCAGTCACAAAGTAGGGGGCGGTTCCTGATATGGAAAAGGTGCACAAGTGCATTGAAGGCTTGGTGGGACGCGAGAGGGGTGGTTTGCACATTCTGGTGTTTGCAAGCCTTCCCAAGTGGAAGTGCCACCGCCGCTTGTTTTCCCTGGTGCGCCCTGCCGGGGGTTAACCGCTGTTATGAAACCAAAACATGCCCACCGCCCCCTACCGCCCCAAACATGCCCACCACCCCTCAGCATCCTCCCACCACCCACTGGGGGGCGGTACCACCCTCGTTGAGAACCATTGACCCAGACCATATGTGGCTGATGGAGGTCACAAGTCCCTGCCCCTTGTGTGGCTTTGGGCTTGGTGTCTCCAACCCTAAAGCACTGTTAGAAACAATACCTCTTTAGAGGTACCTCTTTATTTAATACTAACAAAGTGCTCACATGAGGCATTAAATGTTTTCCTTAGCTTTTATGGTCTCATTGCTTGCCCTGAGCAAATGTGATTGATGTCAAGAGACTGTAATACTGGAAATTAGTAGAACCAGAGAGAAGGGGCTGATTTGCATACTATTTTTTCACTCTTCCTAGATGACTTATGTCCATGTTGATATTCTTTGCTTTCTTTGGGGTGTAATTAAAAACATACATCCCACTGAAACCAAAATAGTGCATTTATACAGTAGCTGAACTTTGATATATACTGAGCGGCCCAATAGGTTTCCTTCTCCTCCTTTCTTCATACGTCCTGACAAAAGGCTATAAAAACAAAGCAAAGCAATGTGTTCTGCTTATATACCGCCCATACCACTTCAAGTAGTCTCTGGGTGGTTTACAGTTTATTATGGAGGCTACACACTGCCCCCTCCAGCAAGCTGGGTACTCATTTTACTGATCTCGGAAGGATGGAAGGTTGAGTCAACCATGAGCCGGCTACCTGCGATTGAACCCCAGGTCATGAGCACAATTTTACTTGCAGTAAAGGCATTTAACACTGGCTGCATGATCTGTGATTGGCTGGGATCAGGGAACCAGCATGCAGGAGAAAGCTGTTTTAGCAAAAATTATAGTCCTGAAGCAAGTTCTGGCAAGGGAGCAAGCAAAAGAAGATATTCACAAAACAGTCCTTTGTTATTGGCAATCTAAGCTTAGAATTCTGGGAGTTGTGGTCCAAAACACCAGGCTGGCAGAAGTTTGGAGGTCAATGGCTTCGGTAAATTGTTTTTTGCAAACTAAGTATTGATAGGTCGCTCTCTTGTATTGGAAAGGAGCCCCCGTGGTGTAGTGGTTGTACTGTTGCCAAAACTGTGTTCACAACCCAGGTTTCAATCTCACTGTGCAGAATAACACTTGCTGTTTGTGACCCCAGAGTTTAGTTGCTGCTGGTACATGTGTATGTGTGTTTTAATTGTACACTGAACTTTTCATTTGCTTATCGTACAGCAGGCATGCAGGAGATTTGCCAAGAAGTTTCCAATCAATGAGGTCATTGCCTAATAACTTTTCATGCTTCTGGCATAACCACAGTGGTAAGAACTACTCCAGTTTTATTAAAATACTGATTTCTTCCAGCCCATGTCCAGGAGCGTAAGACGTCTTGGTGAGTTTCCTGCTTGTTTTATTTTTCTGGAGGCAGCAGTCAGGAGCATTAGGAGCAGTTATAATAAATGGTTCTCATTGAAGGAACCTGCAATTGCAGAACAGCATCAACAGACCAGAAGCATGCAAGATTTAAAGCAAAGTATTCTGCTTATATACCACCCCATACCACTTCAAGTAGTCTCTGGGCGGTTTACAGTTTTTAATTACAGTATGCAGGCTACACATTGCCCCTCCCCCCAGCAAGCTGGGTACTCATTTTTCTGACCTCGGATGGATGTAAGGCTGAGTCAACCATGAGCCGGCTACCTGCTATTGAACCCCAGGTCGTGAGCACAGTTCTTTCGTTCCCACGGTTGCTGCACCGGCAACAACCCACAGACTCGGTTAAGTCTGGTCTTCTCTTTCTTTGGCGATGATCTGCGTTTTCCCACATTTTGTGCTTTGCAGTTCAAGATCTGCTTGATTAAAATCATTTTCTGCTCCCTAGAAGGCAATTTTCTCTTCTTTATGTGGGACCTTGATTTAAAGCTGTTCCAGACGTCTCTTGCTGTAAAGTCTTATTTCCTGACTGTGTTATGAAAGGTTTGGTACTGAGTTGGCCAAGAAGGTGCTAGGTCTCCCAAAGCATCTCTACCCCCATCACACAGTCTGAAAAATGTGCCCAGGATTCTTTCTGGTATTTTCTTTACAGCCCAGTTTTATTTTTAAAGTTCCCACAACCTTTTATTTATTCCCCACAGTTCAGAGCAGTGGTGGTGAACCTTCAGCACTCCAGATGTTTTGGACCACAACTCTCAGAATTCCAAGCCAGTATTGTCAATGACAAAGGACTGTGGGAGTTGTGGTCCAAAACATCTGGAGTGCCAAAGGTTCACCACCACTGGTTTAGAGCTTTCCTGGTTTTTGCCTTGCTGCCAGGACCATCTTTACTTTGCTGACAGTTCAGAATAAATGCAGTTGAGGGTGTCATCTCTCTCTCTGCCAGTTCTCAATATGGAGATCCTTGCCTGGCTTGCCAGCTCCCTCATTCTCCTGAGTTTTGTCAACATCTCGGGAGCCTGTCATGTTGCCGGAAAGGAAATTAATGTGCAAATGAGGGCAATCGTGGCATTACATGTCTATGACGGATGCTTCTGTGCTTTCTGAAGCTACAGCACTTCAGGTTGAGAGCCAAATATATACTGTGCTCTTTTAGCAATGGAAGAATCAAGGCAGTTTGAAGAATTTTCAATTGTTTATAAGCTTCGGCACGGCAATCATGAGCGGATCCTTCTAATAAGCATGCCATAGAGGAGCCTGTTAATTCATCAGCACAGTTCTCCACCCAGTAGTTGTGCAAAATGGAACGTCAAATTCTGCATCACTGATGTGCTAATGATAGTCACCACGTTCATCCAGTTCTTGGTGCTTCAGTCACCAGCTGTCCTGAGCCACACAAATAATACTTGGAAATAGCAGAATGTATTCGGCTTCACAGGGCTTATAACAGTGATGGAAAACCTTTTAGAGACCAAGTGCCCAAACTGCGATTCAAAGCCCACACATTTTTCACAAAGTGCCAACACAGCAATTTAACCTGAATACAGGTGGCTGTGAAGGGGTGATGTCAGGTGCCCCCAGAAAGGGCTCCGAGTGCCACCTTTAGCACCCGTGCCATAGGTTCGCCAACACTGGCTTATAACATCATTCCCATGCTCAGTCCTAATACTGTTTCCTTTCTACCCGCCTCGGTGCTCATTCCCCTCACTCCCTTGTCCACCCAGTGACCCAAATGGACTTCCTCTCTCCTTATCCATCCACTTAACCCCATGTGTATCTCCCCCCCCCCCAACAAGCTGAGTATTCTTTCTCCCTACCCAGTCTGGGACTCCCTGCCACAGGATGTGATGATGGCATCTGGCCTGGAGGGTACAAAAAGGGGTTTGGACAGATTCCTGGAGGAAAAGTCCATCACAAACCATGATGGAGATGTGTGATCTCCAGGCGTAAAACTGGGGTACTTCAAGGACCAGATGCAGGGGAGTGGTATCAGGAGACAGATATCTAGTCTCGTGCGCTCCCAGATGCATCTGGTGGGGCCACTGTGAGATGGAGGAAGCTGGACTAGATGGGCCTTTGGCCTGATCCAGCATGGCTCTTCTTGTGTTCTTATGTTCTTATGACTGTTGTCCTCCGTTCACTCATTCCTCATTTTTTTTGTCATGGATCTTTTTCTTGTGCTACAAATAATCTTCGGAAAGAATCCTGATTTTTTTAAAGACTTCAGGGCGGAACAAAGCTGGAAGCCTGTTCTGTGACTTTGTTAGTGCTGTCTTGTGTAGCACTGGCTATAGGGTTTTTGTTGCTGTTGCTGTTGTCTTGGGCCAGTAAGTCACCTTTGGCTTAGAGCAGTGTTGGCGAACCTATGGCACGGGTGCCAAAGGTGGCACTCGGAGCCCTTTCTGTGGGCACCCAACATCACCCCTTCACAGCCACTTGTATTCATGTTTCTTTGTTTGAAGAATGGGGGTGTGACTTAAGAAACAGCCTTTTACAACTGCCCTTCTTGCCTCCAACAAAACTTCTGCCCTGGCTACAACATCACCTAGCCATGGATTTTAAGAACATCATCTAACTAAGGACTTTAAAAGTAACCTCCTGGTGAAGAACATATTTCACCATGTCTGAACTTCTGGGACCTGCTTTGAAGAAGGGGGATTGACTGCACTCGAAAGCTTGCAGTGTTCCTTTTTATATCGCCTGTAACCTATTTTTGCAATTGGGTTAAATTGCTGTATCTGCATGTTGTGAAAAATTAGTGGGTTTTGAACAGCAGTTTGGGCACTCGGTCTCTAAAAGGTTTGCCATCATTGGCTTAGAGCAAGCCCATGAATGGGTATCTCCAAAATGTTTTGTAAACGCAAGCCCGCACCTTTTTTAAGGGAGTCAGTCCATCATCGCCCCTTTTCCCTGCTGCCTTCCACTTTCTGGCACTATAGCCTTTCCGGAAAATCCTGTTTTCTCTAGATGTGCCCAAAGTTGGACAACCTCATTTTCAAACAAAAAGAGGGCTTTTTGGAGAAATGAATACTTTTTTTGTTGATTACTTGGACAGGTATTCTCAAAGCTATCATTCCCCCCCCCCCACAAAAAAAGTATTTTTCCTTTTCTATGGGGATGCATTCATTTCCTTATTTTTTTCCTCTCTTTTTCTTCAAACCATAAGCACAGCAGCTGCCACTAATATGAATCGTGTGCACTGCAAAAATCTCTTGTCTCTTAAAAAAACAAGCACACCAGCACAAAAAGACAATGATGTTTCCTCTGTTGGGAAGTCAAGCCACTGTACAACCCAGAGTCCTTTAGGACATCCTTGTTCAAAATCCATTTATGTCTGTGCACAGTAGTTTGTATCTATCACTCCTGACAGGCTGTCTGAAGTCCCTTAGTTTCCCTGCAAGATCATCAATTCTAAAAAAAGTTTTAGTTCTATTTGGCAATATCAGCAGGGGAGAGAATAGATGCTTTCGCTGCTTAAAAATGTCTACTGGATGTAATCAACAGGTTGAACTAAAACACACCCAAATGGAAAATTAACATGATATAGTTTGAGGTTTTGATCCCAACTCTGGATTCCTTTCCAATGCAAATTCCAGCATCAAAGGTGCTTTCCTCAAGTCTTCAGTGTGGGGGAGTTTCTCCAGCAAGGGAGTGAAATGCCCCCTTCCTCATTGCTCCTGGTTGTTAATAGCACATCCAGTTTGTAGCTTTTTTTTTTTAAAAAAAGTACAAAATTGCATGTATAGTTTGGATCAAATGTACCTCCCACTTTAATTTCACACATTAAATGTGTAAAAATGTTTTGGCCACCACTTGGCTTAGTTGGACCCAGAGGCTGGCTCAGATTCTTGAATATCCTGATAAAACCTTTCACACATCTCCCCACCACCTCATCAGCAGTTGAGACCAGTGGAGAGTTGGAAAAGGTCATTTACTCCATCCTCTTGTGCCTGGTAGGTGTCTGTTTTGCCACTTGCTTGTATATATTCTGTGCCATCAAATTGGAACCGAGCTACAGCGACCCTAAGAGGGCTTCCAAAGTAAGTGAAATATTTAAGAAGTTGTTTTACCAGTTTCACTCCCCCTGTGACTTTTCATGGACAACTGGGGATTTGAAACCTGTTTTTTGGCATCCTAGTCCCTCTCTCTGTGTACTATACCCCACGTGGAATTCGCGACACTAACAGTAAACTGCTAATGAAGAAGAGTGCACCATTTATTGCGACAGTCTGTTCTGTAGTTAAACTGTTGTGTTATCAGGAATGCTTTCCTCATATTTAATCTGAATTGCTTGCCTTTTGGACTCTCCTTTTGAGGAGCCGGCATCTGTACTTCCAAACTTAGCACTGTGCCACTTACAAAACCAACGTAAGTAGATTTCAATGGCCTTCCCTGGTTGGGTTTGAAGTTAGCGTATCATAACCACTGTAAGGCACTGTGTGGATCAGGACCAGCTGAAATGCTACAAAACAGTGAACAAACTTGTGGATTTTCAGCTCTTCACCAGGCTGAAAAATGTTAAACAAAACTGGAGGGAAAGAAGATGGGAGAAAGAAAGGAAAAGAAAGAAAGCTTGACATCAAAGCTAGGGTGTTCACACCAGTGGTTCCCAGACTTGGGTCCCCAGATGCTCATGTTCTTGGACTAAAACTCCCAGCAGTCAACCAATAGCTGTGTTGGCCAGGATTTGGCAAGTTATAGTCCAAGAACATCTGAGGACCCCAGGTTGGGAACCACTCTTCTAGAGTATATATCTCGTTTATATTGCTGTGTTTATTGCAGTTAGTATGCATTTTATGATTTTTTTAAAATTAGGTCTAAGAATTTTCTGTTTAAAATTTAATTATAGAGTTTCCAGTAAGCAGATAGTGTTACCTCACAGTCCTATATAGCTACTCAGAAGTAAGCTATGTTGATTTTAATGGAACTTAATTACTGTAGTACAGGATATTAGCCTGAATATGTTGGCACAAAGTCTCATATATTTGAGAATATGCCCTAAGCACATCCAATCTCGCCTGATTTTGGAAGCTAAGCAGGGTTGGCCCTGGTTAGTACTTGGATGAGGGACCACCAGGGAATACCAGGTGCTGTAGGTACCTAGAGTAGGAACTGTCAAGCCACTCCAGTATTCCTGCCAAGAAAACTCCATGGACATGGAGTCATGAAGAGTCAGCCACACACACATATAGTGCAGTATCATTTTCAAAATCCCTTCTTGATTTCAGTGGGACTTTTTAATAAACCACATCTGATGCCACTGATCATTTCAAAATTTTAACCGTAACATAGCCGTTCAGAAATCTGCATTATTAGATGAATTTTTTTGCAGCAATTAGAAGATGCTGATGGCAGTAGATAGAGATGGAAAGGTCATTAGCAGGAACTTAGTGAGAGATGAGGTGGATGATTATGAAGGAACACCTGACATTGTTAATTCTGAAGAGGACTGAAGGTTACATTTCTGTGCCTTGGAGCGTCCCCTTTCTCTGAAAAACTGAATGGCATATAAAATCCCATGACTCTGGAACTCTGTGGAGGTCAGAAGTTGTTGGCACTTGGTACTTTGCTCAAGAGTCGACCTTTTTGTGGATTGCTTTAATTTTCCTCCTTTAAAAAACCCCAATACCAGATACTGCTTTTCTGTTAAGGCTGTGAGACTGTGTGACTCAGTTCATTTATCCACATTAGTTGTATTGATTTTGGTCGGACTGCTTCAGTGAGGGACAGAATTAGCTGCTGGGGTAAGCTGAGGTTTTGGGAACATTGAGGACTATGTTTCTATGGGATAGGCTTGGGTTCTTGTCCAGAGGAGCAACTGTTTCCCCACATTTCTTCCCAAGCAGTGCTGCACATCCTGCATCAACAAGACACTCCATTTATTTATTAAGGTCAAGAAACCTGAATTAAAATCAGTGAATGCTTTTTGTGTGGAGAGAAGACACTCCACCCTCCCAGTCATCCAGCTCTATGGTACAGGAGAGCTCTTTGATACCATAGAGAGGCACCACACAACCATCCCTTTCCATCAGTGGTACTAGTCATTCAGCACCCAGCTGGTGGGGATTGTGATCCAAAGTGACCCCCTATCACATGGATGTTATTCACTATCACAACTATTGGGCTGATTCCCCTACACCCCAAAATTACAAAATGAAACAAACCTTACCCCCCCCAAAGAGTGTGAACATTCCACACAGAAAACTGTGTTAAAACTAATCAGCAGCAGCTCTGATTGAAGTGATCCATCTACCGTTAGAACTGGTGTTGTTTACCTATTAAGTCAATGAATGCTTGGATTGGCTCTCTACCAATTAAAATTTGAAGAATTTGTTTAACACTTTGTGTTATTGCTACATGCCATACACTTGCTTCTTGCTTATGGTGGCCATAGAAGGATTTTCAAGGTATACAAGGTATTCATGAAGTAATTGGCTGTTGCTAACCCACAGCGAGGTTCGGTGAGAAGATTTGAGCCCAAGTCTTTTTAGTCTTTGCCCGGCTGTAGCCACTTCAACATACCAGTTCTCAGTTTTACCTTTCATTTTACTTTATGCTATTTATAAACAGGTTGCACCCACTTGCTTGGGTAGGAAACCACCCCAGAAACTCAACACCGTGTTTAGAACACGTGTGGATCCTTATTTATTTATTTATTTATTTATTTATTTGATGCATTTATATACCGCAACCTTTTTCCACAAGGAACTCAGGGCGGTTTCCATAAAAGCAGTTAAAACCACAGACGACAACAAGAACAATAAAAAAGAGGAGGCATTGGCAAGAATAAAATCAAGGAGGGAAACCCTCAGTGGTGGGCGGCAGAGCAAAAGAAAAAAAAATTAAACAGAAATGAGGTCACCATGCGCCTCCGTGAACAGCAGGGTTTTTAATTCCCTTCTGAAGGCAGGCAGGGACTCTATGAGGCACAGCTCACTTCCGAGTTGGTTCCAAACAGAAGGGCCAACAACAGAGAAGGTGCTGCTACAGGTTACCAATTTCCGTGCCTCTCTTGGTGTGGCTACCCTGAGTGACCGCGCCTGTGATGATCGAGTGGGTCTTTCCACTGATGATCTCTGGGAGATCCGCTCCACCAGTTATTCAGGTCCCAAGCCATGGAGGGTTTTGAAAACCAAAACCAAGACCTTGAACCTTATCTGGAGAGCAACAGGCAGCCAGTGGAAGCGCTCCAGAACTGGGGTGATATGACCGTATTTACGAGCACCCACCACCAGTCTGGACGCCGCATTTTGCACCCGCTGGAGTCTCCGGACAAGGGTCAAGGGCAACCCCACATAGAGTGCATTGCAGCAATTCCAGCAATATCAGACAGGCTATAGGGCAGATTACAAGAGCCTCGTGGCACAATCGTTAAACTCCTGTACTGCAGGTAAAACTGTGCTCATGGCCTGGGGTTCAATTCCAGGTAGCCGGTTCATGGTGGACTCAGCCTTCTTTCCTTCCGTGGCTGGTAAAATGAGTACACAGCTTGCAGCAGGGGGAAATGTGTAGCCTGCATAAATAAATTTAAACTCCACAGAGAGGGCTTTAAGCACTATAGGATGGTGTATAAGCAGAACACTTTCCTTTTTGCTCTGAAGAGGAAACCATGGAGGGCTGCCACCATTCACGGTAAGCGACACCAAGCTGTTAGGTACGTAGGGAAATTTGTTGGCTATAGCTGGGGTGCAAAGTCATAGTCGATCAGATTCCCTGTTAATTCAACACCTGCTCAAAGAGTTTTCTTGGCTATCTCTGAGACAGGCGTAAAAAATCCATCCAGAGAACAGTGAGGATATTGTACAAAAAATGTTGAGGGGGAGGCATCCCACATTGTTATTTAGAAAGATGCCCAGTACTATTCTGGAGATATTTTTAAAGCCCTAAGTTGTTTAAAAAGAAAGAAAGAAAGAAAAATGAAAACAAAAGAAAAAAACCAAAACTGGTTTTCATCTGTAGTGGACTGGAAATAGGACTAGTCACGGTGTAAATAAAAAGAAGAATGTGAAGTAGTTGAATTGGACAGAATGGCTGCTTAGTGTGTAGTTTGGGAAATTTTACTTTTCTATAAAGTTAAGATCTTTTGGAATTTTTGGATAGACACCTTGAGCATAGCACACCAGAAATAGTAGCAAGAGAACAAAGAAATGTCTGGGTCATTGGCATTGCAGTTCCAGGGGATGCCAGAGTTGAAACTAAAGAACTGGAAAAAGCAAACAAAATACAGAGACCTGGGGATCAAAATATCTTGCTTGTTGATCTGGAAGCTGAGTCAGGGCAACTGGACTTTTTTTCTTGAGAGAGTGAAACATTTCGCTACACATCCAAGCAGCTTCGTCAGTCTCAGGAAAGTTAGTGGTGAGGCCTCCCAATTATAGTTCACCTTGGTTTCACATCACCCTGGTCTGAATAGGCTCATTTGGCGGAGAGTGGCCTGGATAGGCTTGTTAGATGTACAATGGCCTACCAAAACACAAGAGGATCAATATAATATATGTGGAATCATCATCATCATCGTAATCATCCAGCTGTTGGTGGATAGATAGGAAGAAATGACAAGACTACCTAAACTAATAATGAGGATTACCTTAAAAGGCAGCTGGGGGCACAGAGCACTGACTAATATAACAATCAATCAGTGGAGCCAAGTTGGGTAAAGGTTGTCTTGCCTAATAGTAACAAATTGAGTGTTGTGTCGTTACAGTCATGACCAACTCATTGTGACTCCATGTCCATGGAGTTTTCTTGGCAGGAATACTGGAGTGGTTTGCCAGTTCCTACCCCAGGTGCCTACAGCACCTGGTATTCCCTCGTGGTCTCCCATCCAAGTACTAACCAGGGCCGACCCTGCTTAGCTTCCGAGATCAGGCGAGATCGGCTTATTCTGGAACTAATTTTAAATGTGCCAGAACTCCTTAGTGGGTGTTCCTGAAAAGAAGAGTGGTAAGTAAAAGAAAATAATAAATACATTTCATTATCATTATGGCCACGGACTTGCACAATGCTGGCTCTTTGGCGTGAAAACGGAGATGAGCACGGTCCCTAGAGTCAGACACGAGTAGCATGCAAGTGCAGGGGGAGCCTTTATGTTTTTTATTTTATACCAGCCACACTTGTTAACCAATGATCTTCTCAGTTCAGCTCAAGGTGTTGATTATAATGGGGTTTTGATTGAAACCTTATATAGTTTAAGGTCCACATACCTGAAGGATCACCTCTACTTCCCACTATAGTGATCAAGACTTGTGTGTGTGTGTGTGTGTGTTGTGTCGTTACAGTCATGACCAACTCATTGTGACTCCATGTCCATGGAGTTTTCTTGGCAGGAATACTGGAGTGGTGTGCCAGTTCCTACTCCAGGTGCCTACAACACCTGGTATTCCCTGGCGGTCTCCCATCCAAGTACTAAGCAGGGCTGACCCTGCTTAGCTTCTGAAATTAGGCGAGATTGGATGTGTTTAGGACATCTAGGTAGCTCAGTAACAAATTAGGGAAACAAACATATGAAATGGTTCATTTCCCCAGGTAAAATAGCCTTGGTATTGGACAACAGTCAAGGGCACAGTAAAGTATTGTAAATTGTAACGAAGTGAAGTGCTGGGAAGGTTAAGAATCTACATAGCTGAGTGCTGTGACAGCTTGAGGTGACAGGTAGCACCAGAGATTTGACGCTAAGGGCTTTGTCTTTGTGCTGTTCTGCTAGTGAGAGAAATGCAATTCTCTAGACTCAGCTGGCGACAATTATTTCACTTTCAAACTTAGAGAAGAGGTTTTGAGAAGTTTTTAGGTTTGGAATGTCTTCTCACTTATTTTGTTTGATTGAGGTACTTGAAGGTAAGTTTCCCAATTATTCTGCGAGGACCCAAGAGAGTCAGGTACAAAGTTATGCAATCTGTACAATGAAGGCTCTCTACAGTTGCTACCATATTGGCCTCTGTAGATATCTTGAGCTTTCTTAGGCTTAGGGGGTAATCCTCAACCAATTTCTAATTGCATGCATTGGGCCATGCACCATTATTTGTGTAAGAGTGGGCTATGTGTCCACATAAATAACTTCTTTGAGTGCAACTCGCAGAATTCCTTCATCCTCTAACGGTTTTTGGAGCTGTAGTTTGTTTATATAAGCCCCTTGCAACATGGTTGATAGTACAGGAAGTACAGTACTTCAGTATACAGTATGTGGCACTCTGAGTTGAGCTACACAACCACACTTTTTGGGATGCTTTTCTTGCTGCACTGAACACTTTCAGACTGAGATTGGAGCCCATGTGCCTAAACATGGCATATCATGACAAAAAGGTGGGCAAGGACCTTGATGAGTGAAAAGATTAAGTGTGAGGGGAAGCTTGATGGAAGACTTTTTGTTACCTGGGGAAAAGATGGTGACTCTTATTCTGCAGACAGAACTGACTCAACTGGAAACTGAATCTTCCTTTATTCTGCTTAACAGAGGGACCTGGTGTTGGGAAAAGGCGTGTTTATTTATTTATATATTTGAAATAGGACTCTACCATGTTCAACAGGTTGGTCAGAAAAGCTGAAGCTTTTCTCCATAATCCATCTTTTTATGCCCTTCCCCCCCACACACCAGTAACATGGAAACTACTCCTCTTTAAATCTGTTCCATATCTGAATGGAAGTCAATTAGAACTTCATGTAAACGGCTCTCAGCTTACTAATGAGAAAATTGCTTTTTTTTTTTTTTTTTGTCATTGTCATCATCACCATTATCTGGTAGGCCCCAAATCTGTCTTCTGATTTTTGGCCCATGATATTGCAATCTTGTATTAAGTTTAAAATTATATTAGTACACAGCAGGCCTGAACCAAAGAAGATCAAAGGGGTGATATGATAGCACCTTTCAAATATTTGAAGGGGTGTCATACAGAGGATGGGAAGGATCTATTCTTGATCAGCCCAGAGTGCAGGACACACGACAGTAGGCTCAAGTTAAGAGAACCCATCTTTCAGCTGATTATCAGAAAAACTTACTAACTGTTAGAGCAGTGTGACAGTAGAACCAATTACCTTAAGAGGTGGTGAGTGCTCCAACAATGGAGCAGACAGTTGTACTTGATGGCCTTGTAGGTCTCTTCCAGCCTCACTCTTCTATGATTCTATGACAGTGGTTCTCACCCTGTGGGTCCCCAGATGTTTCTGGACTTCAACTCCCAGAAAGCCCTTCCAGCACAGCAACTGGTGGAGGCTTCTGGGAGTTGCAGTCCAGGAACATCTGGGAACCCATGGGTTGAGAACCACTGGTCTATGATCTCCCAGTAAATGACAGCTTCAGTAGGCAGAAAATTATACAAGTTATGCTGGTTATAGCTGTAAAATTCTTTGTAGTGTTAACTCCAGGTAGAGTTCTCTTGACTGATACAGTAACTGTGAAAGGTTCCAGGGAACCAACACTGTGGCTCTTACCATATTCTTCACTCACCTTGTTATACTGTATGTGAGTCATAATGCAGGTGGGACTTGCTGTCAGAATTAATCCCATGAGATTTTGTGATTGGTCAACAACCCTCTAACTCTGTGGCTCCGGTTATAAAAGCTTACAAAATACTGTAGAAGAAAATGTCGATCTTTGCTTCAACATACATCTGAGTGTTTACTGAATGGTTCTCAAGCACTGCTGTGGCGAATAGGCCAAGACAGTGGGAAGATGACTCATCTTTTTGTTCTGTACCTGGCCAGGGAGTGAGAAGATCAATGAACATCTAATGTTGGATGGAGGCAGAGATAAGCAGGGGGAGATAAGATTGAGAATGGTCAATGAGCCATAGGTTAGATTTGTGGATACCTGTTTTTAGGGATGTGTCAGGATCATTTTAGGTGGAATCCTGTTGGATTCCTAGGTTCATCCCATTGACATTGTACAGACTGCTGCAACAAACTGAGGATGTGCTGGGAACATGTAAGGCAGGCATGTCCAAACTTTGGCCCTCCTGATGTTTTGGACCACAACTCCCAGAATTCCAAGCCTATATTTCCAATGGCAAAGGACTGTGGGAGTTGTGGACCAAAACATCTGGAGGGCTGAAGTTTGGACATGCCTGATGTAAGCAAGATATGTGGCAGGTATGACCCTACTTGTATGACCTGGGATACAACCAATGTGCTGCTACACTTGGCCAGTTTTCTTCTGTAATTCAATTCCCCTTTTCATAAAACATGAATAGAATTATCTTTTTAATATTCCTTTCTTGAATCTCATTCTATGAGCCAGAGCTTGGAAAAGGTAGTATTTTGGCTGCATAGTGGCACCTCAACGTTTTGAATGGCAGACATTCCCATTTATTCCTAAACAGGGGTATTACTGGAATTGTAGAGTGAAAAATAGCTTTCCCAACTCTGTTTGCATTTTGTAATCCCTGATGAATAGCTGTGAGCTAAACTGTACATTACAGATAACCCATAGTAAAAGAGCTGTGATTGCTTTAGAGTTCAAAAAGCATGCTTGAGGTGGTCTTTAGTGTCTGAGAAATCAGACATATATTTTTGAACAAATATGTTCAATGCGCATATGTGCACATCTACTCCTCTTTGAGTTCTATAAGAGCCTCGTGGCACAGTGGTTAAATGCCTGTACTGCAGGTAAAAGTGTGCTCACGCCCTGGGGTTCAATTCCAGGTAGCACGCTCATGGTTGACTCAGCCTTCCATCCTTCTGAGGTTGGTAAAATGAGTACCCAGCTTGCTGGGGGTGGGGAGGCAATGTGTAGTATGCATACTGGAATTAAAAACTGTAAACTGCCCATAGACTACTTGAAGTGGTATGGGGCGGTATATAAGCAGAGCAGACCACTTTGCTTTGCTTTGCTTTCTTTCTGTTCTTACAACGAGCTTACAAAGATGTGATTTTCCCCCTCTTATCAATTAACAAAAATAAAATAAAAATAACCACAATAAAAGAAATGCAACCTGAACTGAGTGCTACAAATTATACGCCCTTAGTCCATTCACCAATGCTATGCCAAAGCAGGAAATGTTTGCAAGAAAAATAAAACTACTGCAGCTGTGTCTTTTAAGTAAAATGGGTCAGGAACAAAGTCCCAGGTATCTTTATCGCCCAAGGCAGAACATCCACAGTTCAAAACAAACTGCTCCAGGAATACAATCTGTAAGGTCCTAAAATAAAATACAAGTTCAAATGCAAAAACATAAGATCTCTATTTGGGTTCACCCTTCCAGTGCCCTTCCTGAACAAACATATTGAAAATCTGCTTCTTAAGCCAGGTGATAAACCAAGGCCTGTATTCTCCTTCAGGGGAATAGCAGATAATTCCCCCCCTTTCTAACAATAATTTAGAATTGCAAAGCAAACAAATACACACAGAGAGCTCAGACAAGCTCTTCCTGTAACCATCAGACAGTGTCAGATCAGAGGGTCTGCTCCTTGAACATCCCCTTAAGATCTCTAAAGAATTTTGTAGACCCTTAGGAAATAATCAGAAGCCTGTGCTTGTCATAGTTGGGTCCTGTCTCAGTTACTTCCAGAATGAAATCAGATAACCATTTCCAATTATATCAAAATTAATTTGGGGATCAAGGTATAAGGCTTTTCGTTTTTGCAGTAATTCCAGGGAACATCAGCTTATCTAACTCCCTGCCACAGGATGTGGTGATGGCATCTGGCCTGGATGCCTTCAAAAGGGGATTGGACAGATTCCTGGAGGAAAAATCCATCACAGGTTACAAACCATGATGGAGATGTGTAATCTCCAGGCTTAAAACCGGGGTACTTCAAGGGCCAGATGCCGGGGAGTGATATCACGGAACAGATATCTAGTCTCGTGCACTCCCAAACGCATCTGGTGGGGCCACTGTGAGATACAGGAAGCTGGACTAGATGGGCCGTTGGCCTGATCCAGCATGGCTCTTCTTATGTTCTTATGTTCTTATGTTCTAATTCTACAGGCTTTATTTATCTGCATTGCTTCTGTGTGCCATATACCCCAAAATACCCTAATAAGTCTTTCAAGGTAAGTGAGATATTTAAGAAATGGTTTTACCATTTCTACTATCCCAGTCAGTTTCCTGTGTGAATGGAAAGTCAAACCCTGCTCTCCGTAATCTTAGTCTATCATTCTGTTCACAACAATACACAACCCACTAATGCCTTATTGACCTTATTCAGAATTCAATTCAAAATAAAAAGTACAATATTACAGTATATCAAAAGTAATGTTCTAAAGTGCAAGAGACTATAGGCTAAAAAGACATATTGAAAAACAAGCAAATACAACTCTTAAAAAGCATCATTTAAAAATACAGAACACTGTAGTTTTAAGAAATCTTGAACTTTTAAGCATATATAAACACACATGCACATACACCCCCACACACAGAGAGAGAGAGAAAGAGAGAGAGAGCCCAGCCAGTTTGAATCTATGAAGGAAACTCCATGTTTTCTTCATTTGCTGATAGTATTGCTGCTATTTGTACATGATGCCTGATAATGCCTTGTATTTGTTGTGTGTGGTGTAGTGGTACATAGAGATTATATTTCTTTCAGTTATTTACATTTCCCTTCAGCTATAAACAATTGACTTTGCTTAGTACAATAAGTTATAGGGCAGTGTTGGCGAATCTTCGGCACGCCAGATGTTTTAGACCACAACTCCCATAGTCCTTTGTCATTGGCACTACAGGCTTGGAATTCTGAGAGTGGTGGTCCAAAACATCTGGAGTGCTGAATGTTCGCTACCACTGATACAGGGCCCTGATAAACAGTCAAAAATTTATAGTGGAAGTTTCTATAGCTTTTATAGAGATGTAAAATAAAACTGGAATCAAAATCTGGCAAGCATGGCAATAGCTATAGTTATTTTGACTTACAGGGGTTCTCACTTGCTAAGGCAGCAGGTTGTTGTGGGACTATTGAATGAGTAAAATAGAGGTAGAGCAAGTTACTGGATTGCAAAACACCTCTTGCATGTCATATTAACAACATTTTACATAATGCAAACCACTTTCGTCAATGTATTTTTATTTTTCCCCCTTTGTTTACATTCATGCTCATCTGGCAGCCAGGAAAGGTTTGTTTAGCAAGGCAATATTATTGTATAACAGTGTTAGTTCCAGACTCAGTTGGAGAGTCAATTGATTATTTACAGTGACATTTAGTAAACTGCTGTTCAAACTTCATTTTAAAAGCACAATGTACATTTTCAGGGACACTTTTTCTACACCCCCTTAATTATTTTAGCACTCTATACATTCAAAGGCTCACTTCTTGACAACAGAATCAGTGTTTAAAGAATTCTTTTTCTTGCCACATATTACATGGAACGTATGGGTTGGCTTTAAATTTGCACCTAGATGAAAAATCTTCTAAGTGTCTGGTACAGTTGTATACAAGTAAGACTCCAAGGTAATAGGGTGAGGTGTTTTCACAGTCTTAAATCAATTCTCGTTAGTTCAGTGATATCACATGAGAATATATTGTACAGACAAGCCAGAGCCAGAAGCTGGATGAAATGGTATCTAAATTGAGTGCGTGTTAAGCTATTTTGCAATAGAAGACGAGATCTTGTTACACTGAGTGCAGAAATATACCATGTGCTGCTAGCCTCTAAAAGCCATTAAGAACCAAATGATTTTGTCAGATAAAGTAGTGCAGTTGGCAGAGGGGAGAAGTTGAGGAAGGAACAGAAAGTACGGCCACTGGCTGGATTTTGGTTAATTTTTCATGTGGATTTATTGCTGTGTATGAGAAAGATTGAATTAGTAGCACTGACAGGAACCAGGCCATGGTAAAAGCTTCCTGCTCTCGGTGCAGTTCTCTCTGTGCTTTTACGCACCGCAGCCTTACTGTACTTAGATCTTTAGAGTTATGCACGCCTTTGCAGATCAGATCGCTCCAGAGTAGCCTGCTGCTGCTGCTGCTTTGGCATATTGGAGCACACAAGAATGAGACCCCGGCACTTTCTTTTTTTGTTGGGGCTTTCCTGGACAAGCTTCCTTTGGACTTGATCCCGAGCTTCTGACGTGATCGGATGGTCTAGTATGCTTCCAAAATATTGCAAGGTAAGCGTGGGATGCCATAGAGAATTGTTCGAAGCAGTGATTTGGAAAATGCAAAGAGAAAAGAGGGTAGGATGAACGAATGACTGAGCGTTATGTGAGAGAGGTAACATGGAAAAGAAATCAGAGGCTCTTGGGATGAATTTAAGGCTTAGGGAAACTATGGGATTTGAAAGGGTATCCTTGAGGAACCTCCCCTTTTATTAAAGGTTACAGAACCACAACTTTACCTATAAACAAACAAAAAACCCTCAGATCTCTGCAGACCCACCGGCTTAATTGTAACCCCTGAAATGGAGTGATTTGAGAAACCAGTATATACGTTTTTTTGTCTCTAGGATAATTGGGGCAAAACGTCAAAAGGCTTTCTTTTTCCTGCTGTGGCAAAAAGGGGCAAAGGAACTGGGCAGTGTGGCTTGGTGTTTAGCCTGTATCTTATAATATAATTACGTTCCGTTCTTTGTTTGTTATCCGAAGGGCTTCAGGGGACTGGAAACTAAGCCTTATGAAGAAAGACTGAAAGAGCTGGGCATGTTTAGCCTTGAGCAAAGAAGACTGAGGAGAGAGACCACTTTTCAGATACTTCAGATACCAGCATACAGAGGACGGGGAGGATCTGTTTCCAATAATCCCAGAGCGCAGGACACACAACAATTGGGCTCAAACTACAGGATACCAGATTTCAGTTGAATATATCGGGGGAAACATCCTGACGGGGCAGTATGGCAATGGAACCAATTACCTCAGGAGGTGATGAGTGTTCCAACTATGGAGGCATGCAAGAAAAAAACAACGAGGCAACCATCTGTCAGATATGTTTTGATTTGGATTCCTGTACTGAGCAGGGGGGGTGGAATTCAGGGTCTCATAGGCCCCTTTCAACTCTATGATTCTGTGACACTTTCAGGTGGCTTGATCCCACAGCGCCCCAGGAACGAAACACCGGGTGTCTCTTTAACATACACATCAGTGATCAAAATGTAGTATAATATGACTTTCCTGTGAATGGGGGCTGAATGCAGAGTCAGGTGTAGCTGAAGCAATCCCTGCTGGAAAACGGGCAAGCCCACTTTGACAACAAAACAGCAACAGTTGCTTCTTCTACTAAATGAACTGCTGCGCCGGTTGCGAGAGAATTTGAGTAATCCCTCTCTTTTCCCACTCCCATTGTATTGATGTCCCGTGGATCATTAGGTCACTGTTTTCCAGCTTTTTCAGTAGGGACGTTGGGAAGTCTTTGGGCCCGAGTCCCAAGTCTGAGTCAGAGTCTTTGGTATCAAGTCCCAAGTCCCTATTAAAACAAGTTGCAAGTCGAGGCTGAGTCATAAAAAAAGAAACCTGAGTCAAGGCTGAGTTGGATCCACGGTGTGACTTAAGTCCAACTTGAAATCGAGTTCCACACCTTGAGTCCTCTTGCCTGCTTCTCAGCACAGTTGTAATCATAAAATTCCCTTCCACAATATTTAAGGGGGATTGAGACCCCACCCCTACAAGCTGTTCATTAGAACAACCCATGAGAGTAGATTCATACATTTTATTTCAAGATAGCATTTATAATTGATCTAGCATTTTCAGCCACTTATAATCATCATTTCCATATTCTTTCTCTCTCTTTTCATTTAAATATTACATTTCCCTGGGCAAGGCTTTTTTGTTCAATGAATTCCAAGAGCTTGTTTTCCAAAGAAAATACTGAAAATGAAAGGATGTAGCGGGTGGGCAGGCAGTGCTAGAAAGGAATAAGTACCCACCAGAGATGGGCACGAATTGCCTGTTCTGTAGTTCATGCTGCTTTGTTATTCATGCCGGTTTGTCCTTCATTCACTATTTTTCCCTCTTGCTGGATTTTTGCATGTATTATGTGTTTATTTGCTTATTTTACTTGCTTATTCTACTGTTTATTTAATTTGCATTGTTGTTTGTTTCTTATTTGCATTTATGAAAACCACCTGGAGTCCCTTCTGGGAAATCGATGCGGTATAACAATGCAATAAATTAATTAATAAATTAATAAATTCAGTGGTTCCCATCCAAGACTCCTCCAGTGTGTGCCCACTCAGAGGCTTCCCTGCCCCATCTCCTCTGGGCACAGTCTTTTTTGAGTGGGCAACTTTCAGAGTTGGGAACCATAGAATAACTGTTTGTCAAAAGGACAAACTGACACAAACTGCCGAATCAGCAGCTTGTGCCCATATATAGTGTTCATCCATGATAGTCTAATCATATTTAGTAGCATATGCAAAGAAAAACAAGGAAAGAATGAGGCTGCTTTGGAGTCTCAGTCCTTGGAGTTGGGTGATAGTAATGGAAAGTACATCATCTGGATTGTCTGTGAAGATTCTCAGTCATCCAGGTGAGTTTATCTGGAAGTTGAGTCATGGCTACTGGACTTCTTTTTTGAGAGATAGAAACGTTTCGCTATAAGATGGAGGATTTGCACTAGCTGTATTCAGACCGATGAAGCTGTTTGGATGAACAGCGAAAGGTTTCTATCTCTCAAAAAAGAAGTCCAGTAGCCATGACTCAACTTCCAGATCATCTGGATTTTTAAAACTGTGCTACAGTTTTCATGCATGCATTTTTGTGAGTGTGTTCAGATGGGTGCTGCTTACCTGGGACTAATCCCGATTATTTCGCTGAAACTCCAGCAGGTCCAAAATACCCCAGACAGATTGTTAACTGGGGTTGGTTACAGGGATCACATAACCTCCCTGTTACATCAGCTCCACTAGTGTCTGATCTGTTTCTGGGCACAATTCAAAGTGCTGGTTTTAACCTGTAAAGCACTAAAGAGTTTCTCTAAGTTATCTAAAAGACATATCTCTTTATGGGGCTGCCTGGGTATTAAGATCACCAGGAGAGAGTGTTCTCTTGGTCCCACCACCTTCACATGTGCATTGGGTGAAGAGATGGGAGAGGGCCTTCTCTGTTGCTGCTCTTGGACTCTGGAACATCTGCCCACAGGCGGCCACCCTGTCTTTGCTGTCCTGTCACAAGCAGACAAGGACCTTCCTTTTCAGGTAGGCTTTCCTTTAAATTAAGCATGTCCAAACTTTGGCCCTCCTGATGTTTTGGACCACAACTCCCAGAATTCTAAGATCAGATCGCCAATGGCAAAGGACTGTGGGAGTTGCTGTCCAAAACATCTGGAGGGCCGAAGTGTGGACATGCCTGCTTTAAATGACTGGTTGACCAAAGGGGTCATTTAAAGGCATTATTGTATTCTGCTGTTTTACTTCTGCTTTTAATTTTGTTTTTCTTTATGAATTCTAATAGGATATCTACTTAATTCTTAACAATATTGAATAATTTTAGCTGTTAGGCTTCTTCTAGTATTTTAAGCCACTTTGGATTATTTAGGAGAATGGTGGCCAGTAGAGATGGGCACGACTTAGCGGTATTTCCGTTTCCGTTTCCGTTACTCGTTTCCGTTACTCTACGGAAACGGAAACGGGAATTACTCCGCCAGACTTCGAGCTCGAACCGACGAACGAACAATTTGGTCTGATTTGTCGTGCTCGTTACTTGCATCGCGCGATTGCGCGCGATGCCAAGCGGCACAGAAAAAAAAGTTTTTAAAAGTTAAAAAGCCCGGTTCCCGGCCAAAAAGCAGGCGGAAATATGCCTGCCGTGCCTCAGGGCACCTACCAGAGGGGTGGTTTCTGGAGGTCCCCGCCCGGCCTCCCCCCCTCCTCCGTCCTGGGATGCTCTGGTGTGGTGGTGGGACTCGCCCGCCGCAAAAAGCCCAGTCTCGCCGCCGGCCGCCAAAGCACAACCAAGCGGCACGGGCGGCACAGGAAAAAACTTTTTTAAACTCTCCCCCGGGTCTCCCCCCCACCCATTCCCGGGCCAAAAAGCAGGCGGAAAATGCCCGCTTGACTAAGGGCACTCACTCAGTAGGGCACCTACCGGAGGGGGGGTTTCTGGTCTGGAGGGGGGTGTCCCGGCTTCCCCCCCCTCCGTCCTGGGCTGCTCTGGTCTGGTGGGACTCGCCGCAGGCTCGCAAAAAGCCCACTCTCGCCGAGACGCCGACGGCCGTCGCAAACACAAGCGGCACGCACGGCGCAGGAAAAAACTTTTTTAAACTCTCCCCCGGGTCTCCCCCCCACCCATTCCCGGGCCAAAAAGCAGGCGGAAAATGCCCGCTTGACTAAGGGCACTCACTCAGTAGGGCACCTACCGGAGGGGGGGTTTCTGGTCTGGAGGGGGGTGTCCCGGCTTCCCCCGTCCTGGGCAGCCGGACTCGAGTTGCCTCGTCGCCATGCCATGCGGTGCGGGCGGGGGATCGAAAATGGGGCGGCGAATGCAATATTGTTTTTGAAATCGTGGTCCAAAAACACACAAGCACAACAGAAACACGCGGAAATGGAACTGCCAGATTTTTCACAGTAGCAGTGGTTTTTTTCTTGCAACAAAATGTCTCTCCTCTCCTCCTCTGTCCTCCATTTATTTTATTTTATTTTATTTTATTTTACACCTGCGCAGTGTGCAATGATGGGCTGGCCCAGTGGCCTGGCCAGCCATGTGGGAGGGGACGACCATGCAAATTTTTGGAGCCATCTCACCAATCGCATGGCCACTTGGCCACTGAGACTTCTGGGATGTGCCAAAAAGCCCCCTAAAACTTGCCCTAGCCCCCTAACCCGCTAACCCTAATCCTTGACTCCTTACCCATACGTCACAGACTGTCTTCTTAGTGGGTCAGAGAGGCACCCAGAGGTGCAACCCAATAGCCCACCATAACCTTACCCGTCATTAGCCTAACCCTAGCCCTAACCCTAATCCACCTTAGCCCATAGCCAGATCGACTTGCATTGCACTACACACGCAAGTACGATTCCCTTCTGTGGGATGTGATGGCAGGTGCGACCCACTCGGATCAGGTGCTTGAGCAGGTGCAGTGGCACCGCCTGGCCTGGCGACACGCAGGTCTCGCTCTGCCTGCAAATGGCATGCATAACCATATGGTTGTGCATGCCATTTTGCAGCAGCAGCAGGTGAGGATGGGAGACCCCCATGTTGAGGGGTCTCTTGGAGCCTGCTGCTGCTGTCCCCTTTATAGCGGGCCGGCGGAGGCACCCACCCCACAGAGGTGCCTCCAGGAGCCCGCTACCCCCCCAAAAAAAACAGTATAACGATAACGAAAAAAACGAAAAACGAAACGACTAATTTTTTCCGATTTTTCGCGAAAACGGAAACGAAACGACTCGGACCCTAGCCGAAAAAGAAAACGAAAACGAGGTTTTTTTCCTGAGTCGTGCCCATCTCTAGTGGCCAGCATGCATGAGACAACTGCAACCCTTCTTTGTGAGGTCGTTTGCATTTCTAATTAAAAGCTAAAGTTGTGTTTCATCCTTAGGGGAGGTTACATTTTCCCAGGTCACTAGCTCCCTACTCTACAAAGTTAACTGTGAGTTTTTATTAACGATTTGTATTCTTTAGAGGTCTGCATTCATGGTGGAGTTTTTAAACACCTGCTTTTAAGGATATCAGTAATAGAAAAGTAACAGATGAGGGAGCATTGCTTTGGATTGTCCTTGGGGACTAGCACAGTGGAGCACTACACAGCAACATAAAAGCAATGAGCGATTTCCTTCTGACGCCATCCAATCTTTTAAAATAATAGCTAATGGAACCTTTTCAGGATAATCAAATAGAATTACACATAGCCATTTGACCTATTGCTTCTGTGATTTACAGTTCTGTAACACAGTATCTATTTTAAACTTTCTCAGGTTGACTAAAGGCTTTGGATGAAGGTCTCAGGGGCTTCCATTTTTTAGTACTAGATTTTATTGGCTTTCTCTTTTGTCCTGTTTGAAACCTGTTGGGTCTGTCTCTGTTTGGCATGAACTGTCTTGTTTGATCGCTTACATTTTGTATTTTTGTCAAACATTTGTCATGGTCACCGTTTCTCTTGCCCAGTTTGTTACCTGTCGGAGGATCCTATACCACCTGTATGATCCAGGATGGGTTTTCATTGTCACTTTGTAAGAGAAGGAGCAGACTCCCAGCTGCTAATTCAGACTTGTTTATGAAGCACAAGCCATTCATTTATTTAGATTAAGTCCCAGTAGGTTTGAAGCAGTGCAGAGCATTTTACATTCTCGGTAGTTGTTTGCTTTCAATTTGCTATTATATTTAGGGCTGCCAGATGACGGAGGACTGGCTGGAAGAAATGACTAGGAATGTAAGCAGCAACTTGATGATCAGCACCAGTTCCTGCTGTGATCTACACAATTACACTTACAGCCTCATAAATCCCCAGTAGGAATCTGCACATTATTTTGCTGTTGTTGCAAAAGGCCCTGCTTCTTTGGATAACAGAAGAACCCAGACCCTGAGACATCAGAATCCATCACCTTATCTCTGCTATGTGAGGTTGCAGCCCTAAAACCACAAAGAGCTGGAAACCCCTGGAAGGGGTGTGGAGTAATGTGACTTAGATATTGGAGGCTGCGTATTGGACTCTGAAGTTAAACTGTCGAGTTAGCTGTCTGGCTGCCTTACATTTTGTATTAAAAACTGGTAGTTTGCATAAAAATCCTTGTGTTTTGGACAACATGTACATTTTAAAACTTCAAAATACATATTTTCGGCAACAACGTCCTACTTTATTGCTAATGCTGCCACTAAATACTAAAAAGTGCTGGTCTTTTCATGTTCAGGCAGAAAATGAAGAATCTTGTAGTGGCTGACTGTATTTTCAAACAAGAAACCATACAAGTATTTGTTGCATCCTTCAGTTTAATTACAGTCACCCCCGCAATTTCGCGGTTCTGGTACTGCGGTCCCACTACATTGCGGGATCGCAGTACCTGCACCTCGGAGCCGCGCGGGGGTGGCGGCAGGGGGCGATTGGGTCGCTCCACCCCGCCCCTCACTCCTCCGAGAAGCCTCAGAGCCGTGGGGGGGGGGTTGCTCCGCGCCGCCCCCCGCGCTCCTCTGAGAAGCCTCGGACAGGCACACGATTCCCCCCCCCGCCCCCAGGCCCCCCGCAGGTCCAACAACCATTCCACAGGAGTCACCATGAGCCAGTGAAGAAAAAGGCACAAACGGCTTGGGTCTGGAGGAGGGGGGGAGGAAGGGGGGAGTGAGTTACAGCTTGATAGGTTGGAGGGGAGGTCAGTCAATGGCACCGGAGGCTGCGATTGGCTGAGGGTGCCTGTAGAGGGAAGTTCTCTATGGCACCTGCAGCAGTGGCCTGCCAAAGGAGGCTTGTGGCCTCTTCCAAGCAGGGCAAGGAGTCACGACAAAATGAGGAACTGTATTAAAGGGTCACAGCATTAGGAAGGTTGAGAACCACTATACTAGGGGCTACTTCCATTATTAGAGAAAGTCGGCACTTGTCCATCAGTTGTTGGGCTAACTTGAGGAAGAGAATTCTGTTGTGGTCATGACCTCCTTTTGTGTTATTCATAGGAATGTATTTATCCTTAGGCACCTAAACTCAGAAGTGTACTTGACAGGGCTTGATTTCTGGTCCAGCAATGGTCTTCTCTGCCAGTCAGAGCGGATAACGCTGGGAACCATGATATGGCCACTAGTATCAGGCAGCATTCTTGACTCCTCTATGACCTTGACTGAGAGAATGCTAGAAGTCAAAAATGATGGGACTCTTCTGGACTACAACTCCTAGAATTCTAGAATAACACAGCAACAGCCATGCTTACTGTGGACGTCTGGGAGGTGTAGCCCCCCACCCACCCCCGCCAAAAAGTAGCAATAAAATCAAATTTGTCCTTCCATCCTCAGGAAAAAGCAGTATCTTTTTCACGTCTAGATAATGCATCTGTCTGATGGATGCAGAATTCAAGGAGCTGACAAAAAGTTATATATTGTAATGATAATTGTTATTTCACAAGGATGGTTTGTAGATCCATAGTCACCTGTGACTTTTCAGAATAAAAATAATTGCTCCCTTGAGGGATCTCTAGAAGGAGGTTTTATTGTATGCTAACAGGAACCAGCTGCTCCAGAACCAGAAAACAAGTAGCAGTGTACATTTGGGAATTCTGCATCATTCTGCTCCTAAACATTTATTTTTTCCTTGAAATGTCTGACTCGCGTTCCAGTTTAAACAAGTGGTAGGAAATGAGAAGCATTAAAAAATATGATCACAGAATTCAGTTGAAGTTCTATTGAGATTTCACTTCTTGTACTTAAAAATGTAGTCTCTGTGTAGGTCAAGGATGTGATCAAGAGCAGACATTGTCTGTATAGTGCTGCCAGTAAACATAAGAAAACAAGTTTAAGAACCAAGAGCAAACTTTAGAAATACTGAAACTACAGAATGGTTAAGTGAAGAAACACAAGCTGCTACTGAAAGGCATACAGCAGAACAGGGGAGATGTTAGACCATATATCTTTGTACATATACTGTATATGCACCATTTGATGTAGTTTGTAGTTCTGTCAACATAATTATCATTCTTGCCTAAAATTAGTGGTTCCCAGCCTTGGGTCCTCAGGTGTTTTTGGACTACAAGTCTCAGAAATCCTAGCCAGCACAGCTAGAAGTGAAGGCTTCTGGGAAATTTACCCCAAGAACATCTGGGGACCCTTAGTTGGGAGCCACCACCCGAGATTATGCTGCTGAAGTGAAGAAAGTTTAGGGAAGCCAGCTGTACATTTTTGTCTGCAGAAGGACTGTGAGCATTGCTCAGATCTGCTAGTCAAACTCTTGGGCTGAGGATTCTTAGCTCTGTTTGGCATTCTGGAACAAAATAAACAGGGAGAAGGGGAGACAGAGAGGAAACATGGCAGAAGGGTTGATTTACTAAGCTGCTTCACTGAGAAGAGGGTGTAGAAAGCAGAAGATGTTAAGTGTTTTGTGTGGAGAGGTATGAATGCTTGGATATGATTGAGAAGACATGTTTTCTGACCAAGGAAGGGAACCACCACCTTTGTATATGCTGGGTTTTACCTCTAGCCATGGAAAAAACAAACGAGACAGACCACAAACTGAGCAAATTGTATATTTAAAGCTAAGAACAATGAATGTGAAGAGGCATCCCATATCATTAAAACAGCAATGTTAACACTACCACTAAGTAATACCTCTTAAGATTTATTTATTTATTTATTTATTTATTTATTTATTTATTTATTTATT
>JAHTLZ010000379.1:56920942-57032381 GCA_023846285.1 Phrynocephalus versicolor | reverse complement strand
TTTATTTATTTATTTATTTATTTATTTATTTATTTATTTATTTATTTGTTATATTTATACCCCACTTATCTACTATGTACTCTAAGCGGCTTACAAAAGGCTGCAAAGCCAACAAATTACAATAAATAATCAAACAGACAAAACCTATAAAACACCCTGGACACTGTTAAAACCAAATGACACCTCGACTAAAGCGCAAGTTACGATGGCGGGGAAAAAAAAAAGAAATTAAGTATCGCCAAAGGCCTCACGAAAAAGATGGGTTTTCAGCGCCTTTCGGAAGGCCAGCAGGGACTCTGCAGAGCGCACTTCACTGGGGATGGAATTCCAGAGGCTGGGGGCCGCCACAGAGAAAGCCCGGGTCCGAGTGCTCGTCCTCCGGGCTTCCCGAGGGGTGGCGACCCGAAGCAAGTGCGCTCGCGCCTGCCGGAGGTTCTATGAGTCATTTCGTTTTAAGAAAAAAATGTCATGTGTAATGTGGTTTCCCATAGGAATGAATGGGGAAACGATTAATTCGTTCCAAAGCCTAGAAAAAAGACAAACACCCTTTTTTGTAAAAGAAACTCTTTATAAAGAGCACTTTAAAGACATGAACATTATTAATCAAGAATAAACATTCCAAACATCACACATTAATTTTTCAAACATGCCACAGTACAGTACAGTACACTACACTTCAGTGACATTTCAAGCATACAATTGCAAGCTTTAAAATATCGTACAGCAATTTTTAAAACATGGGAAAGTAACTGTTCTACATTACAATACAGTACAGAACATAAAACAATTTCAAACAGTGCACAACATAGCATTTTCAAACTTTCGCAAACAAATTCAAAAGAAAAAACCCATAGCTGGAAATCACTGGAAAAATAGCTGGAAAAATCACTGCCAACTCCTGCCACACCTCCACACTTGCTGCCTTGTGCAACGGTTGCAATGCATCCTGGGTGCATGTTTTTTTTTAAAAAAAATGTAACTTTTTTCATCTTGTGAGGCATCCCATAGGTAATTTTCACTATGCGAAGCAACCCTATACCTGGAAAAAAATGTCTTACAATTTTTTCATCTTATGGGGCATTTGTCTTAAAAGGTATTACTGTATAGGAAAAATGCCACTCTGGGAAATGCAAAATCCAACTAATTGAAAGCTCAAGTAGTCCTACAGATCCAGTCCAAGCGGTAATGCAGAACGATCCACCTAAAAACCACAGAACAGATAGCTAGTTCCTGAGGGAAGGCTTGCCAGAAGAGAAAAGTCTTACCTGCTTGTGGAAGGACAACAAAGATGTTAGTTGAAGAGTACCTTTGATTTTGATTTCCAGATCAGAAATTACTCCTAGTTCTGAGAAGGAGTGATTGAGCAAGGAACTCATCTTGCATTCTTCTCAGAATAGTGTGATTCTGAAAAATCTCATTTGTATTCTGTTGGCATATAGAACAGAGAGAAGGGGGAGAAGTGCCCCCTCCAGTACGTTGATTTTCTTACCCTTATCTGTTTTCTCCAGAAATCAAATATGTGGGGTGCATCCATATGCCACCATCATATTTCGGCTTTTTAATGCTGTCCCTCTTTTTTTGATGATACCACAGTCTATTGGCATTTATGTATGTATGTATGTATGTGTGTGTGTGTGTGTGTGTGTGTGTGTGTATGAATGAATGAATGAATGAGGAAAAGATTTAACAGAAACTGCCATAGAATGTAAAATGTATATATATATATATACAGTGGTACCTTGTATAAAGGAATTAATTCGTTCTAAATGAAATTATGCTAAGCAAATTTTCCTTTATACAAATTTCCCATAGGAATGCATTGAAAACAGAGTGATCCCATTTTTATGTTTTATAGATTTGCCCTATAGGCAATCCTGTTAAGCAAATTTCCCCTATCTCCGGAATTTTTAATGTTGTACAAATTTTATGTTATACAAACCGTTTGTTATACAAGGATCCACTGTATCCTGCCCTATGGTGTAGTGGTTAAATGTCGGTACTGCAGGAAAAACTGTACTTATGACCTGGGGTTCAGTCCCAGGTAGTAGGCTCATGGATGACTCTGGGGTTCAATCCCAGGTTGCAGGCTCATGGATGACTCAGCCTTCCATCCTTCCGAAGTCGGTAAAATGAGTATCCAGCTTGCTGGGGGGGGGGGGAGATGTGTAGCCTGCATTACTGTAATCAAACTGTAAACTGCCCAGAGACTACTTGAAGTGGCATGGGGTGGTGTATAAGCAGAACCCTTTTTGCTTTTTTCTCCATCCAGCTTATGGTAGCTTACCTGGCTTTCCTCCCTTCTCCCTCCACTTTATCTTGTGAAGCAGATTAGTCAGAATTAGAGATGGGGACAACCCTGAAAAGTGGCAATTTGTGATAGGTTTGTGGTTAGCCAGTTCTCACAACCTACCATCAACCAATTGGAAAATCGAACCAGATCATAGTTTAGTTTTTGATTCATGCCTGGTGTGTGTGTGGGGAGGTACCTCCTCCTGTTGCACCACTGCTGCTTCCCTATAAGGAGCCTGGACACACTGCCTCTATGTATGCCACCCAGGCATCTTTGGAGGTGCTGGTGGTGACAGGAGAAGGTAGTCCAGGCAATTGTGGCAGTGAAACCGGGGTGGGGGGAGGGGGTGGGGGGGGGGGGAGAATCCCGATTTGCCAGAGCCAAATGAAGCACCAGATGAGAAAAAAGGCCTGATTTGTCCATGTCAATGGTCCACAGTTTGGTTTGTGCCCATCCTTAGAAAGGATGAGAATTCCCAGTCAGAAGCCATCAATGAGTTCCATTGGCACATGAGCACTAGAATCTGAACCTCCCTAGAATTGTCTAGGACAAACTAAGATTGGAGGAAATTTTCGCACAAACTAATTAAGATGTATCCTTAGATAGCAAAACCTTCATTCGAAAAACCTAAAGTTATCAATTATATTAAAATGAATAATTTTTTTGTTTTTAATATTTAAGGAACCCATTAACCTGTTGGTCCTAATACTAAAAGGTTTGTTTTGATTTACTTCATAATAAACAGTTTTATAGAAAACAGCATGCTTTCCCTTCAGATTTCACCTCTGTGAAATCAGTTCATAGAAAGAAAAACAAAGTTAAAATCCAAGGAAGGTTCTTGGAATATCCATGAAGGAGATGAGTTGTGACTAGTTCTGTGCAGGAAAGAAATGTAGGTACTGTACAAAAAAATATCAGGGACCAGATCAGCTCTTCAGTAGTGGATAAGGCCTCCTGCAAACTCTCTTAAGCCTCCTCTCTTAGCAATTTAATAACAATTTTTAAAGGACATGTCTCACTGTAGTCTTGGTGCATACAGTCTTTTCATCTCTGCTGGAGGACTTGTGGAAAGTGAGCCAACCATGGATGTTTGAAGCCCTAAGCAGAAAAGAAAACTGAGGCTGGAGACCCAGATAGATATGATACACTTACATTGTTAGAGTGCTCAGGTCTCACTGTGTGAACCGAGAGCCCATTTTGGTCAGGTGAACACTCTTCCCCGCAGAATGAAATTCTTGAGAAACAAGCAGTGGTAGTTTCTACATAAGGTGACTGTGCACAGCTCTGGTTGGCTAGCATTTGTGAGAGCTCCCGGAAGAGTGTAGAAACTCCAGCTACCCAGAAGAGAAACAAATCCAGACAATGACTTGCAGAACAGAGTACTGTATTATAATTACATGTCTCCCTCAAATACTGTGGTACCTCTACTTAAGAGCAACTCGACCTAAGAGCAATTCAACTTAAGAGCAGAAAACAGTTGGCATTTTAACTGCTGCCTTACAAATTTTAGATGCGATCTGCTCTACTTACAGTTTTTCTATTTTTATTTTAAAAAAAAATTTTTAGATAGGGCTCGTCTACTTAAGAGTTGTTCGACTTAAGAGCATGCGTTTGGAACAGATTAAATTCATAAGTAGAAGTACCACTGCATAATTTATTATTGGATTAGTTTAGTTAGATTTATCTCAACTAAATATAGTCTCAGTAGATTTCAGTCAGATATTCTGGTGTCAGGTAGGAAGAAAAATATATGTCTTTGACTCGCAAATCTTTATATATGTCACAAAAACAAACAAAACATTTACTTGTTACATAGTATGATATCTTAACTAGTTAACTTAATTATTTTGAGGAATAAAAATGCTTCATTCAGACTCAAACTGCTGACTCTGTAACTGCCAAACTCTAACTCCCACAGAACACTGATATTGCTGATACTAATTGTCATAGAGCCGTGACTGAGGAAAAAGGGGACTATTGACTGCTACTATGTGATTGACATTCACCCGAAATTCCTTTCATCCAAACCAGAAACATAATACACATGTTTATAGAATCATAAAGTTGGAACAGATCTCAAGAGCCATCCAGTCCAACCTCCTGCCATGCAGGAACTCCCATCACAGTATTTCCGACAGATGGCCATCCAGCCTCTGCTTAAAAACCTCCAAAGAAGGAGACTCCACCACCCTCCATGGCAGCATATTCCACTGCTGAACAGCTCTAACCGTCATTAAGTTCTTCCTAATGTTCAAATGGAATCTCTTTTCCTATAGTTTGAAACCATTGTCCCGAGTCCTAGTCTCTGGAGCCATGGAAAGCAAACCTGTTCCCTCTTCAATATGACATCCTTTCAAATATTGAAACATAGCGTATCCCCTCTCAGCCTTCTTTTTGAAAGGCTAAACATTGCCAGCTCCCTAAGTCATTCCTTGTAAGACATTTATTCCAGACCTTCAGCCATCCTGGTCGCCCTCCTCTGTACCTGCTTGAGGTTTTCAACATCCTTTTTAAATTGAGGTGCACAGAACTGGACACAGTACTCCAGGTGGGGTCTGACCAGAGCAGAATAGAGGGGCACTATCACTTCCCTTGATCTTGACACTATGGTTCTGTTGATGATACCAAGAATTGCATTAGCTTTCCTGGCCGCCGCATCACACTGCTGACTCATGTTCAATTTGTGGTCCTCCAATACTCCCAGATCCCTTTCACGTGTAGTATTTTCCATCCAGGTATCTCCCATCCTATATCTGTGCAATTCATTGTTTTTACTTAGATGCAGCACCCTACATTTCCCTCTGTTGAAACCCATTCCATTAGCTTTGGGCGAGCACTCTAATATGTCAAGGTCATTTTAGATTTTTAGCCTAATTTGGTATCATCTGCAAATTTAATTAGCATACTCTCTATTCCTTCCTCCATTAATAAAGATGTTGAACAGCAATGTTGCTATAATTCCAATGAAATCAGCCAATGCCTTCCATAGTGCCTTCAAGTCTACCTTTGTTTATTTAAAAAATGCTGAGGAAGCATTGACCACACAACTCTGTTGATGCCTAGGCAGGAAGAAGTCTCCTTGAGTCTGTTGTACTAAGTGTGGTGTGGGTTTTGCAGACTTAATTGGATTAATGTACAGCATTTTAAAAAAAGCAAATGGTGAAGAGTAGAGATTAATGAGAAATGGATTTGAAATATTCTTTAAAGACATATTTAAAATGGCATCAAAAAGTTAGCTTAAAAATAAGTCCCCAGGACCTTTCAGAATGGTTTTGGCAACCTACCATAAATCATAAGGAAGAGACACAACCTGGCTTCCTTTGGGAGTCACCCAAAATAAGATAAATTGGCTGAATCTGCTTTGTATGTTGGAAATGTTTTTCTGTTTAGAAAATCATGACTCCTAAAATCTCCTACCTAACATGGCCCTTTTTATATGTGCTGCTGAGTTTCTGAATAAGTGGCTCCAGGGGCAGCGCCTGTGGGTGGGTCTTCTGAACAGATTGTTTTCTCTAGGGCTGGGAGCCTCCGGGTATTAGCATGACGATGATTTATGAAACATAGCTCCCTCCATGCTGCCAGCAACCCTGTATGTGGAGATGCATCACAGGCTTGAGTGAAAAGTAAGGAAATGTTGATAGACAACTGGGAGTCATTAGAACGCCGGCAGGCAAAGCGGAAACAAAGTAGGTATCACAAGGCTATCATCTGAAATTATGACACTACACAGAAAAGGTAATTGTAAGCAGAGTTGCACATCTTTGTGCCCCTAAGATAGCTGCCTAGATGCCCTAAGTACATCCGATCTCACCTGATTTTGGAAACTAAGCAGGGTTGGCCCTGATTACTACTTGGATGGGAGACCACCAGGGAATACCAGGTGCTGTAGGCACCTGGAGTAGGAACTGGCAAACCACTCCAGTTTTCCTGCCAAGAAAACTCCATGGACATGGGGTCACGAAGAGTTGGTCACGACTGTAATGACGCAATACACACATACATGCCCCTAAAATATTTGAATGAGCTGAAATTTGTGGCTTTTGGGGTTACTTCTACATTCTCTCTGGACTGAGAGCACTGCTAGAATCATAGAATAACAGAGTAGGAAGGTTCCATTGAGTCCAACCCTTACTCCGTGCAGGAATCCGATGTACTAGATAAGAGGATAGATGTTGTATTACTTAAATTTGATCCTACATTTTAGCTTTCTTCCCCACCCCATTTGCTAGAGTTCAGGTTTATGCAATATTTTAGATGTGTTTTCTGGTATCTTTTAGCAGAACAGCCATGACATTTTTACAGTCGAAGTGAGGGCACTTCAGGAGAAGGCTGCTTTTCCTAATAGGAGCTGAAGGCTGTTGAGGGACAGGTGGGTAGCTATTTAAAATGGATGTGTCAGCTTCCACAGCCAGCCAGCCATAGATCTTAAGTAAGATTTCATGTTTACTTAAGGATTTTACAGATTCGCAAAGCTTTCTGTCCCATTAGGGAACCATGTGATGGATGTCGGAGTTCCCATCAAGGGTCCAAGAGATACAGGTATCCATGGATATATTTCCATCATCAGTGAGCATTTTTGTGGAGCTATACAAGACATTGCTCAGGAAAGGAATATCTAGCTGGGGCAGGTTTAGAGTGGGAACAGTTACAGAAGGGGATTTAATTAGACTGCAATAGTTACACATTCAATCTGCAAAAGACAAAGAGAGATAGACAAGGGAGATAGACAAGAGCTACAATTTGCAAGATGTAACATGTTATGTATGTCATTGTCTATATATAACCCCGTCCATGGCTTCCATGAGGTACACAGTCGTTCAGCTTATGAAATGTGACTACCTTTAATAATAAAGGAACTAGAAAAGATAATTTCTAGTCTTCTTTTTCTTAGTGTTTCTCCCACTTGGTGGTGGGTCCACTATTTTTGTTTTGGCCCTCCATGTAGCGAGGTCATGGGCTAGGTCCAGGTGAACCCAGGACAACTTCATGTTATTCTCAAGGGTGTTTGTCCAGTGCTGTTTTGGACAACCCCTTGGTCGGGATCTGCTGACATGCAGGGTGAGACCCTTTTTGGCCAGAGTTTCCTCATCGGCACACAGGACATGACCAAACCAATGCAGTTGGGCTTTGTGCATCTTCTCAGCGATAGGTGCAATGCCGTATTTTGCTCTGATGTCATCATTGTGCACATGATCGTTTCACGTGAGGCCAGAGGTCCATCGCAGCATCTTTGTCTCCATGACACCAAGGCAACATTCAGTTTCTTTAGTTTCTGGCCAGCACTCTGAACCATAGAGTGTGACAGGTCGTACAATGGTGCGAAAAATCTTTGATTTTTAAACATCCGCTGATCTTTTTGTCACACATGACGCCTGGTATTGTACGCCATTTTAGCCGGGCACTGTTGATCCTCTATGTCACCTCATGATTTAGGATTCCGTCGCCTGAGATCATGAAACCAAGGTATTTGAACTTCTCAGTTCTTGGTAGGTTGATACCATCAATTTTGATTGTACCATATTCATTTGGGTTGGTAATTTGTAGTATAAGTATATGGATGTATCACTGGAGACCAAGGTCATCTGCAATCTTGCATTTTTGAGCACAGTCAATGGATATGAATGGATGTGCAGAGTAAAGAACGTTGATAAGGGGGAAATAATTTCTTTGAAATGGAGCAGAGCTTTGCAGCTAACATAGAATGCCAGAAAGACAAACAAATGGGTCCTAGATCATATCTAAGCCCAAACTTCCCATGGAGGCAAAGAAATATGAAACTGAGGCTATCATACTTGGTGCACATCGTAAGAAGACAGAATTATGTGGAGGGAGGGAACTAGTGCTGGGTTAGATTGAAGACAGCTGGAAAAGAGAATGTCTCTATGTTAGTTAGATGGATTGACTGCCTAAAGGAAGCCATAGATAGGCTTGAGTCTACAGGAGCTGAGCAGGGTTTTTGAGGACATGACATTTTAGAAATTACTCATTCAAAGGCTCACCATAGTCAGAAGCAACTTGATGGCACACATCAACAACATTGACAACAATTATGTGCCATCAAGTCAATTCTGACTTACGGTGAGCCTTTCCAAGGCTTTCACGGTACAGAATACTCAAAAATTGTTTACCATTTCCTTCCTCTGGGGCCATTTTGAAGTTGCCCAGCTTATCCAATACCACACAGGCCTGCTCTTCTCCTGGAAAACTCAGTGGGGGATCAAACTGGCAATTTCTGCCTTGGCAAACAGATACCCAACTCACTGAGCTTCCCCGTCAGGACTGCTACCTTTGGCTTCGTGACACAGAGTTTAAATCGCTGTACTGCAGCTAAAACTGGTCATGACCTGGAGTTCAATCGCAGGTAGCAGGCTCAAGCCTTTCATCCTTCCAAGGTCGGTAAAATGAGTACCCAGCTTGCTGGGGGTGGGGTGGGGGAACAATGTATAGTCTGCATAATTGAATTGTAAACCTCCCAGAGAGTGCTTTAAGTGCAATGGGGGTGGTATATAAGCAGAACACTTTGCTTTGGTTTTTCTGATTTTTTTGGCAGGCATCAGGGGGTGATCCCAGCTGTTTTGTTGCTTAAGATGGTATAATGAAGGATGTCCTTCTCATCTTAGTCAGTGTGTGCCAGGTCCAGAGATTAGAGCTGGGAAATGTTAAACCTTTGGACTACAATTCCCATCATCCCTTACCCAGCATAACTAACTGCTGGTCATAATATTAGTCTAGAAGAGTCTGTTATCTCTGAAACAGTAACTTTTTCCAGTCTTTGCCAAAGATAGACAAGGTATTTGGAAAAAAAGAAATAGAAGATTCCACAAACAACTCTCCCTATCTTTAGTTTTAAAAATATAACAAAAACAAAATTTGCTCCTTGTAGTGGCCAGATCTGCTTAATAGTTGGGCTGCTCCAGGCATGGCATGGTCATATTTTTGGCTTATATCTCTCTGTGCAAAAGTTATTCCCATTTCCTGGTGGGTTGAGGTAGTATTTGTTTATTTAAATTTAAATAAAATCATATCATTTAAATGCATTTATTTATATACATGAATACACTCTCTTCCCATTAAAATGGTGATGAAAGTGATGAGTAGGTTCAGGGAAGCATGCCTTTCATCAGAACCCTGGAAGTCTTCTCTTTTATTTGTGTTTATGGCAAATTCCTAAGGGTAGTCAGACTGGCTTCATCCCTGTTGAGCTTCTGAGAGCCCTTAAAACTGTGTGGCACAGAAAGGCTTTTGGTATTTTACCCATTTTAAAAAATGTTTTATTTAATAGAATATTTTAAGTGTTCTTTTCAACATCAGCATTTTCAGATAAACAGTTTTATGTATGTCTATTTATTTATTGTAAAATGCTTTCAGAGTCCTGGTGGCCAAAAAAAATCAATAACAAGTACTTTCCACTAGATATGGGCACTTTGTGCTTCATATGATGGGGAGTCTCCCCATCTGTCCTCCTCCCCTGAGATGGTGGGGAAGGGCCCATCCGGCTCCTATCCTAATTGGAGTGCTCATGCCAAAGAAGTGTGCAGTGTGCAGAGCCTGGTAAGTTGCCTGGCCCAGTTTGTATGAAGCACCAGATGACCATATCTACTACACATGGGCACAACCCCCCCCCAAAAAAAAACACTGTTTTGTCATTTCATTCTGCAATGAATTACTTCATTACGTAATGAAATAGTAGGATGTTTTGTCACAAAATGATATGAAACACCATCCCCCCCCTCTAAAAACAAAATGATTTGTCCTAGAGGAACCAAAATGGCAGGGGAGCTTCCTCAATCTCTTCTCTATAAACCTCCCAAATTTGGAGAGCTTTGGGGGGTAGGGGGCTGAGTTATTAAACTCCAAAGGGGGTGACCATTGGAAAAATCATTCTAATTGAATCAAGAAACCACAATAGCCTCCCTGTGAATGACCAACTAGCAGTTTGGCTTCTTTCAATTAGAATAATTTTTTTCTACAGGCACCAGCTTTGGAGTTTAATAATTTGGCCACCTGACCCCCAAACCTCTCCAAAACGTGGGAGCTTACAAGGAAGAGTCCAATGAAGCTACGCTGTGATTTCCTTGCCAATACATGGCGGTGAACCCTATTTTTGAGTACATAATGATTTTATGTATTCAGAAATAGGGTTTGTAGCCATGTATCAGCACCAAAATGGCAGGGGAACTTCCTTGGCCTCCTCCTTGTAAATTTGGAAAGGTTTGGGGGTAAGGTGGTCGAGTTATTAAGCTCCAAAGGGGGTCTCCATAGCTAATTGCCAGTGTGCATATGGCACACACAAGCAATTTAGGGGTTAATTTAAGCAGATTAAACCCAATTAACCCCTATATTGCTGGTGTGTGCTGCACACACACTGGCAGTTAGCTATGGGGACCCCATTTGGAGCTCAGTAACTCAGCCCCAAGAACCCCAAACCTCTCCAAATTTGGGGACTTACTGGCAAGAGCTTGAGAAAGCTCCGTAGCAGTTTTGGTGCCGAAACATGCCTGCAATCACTATTTTCGAGTACATAAAATATGTACTCCAAAATAGTTATCATAGGCATGTTTCTGCACCAAAATGGCAGGGGAGCTTCCTCAAGCTCTTCCCTGTAATTCCCCCCCCAAAAAAAATTTTTTTGGAGAGGTTTGAGGTTCAGGTGGCTGAGCTATTAAACTCCAAAGGGGGTTCTCCTAGGAAGAAATACTAATTGAGTTGGAAGTTCGGAACTAAGCCGATAATAGCCCCGCCCCCTGGCAGGCGAGCAATTAGCGGCTTCTGACTCAATTAGAATTTTTTTTCCCTAGGGTGACCCCCTTTGGAATTTAATAACTGTAATCCCACGAAATTTGGCAAACCTCTCCAAATTTGGGGGATTACAGGGAAGAGCTTGAGGAAGCTCCCCTGCCATTTTGGTGCATCTAGGATCCAGGGGACATAGTGTTACATTTTGTTTTGTTGCAAAACTGCTTTAAAAATTCATCAGTAACCAAACAAAACTACTAAAGAGATGAAACGAAATGCTATATTTCGTTTCGTGCCCATCTCTAATATTTACTATGAACTGGTGGATCAGTCATTCAAACAAAGAGTAAATGAATCTGTGAATAACAGTAGCCTCAATAAACAGTGTCAGTTCCTGGGATATGTGGTTTGGGAGGGATCACCTTGATTGCTGGGACTGATGCTTTTTGTTGCTGTTGGGGAAACTCTGAATTTAGGGCACTCTGCAGACCATATCAGTTTGACCTGGAAAATTAGTACTTTTCTATTTCTTCTTTTTGCTTATAAATGCATACAATGGCACTGTTTATGACACTGTAAGGCTCCAGTTCTTTCTCGTCTAATGAAAACGGATCGTGATCGGATTGCCGTGGCTTTTCCACCTTTGAGAAAAGAAAGAACTACAGAGTGTATTATTTTTCCGGACACCTAAGAACTCAAACAGGAGTGTGGGTCTTGGTTGGGAGGCAAGATGGGGTTGCATCATTATTTATTTTGTACATAACAATCAAGACAATGCTTTTTGGAAGCAGGCAAAGACCTTTATCTTCAAGCAAGCTCCCTCCTAATTACTGGCTGCCTGAGAGGGGTCCTCCTTAAATGGACTGTAGCTCCTTCCAGCAATGAATGTGTTTTAATGATGATGATGATGATGATAACCTTAGAGCTGCAGAACTGGAAGGGATCCTGTGGATCACTAAATCCGGCCCCTGTCAAGGAGGCACTGAGGAGAACCAAACTCCCAAACTCGGACTTTGCAGGCAGGGACCTAAACCCCTGAGCTTTTGTTCACCATGTTGTACTGTGTCAGAATCCACCAGCCAGTATTGCAAGCTCTGATAAAGAGCTACCTGGCGTAAGAACATAAGAAGAGCCCTGCTGGATCAGTCCAAAGGCCCATCTAGTCCAGCTTCCTGCATCTCACAGTGGCCCCACCAGATGCGCCTGGGAGCGCACGAGACTAGATCTCTGTCTCCTGATACCACTCCCCTGCATCTGGCCCTTGAAGTACCCCGGTTTTAAGCCTGGGGAATTACACATCTCCCTCATGGTTTGTAACCTGTGATGGACTTTTCCTCCAGGAATCTGTCCAATCCCCTTTTGAAGGCATCCAGGCCAGATGCCATCACCACATCCTGTGGCAGGGAGTTCCACAGACTAACAATGTGCTGGGTGAAAAAATATTTTCTTTTTTCTTAAAGAAACCTGACATCCTGGGCACTCTTGTACCAGTTGTCCTTCCAGAGCAGTGGGTCCCACCCTGAGTTACCCAGTGTTCTTGGTCTACAAGTCCCAGGAATCGTAGCCAGCTTAGCTAGAGCTAAAGGCTTTGTGAATTTTAGTTCAATAACATCTTGGGACCCAATGGTGGAAATGACTGTTTTAGTCTCTCTGGAATTCTAGAAGTTCTGAGTAGAGATATTTTGTACCCATGTCACGAGTGATGTTGGCAGAGCTTAGTGTGTGGTTTTTTTATTGTAAGGTGTATAGGCTCTGTTACTGACCTACAGCCAGAACTTGGAAAAGTTACATTTTTGGGTGGACTTCTGTCACCAGAGTCCCAAAGACAGTATGGCAAGTGGGGACGATTTTCATATACTGTGTCTACAGCTGTCTTGTCATTGTTAGTTGGGTGTTCCATCATAATTGGTTTGGATCTTAAATTTGGTTGCTTGAACACTATAATGCCAGATGCTTCCTGGGCTACATCAAGGAGAAAATGGCACAGGTATCAGCCATCCAATAGAGTTCCTTTGAATTGAGTCAGTCCATACCATATATTCAAACTACCACTTGTCAAGTGATGCCAAATCTAGAGGAATGTTTTCATGTATGCATGTCCCTAAGTAACTTCTCTTCTATTAATGTCACACACATGAATGTGTATGAATGTAATTTTGTATTGCAAAGTCATTCTTAGAGTAGATTTTGGCCTGGAATTCTTGCACAGACTTAGGTCCTTTTCACACGACCCCTAAGATCCACTGGCCACTTAAATTCGGACCAGAGATCTTGGGGTTCGTTGCTCTTCCTGCGTCCCCACCCCTCCCACTTCCTTGCTCCTGTCTGCGTGAGGGGAGGGAGAAAAAAAGGGACAAAAGAATGCAGGCTCACCTCTGTCTGCCGGTCCAAGCCACCCCGAGCCCTGTCGTCGTCCTGATTCCTTCTCTTAAAGGGGCAGGAGGCAAAAAAAACCAACAGAAGCGAGGAGAGCCCGGCACTCACTAGGTTACATCCGCATCAGGGATTTTCACCCCCGGAGAGCAGGTACCTGAAAAGTACGCTGGGACGCGCTTCGGTGGGCATGGTCGCACTTAATTTTCTGTAAGCTCCGGAGCTGGTGGGGAAACAATTTTAAGCTCCGGAGCTGGGAGCCATTTGCGGCGGAGTTTAGGGGTCGTGTACAAATACCCTAACGTGGCTACCTCTTTCAAAACTTCGACTCAGAGTAGAAGTTATTGTGTGCCTTCATGATATTGTGCACATGACATGCTGTCCCTGAGTATAACTTTAAAACCTCCCTCTAAACCCTCCCCAAGCAGAACTCTTTGTTTTGCTCCCATTAATCAAAATATATGGCAGTCAAAATGCAATTCAGCAACTTATTTAACATCCATATAATTAACCTTGCTTTCCCCAGCTGGTGCTCTCTTAATTAAATTCACAGACTGGATTCAAACTGCCCTTTAAAAGCAGAAAGTTCCTTAATTTTTCTGAAACTATGTTAATCAACAGAGCAGTCCTTTTATTGTCATAATAAATAAAACATTTCTGATGCAGCTTTTCAATGAGTTGGTCCCAAGGTACAGATTTATTTTATAACCAGATTAACTTTGCATGCAAAACACTGGAATTAATGTAATGATTAATGATGAGAGTGGAAATGCAGAATGACAGTGTTCAGGTAATGGGTTTTGTTTATTTAACACCCTCTCCACATCCATGTATGGTTTTGCTAATAATATTGCAAGAGTTCTCACAAATCCTTTAGACAATTTTGCACCAGTGCCATCGGTAGTAGTACAAAATGTCCAGCTCTGATTGGTTTGGTATTAAATGGAATTAATTTGAACATGACTATTACATGCCTTCAATTAATTCTAACCTATTACTCTCAGACTGGGGCTGGAGTTGGGGAGAGGCTCACGATTGTTTCCAGTTTTCTTGAACAGGGTGGATTTAGAAGAGGTATCCCCGTTATTCTGTGCAAGAATACCAGGAAAAATTGAAAAAAGAATCAACCCCCCCTCCCCGAAAAAGTCAAAAGCATATGGCATCTTAAAAACTATTATGATATGTTTTAATGAGAGCTTTCATGGACAAGTTCACTTTGTCAGACATGTGGAATAAAATGAAATTTACACGTGGACTTGTAACAAGTGTATACTTAAACTTGAAAAACATACCAAATATGTTTAGTATTTAACTAATTAATTAGATTAATATATCTCACACTCTTCTGGATATTGTACTGAAGTCTGGATTGACTTGTGATATGGGTTGGAGTCAATTAGTTCTTTTCTTAGGCGGCGGACTTGGGAGCCCTGTGCTACCGTTGCTATTGATTACTTTTATTATACTACTAGATATTGTGTTTTATTGTATTTTTTATGTTATGTTTTATGTAATAGGGTTCATATGGTTTATTTATCAATCTCAGGAGGCCTTTTCTACTTTAGTCAGTGGTATCATATACTTTATTTTTTAATTATTTTAAGCGTTGGACGCTTTGCTAAGTATGTAAACTTCCCCAAGCAGTGTTTCATTAAGCCACGTGGTCTAAAAGCTTCATACATACATGCATGCATACACACACATACACATGCTATTCTGCAGGCAGGTCCAGACTTCGGCCGTCCTGATGTTTTGGACCACAACTCCCAGAATTCTAAGCTTAGCTTGCCAATGGCAAAGGACTGTGGGAGTTGTGGTCCAAAACATCTGGAGGGCTGAAGTTTGGGCATGCCTGCTATACTTTTTTTTTCTTAACTCAAATAAGTAAATAGGAAATCCCATGATCGGAAATTCTGGTTTGGTTTTGCTCCTGTTGTAAAACCGTCTGCTCTTGGGAGCCTCTATGAACAGAAATATATTTTTATATAGTGTATTTTAATTTTACTTTGTTTATTATGGGGACTTGGATGTGCCCTTGAGGGAGGCACATAAGTAACTGAAAAGGCTGACGTCCCACACTAATGTACACGGACGCCGCTTTTGCACTGTGATATCTGTTCCTTTCTGATTGGTTGGCTGGGTTGCATCACAAATGGATCCTCGAAATACCCGTCTTCTTTCACCACAATAGTCGTTCATGCGCTTAACTAACTTTAATCCAAGTGCACAGCAGATGTTAAATCAAAAACCTATCATTACCAAACTAAAACTGCCTAGATGGGCACTCCCCTGCATCTGGCCCTTGAAGTACCCCGGTTTTAAGCCTGGAGATGACATATCTTCATCATGGTTTGTAACCTGTGATGGACTTTTCCTCCAGGAATCTGTCCAATCCCTTTTTGAAGGCATCCAGGCCAGATGGGAATCTTTTTTGAAATTGGTTTTTTTGAGACAATAACTTTATCTCCCTCCACTGGAACCTTTGAAAGGGAGAATGGAAAGGCTCACTATTACCTTGAATTCACTTGACAGCATGGCATGTATTATAGTGCAAATATGAACAGAAATATGGAGAGTGCAAGCATGAACCTCACTAGAAAAATAAGTGAATTGTTTCTCATTGTTCTCCCTCCAAGTCAATGCATAGCTTCTGCCTGCCTATTGAGATGCTTGCAAAGTTTTAGAAAATATCTAGAAGGAACAATAAGAGAGAACGAATATAAGGACAATCAATCCCAAACAGAGTACAAAGGCACATTAGCTTGCCATGACAGAGCAGCTAATACGTGAGGAGGTATAAATAGATCTGGTAATTAAAGGGCTCCTGTGAGTCCACCCGGACAGGAGATTGCCTCCGATATCTCTCCTGCAGTGATGCTTTTTTTTTTTTTTGTACAAGATATGATTGGGCACTTCCTTCATTCTGGCTATAAAGAATCAAGAGAGAAGAGGACTGCTCATAGAATTTCTACATAGGACACATGGTCCTGGGCTTGACTGTAAGGATGCATACCCAGAAGGGTGATTCATACCAGGACATAGGAGATTGGCAATGTGTACTCATTGGATTAAAAGGGAGGTGAGTTTTAAAGGCATGGATACATCTAGCACAGTGATGGTGGACCTTTTACAGACCGAGTGCCGAAACTGCTATTCAAAACCCACTATTTGCGAAGTGCCAATATAGCAGTTTAATCAATACAGGTGGCTGTAAAGGGGCAATGTTGGGTGTCCACAGAAAGGGCTCCAAGCGCCACCTTTGGCACCCGTGCCATAAGTTTGCCACCATTGGCACCCGTGCCATAAGGTTGCCAAGGATTCCATGCAGGATGGGGACTGAGGTACATATGGTGGTTCAGTTCTTCCCTTACTGAGGTCCCATCTGACTTCACATATCCCTTACCCCCAGCTGTTGCCAATGAGAGCTTTCATCCCTGCATAGTGTCTTAGGAGGGAATATTGTACATTATTTGTTTGTTTGTTTTTTGTACTCTCCCATTAGTGGGAACATTCTCTGGGTGATTCATAACCCATCAAAATAAAATTACAGACAGACAGACAGGAAAATGCAAAAAATACACACAATAAAAGCAATAAAAGCTCTGCCTCTAGTTCAGTTGATAAAACTGTGTTTAACTAAATTAAACACCACTCAAACTACTTTAGTTCCGTAAGTTGAATACTGTGGCTTCTTTTAGTGGCCTTAATTTTATTGTGTCTCCCGGATGCTTCCTTGGGTATTGCCAGGTTGCACTCCATGGGAGCTCTCTTCCATCTGCTTTTCTAGCCTTCTTCATAATTGCTTGGCTGGCCTTAACTCCAACGAGTGATCAGAGCTATAACAGATGCATCAAGCAGAATCAACACTACCCCAGGACATTTTGGAAAACAGTACTCCATCAGTCCTTGGAGGCAGACCATAATATCAGATCCATCCTCCCCCATGGAGGGTTGCACTTGTCTGGCGTCCAGATCTCAGCAGAAGATGATCTGACCGTGACAAGGGGGAACACTCAAGGTTCTCCACCTTCAGAAGGTTCTCTCTCTCTGCCCTGATGTGAACACCAGGTGAAGGAGATGACCTGCAACATGCGTGTTTCCAGTAGAATTTTGCAATAGGCCTATAGCCATCATAGCAGCCAGGAAGTGCTCCACCTCAACTGTGTTTCTGCATGTTTGGGCCCTGAAAAGTAAATATATTGAGCTGTCAGGACATAGAAGTTTTACATGAAGGGGAGAAAAGCCACGAGGTACATGGGAATTGCTTATGTCCGGAATTTGACCTGAAGAAACATTACAAATGAAACCCACTCGTATAGGATGGTTAGTGCGTTTCGACAAGGAAATGGCTTTGTAGATGCATTCAAATCATGATTTCTGCCTTATGGCTGTCAACCAGCTCAGAGACTTTTTTTCCATCCATGGCCCAGAGGTTTAGGACCATTTGCCAATGGCATTTTAGATTTGTTTAGACATCCTATGTTTGCAGTCTGAAAAGATTTCTCAGTCGTGTGTTGTTGTTTTTTTTTAAAAAAATCCTGTCAAAGGGCAGGTACAGCATTGGATTCCATCCAATGCTATATATTTTCTTCCTAGCTACTTTTTTCCCCCCTGTCACATTGAAAACAGAACAGTCTTTCCAATGTTGATTCCGAGAAGAGCTTTTGTTTCTTGCCTGCTTGCAGGTACTGTTGTATAATTGTCCTGGCACACCTTCTGCAGCCTGGAGAGCTTTTGTGGTTGCTATTCTGATTTCCATAGCCTGAAAAAGTTAACAGGCCTAACTGGAATTTTACCTTTTTGCTATGAGTGCCACAGTTGTAAAGGTCCAGGAATACAAATCAAAAAGTATCTACCAGTTGGTTTTCTTGGAGGCCTCCAGTGCTGGAGCATTCCCCACCTCTTGAGATAATTGGTTCCACTGTTGTACTGCTCTAACAGTTAGGAATTCCCCCCCCCCCTGATATTTATCTGAAATCTGGCTTCCCATAACCTGAACCCGTTGTTGTGTGTCTTGCACTGTGGGATGATCTGTACTGTGTCCAGTTCTGTGCACCTCAATTTAAAAAAGAGGTTGATAACCTCGAGTGGGTGCAGTTGAGGGCGACCAGGATGGTTGAGGGTCTGGAGGAAATGTCTTATGAGGAACGGCTTAGGGAACTGGGAATGGTTAGACTTACAAAAAGAAGGCTGGGGGGGATATGATAGCTATGTTTAAATATTTGAAAGGATGTCATATCGAAGAGGGGACAGGTTTGTTTTCCATGGCTTTAGAGACTGGGACTCGGGGCAATGGTCTCAAACTACAGGAAAAGAGATTCAATTTGAACCTTAGGCAGAACTTCATGATGGTTAGAGCTGTTTGGCAGTGGAATATGCTGCCATGGAGGGTTGTGGAGTCTCCTTCTTTGGAGGTTTTTAAGCAGAGGCTGGACGGCCATCTGTCGGGAGTACTGTGATGGGGTTCCTGCATGGCAGGGGGTTGGAATGGATGGCCCTTGAGGTCTCTTCCAATTCTATGATTCTATGAAAAACAGATCCTGCCCCTTCTCTGTATGAGAGCCTTGCAAATATTTGAAAAGTGCTATTCTTTCTCTCCTCAATCTTCTTTTCTCCAGGCTAAACTTGCCCAGTAATTTCAGTGTTTCCTCATAGGGCTTGGTTTCCAGCCTCCTTTTCTTCCTTGTCGCCCTCCTCTGAACTTCTTCCAACTTGTCAGCATGTTTTTTGAAGTGTGGTGTCCAGAAGTGGACACAGTACTCAAGGTGAGGTCTAACCAGCGCTGATTAGACAACCAGATAACCTTTTCAGTATGGGAGTCAGTCTGGCACATATAATTATGGTCAAACTCAGGTTGTGGCACAGGCTTAGCTGCAGTACTTTAGTTTAACTATAATGTCACAGGTTTTGTTATACAAATTTACAGATCAACTACCATTCCGGGTGTGGAATTCTTGAGAGTTATAATTTTTAAAAAAGTAATTTTTGATGTCCTGTTTCCTGCCCTTTTGTACGAACTGTGAATGTAAGTCTTGGACAAGGAACTTGTAACAAATTAGGGGTCCGAATTCCTTCCTTCCATCAACTCTCAGTGAGTTAGATGATGCTGGGGTCATTCCTCCAGTTATTGGATTCTAAGCCAACTCACGGGGCAAAACTTTCCCACATGGTACTTTGGCCATGAACCTAGCTTTTCTCTTCTCTTTCCTCTTGCAACTTTTGTTCCTTATAAGATTTTACAAGGACCACTTTGCCTTGGGGTGTGGTGGCTCAGTGGACTAAGGCTCCGTAAACTGTTGGCTGCAAAGTCGGCAGCTCGGTGGTTCGAATCCTGGGTGCCACACAGTGGAGCGAGCTCCTGCTGATAACCCCAGCTCCTGCCAACGTAGCAGTTCGAACACATATAAATACAAGTAGATAAATAGGTACCACCGTAAAAAGCAGGAAGGTAAAACCATGTATCCTTGCAGCCATGCTGGCCACGTGGCCATGGACTTGCACAACACTAGCTCTTCAGTTTGAATACGGAGATGAGCACCACGCCTAGAGTCAGACAGGACTAGCACGCATGTGCAGGGGGGACCTTTACTTTTACCTTTTATTTTCTGTGGAGTGGTGGCATCTGAATGGAAGCTTCTGTTTGTTTCAAAGACAAGCACATTCCTGTTTACATAATCTTGATTCCACAATTTAGCTGTGGCACTTCCAGAGCTCCACCTAGGGCTGTACTAAATAATGCATAGCAACAAATAAAGGAAAGATGTGTAACCTGTCCAAATCCAAAACCTTTAATAGCTCCGCTGAGAATGCTGAAGTTGGCTTCACAAGCCATTTCTCATTCCATGAAAATCCCAGCTGGTGTTGTTGTTCTGTTCTTTCTTGTCCTGTTGGTTGAATGATACAACAACTGAGGAGGTATTATTGCTTTTTTAAATATACACATGTGCCTGACTGTGGGGAGGCTATTTGGTTCTAAAGCTCCCCATGGTTGCTAACTTGCTACAGCTGAACAAAGCTGATTTCCAAAACAAACCCATATGGAGTAAGCAGTACAGAGCAGGGAAAAAAATCAAAGAACTGATAAATTATCTTTGGCATTAATGGGAACAGGAGACAAAATGAAGAAATAAAATAATTTCAAGGCAGAGCGAAGGCCAGCCCAGCAGTATTGTCATTCTTACTCTTGCCACACAAATGAAGAAACGTGTATTGGATGAAGAAAGTTTTGCAAAATAAGACAGTTGATACAAACATACCCACTTCATAACAGGTTGAAAAATTAACCCTCTTAAGTGTCTTTAGGCAGGGCCAGAAAAGATACCTCTTCATCCCTGTCGATTTTAGGGGCTCTTGACTTGAGGAGGCATTTTTGAAACCCATAAGATTCCCTGCTTTCAGTGAGTGAGAAAAGGGAATGGGGCTTCCAGGACAACCTGAATAGGAAAAAAATGAATGAGGCTTTTGATTTTTGGAGTGTTTTGTGGCTTTCTAATTGAGACATTTGTGTTAAGAGTCAATATTCTGAAAGAGGAGATGCCAAAACGTATGGATTACTTACACATGTCCTCTGTTGGGTTGGCAGAAGGGGAAATTGGGTTTCTGTTGGATTACCTCCCTTTGATCCCTATATGGATATTAATTAAGGCTTTCACTTTTTGTCAGCAACTCACCATTACCACCACGGACTCTTCTTCCTGTTCTTCTGACACTTCCTTACCTTTGCCACTATTTCCCAAGCCTTTCCCTCCCCTTGTTTTGCTGGAGTTTTTCTTTTACCACCAGAGACTTGGAAAGCAAAGCTAGAGATGTGAAGGCCCAGAAAAAAACTGGAAAATTCAGGGGGAAAAGTCCCCCCCCTTTTTTTCCTGAAGCCTTTTTGGGTGGTTTTTTTTCTGAAAATTTGAAAAAAAGAAAAAGACAATGGAATGTTTTATTTTAGCATGATGATGAATAAAATATCTTATGACAGGGTGTTGAAAAATTTTCCAAATCATTTCTAAAAAATATGCATAGTATTAGATTATTCTAATTTCTGTGCACTGAGGACAAGCAAGGTTACAAACTGTACTCTCCAATTCAAGAACAAGATGCATTTCTTCCTTTAGGAGGTGGTACTATTGTCACAAGAAAAAGAAAAAGGTTTCACTTTTGTTCTTGCATGTGGGTGGGTATGTTTGGTAAGAGTTTACATTTATCTGATTCCAGAAAATTGAATCATTTAGCTACATTAGTTAAAAACCTTTGTGTAAATAATAATTTAATTACTACTACAATTACAAATAAATATTATTTAAAAAGTAAATTCTGTTTGTAATAATTGTTTGGATACACTATATTTTAATATGCTAGTTGTAATAATTTTATGGTTTATGCCAAGTCAAATTATCCATAGTCATATTTTATGTTCCTAAAGTTTCAGAAGGACTTTCAAGATGTAAAAGGGGGGAGTGCTAATATAGCATTTTTTTTTCACTTTTTCTGAAAATTTCCATTTCTTCCCGGAAAAAAAAAATGGGGAAAAACCAGGGTTTTTCTGAGCCTCAAAATTTCTGGAAATTTTACATCTCTAGGCAAAACCTGAAACGAAAGTGCTCTGAAAGACTGGGGTATTTTTCAGGTTTGCCAAAAATCCTGGTACCCTGCAGACCCCTTGAAATGAAAGCAAATCAACTTGCCCATCCCTTTTTTTCCCCAAAAGAAGGCTTCTCTAATTTGTGCACACTGCATTTGTGCAAAACTGATGTCCTTTGCATTTGATAAGTCAAGCACATGCACAGCAAGAAAAGAAGGAATGTTATTTTAAAACATGCCAACAATGGCCGTTACTTCACGAGCCGCTCGCTTCGCGGCTAGCCTTTTTTTCTGTCCGAATCGATCGTTTTAGTCCGCACGCCCGTCCTTTTTGGCTGCGATGCCACCCCGACCACGCCCCCTTTACCGTGCTCCAACCGGGGCGAGTGGTGCCCCTGCCAGTTGCCGGGAATCTTTTCGCTTCGCATCTCGCTTCGCTCCCAACGTGGCGTGTGGTCTCGGTTTTTGGCTTTTATTTCAAGTTTTTAAAAAAAATATTCAAACTGGGTTATCGATGCATCGCTATATCCTTTCATCGCTTTGCGCTGTTACTTCCTCGCTTGAGTAGCAGCGGTGGCGGCGGTGGGAGCAGGAGGAGCCGCTGCCGCCTCGCCTGGCCAGAGCAGGGCACCCGGGGCAGGCAGCGTGCAAGCAGCGGAGGGCGGGCGGCTGTGCCATGCGGGGCTCCCCTCGAGTAGCAGCGGCGGCAGCGGGGGGGCTGCCAATGATGCCAGGAAAGAGTTGAAATCAGTAGAGCCATTGCAACTGACAGTCCAGTATCGATGCATCAATACGCCGTCGGTAGGAATTTTTTTAAAGGACGGATGGGAAATAACGAACGTTGAAAAGTGGCATGCGAATGCGAAGGGAGCAGGTGAGGTTGTGCTCGAATCGGTCCTAAAACTGCAGCTCGTGAGTACTGAGAAACAGGGGTGGGAGCGAAGCGAGAACACGTGACTGCCACGTGACCGCCTCCAAATTCAAATTGAAGGCAATATCGCTGCGGAGCGCCGTGCCTTGTGAAGTAAGGGCCAATATCTCTGATTCTTTCAGGTCTGGAATTAAGCAACAAAGCTGATGCCTGTCTTTTTTCACCATTTGCACACTTTCTGTTGAAGCGTTTTTAGCATGATTTGAACTCATCCATTTTCAGGGATGAAAAGAATAATTTCATGGTCGCTCATCACTTTGTGTAAGGCCAAAAGCTCAAGTTGCATCCCTACCTTGGTGCAGAATACCAGTTGTTTCAGTTCAGCAAACCACCAACTGGATTTCACACCCTTCTTTGTGATCAGCAGCACCTTGGATTGAACTCAATATATTTAGGGGATAGCTGGGTTTGGGAACCAGGACAAAGAGCCACAGAGAGCCCATCTATTCGGCCACTCTCGCTGCTGATTAGAATGCATTTGAAGTTTCTGTTTGCCATCATATTTCGCTTTGGAAATACTGTAGTACATCTCTTAAAAGTGTGTCACATGTTGTAACTCTTCCCTAGATAGGAGTAAATGGGATCAGAATCTGAATCTGTTTGTGTTTCCCAATCTTGGATAGAAATCCCAACAGAGCCATTGATAAGTTATCTGCTGATAGGCTCAGTAAAAAGAAAATTGTTATACAGGTCCTTGAGGATGGTGAGTGTAACTGATTGGTTGCAGACAGTGGACCATCTGGCTTTGTTACATCTGCAGTCTGCTCTCCTTAACCCTGTGGTAGCAGCAGACCCTGTTGGTGAGATTAACTAAACACCTCTCAAGTGTTGTATTTGAGTAGAGATTGTAGTCCAGTTCCAGAAACATCTTGGCACCATTCATATCCTCACACACTTCCTTCTTCATTTGTTCTTCCCATAGGCAGTCCATGCAAATTAGCTGAGATGGTGTTTTCTGTGCACCACTCTGAGAAATGGAGCCTTCTGTAATACTGAAAATGTCTTATCTCTGATCCACTGCAGACTGGAAATAAGAGCTATTCCTCGCCTGGAGAGAGGAATGGGACTCAAAGAAAAACTGAAAGGCTGGGAATCATGAGGATAGAAATTAGATGTTTCCCATGTCTTATGTGAAGGAAATACTGAACAGGATTAAATGAATCAAAATATTGGCTTATCTTCTGGCCAGTCTTGTTGGCTACTCTGATAGCAGTTGTTTGCGCTCTGGATCCAGGGATCTACAGTCCTGATTCTTGAGGACAGGACATTTCAGAGGCCATGCATCCATAGGGTTGCCATAAGTCAGGAATGTCCAAGCTTCAGCCCTCCAGATGTTTTGGACCACAACTCCCACAGTCCTTTGCCATTGACCATCTAAGCTTAAAATTCTGGGAGTTGTGGTCCAAAACATCAGGAGGGCCGAAGTTTGGACATGCCTGCCATAAGTCAACAACGGAACAGGCATTAAGGGACCTTGAAGGGCTTATGGCATGCTATGCAGTTGTACTATCACTCGCCAGTGCCATCTTCTGCAATGGATCTTCATTTTATCCTGAATAGGAACCAGATCAAATTTCTTAATGGTCAAAAAGACAAAGGAAAAAGGTAATACACCATAGCCTCAGTTCATTGCAGAGGAAATTGCCAGCTCTAATGGCAATACAGGCATGTCATTTCCCTCAGTAGGATGCCTCCTTTCTTCTTTCCCCCCACACAGGCAGGTGAGATTAAAGGCCTGGAATTAGTTGGTTCATGTGGGGATGTGAGAGCCCGTCAACTTGAGTGGTTTGATTATCTCAGGATGTGTTCAAAAGGCAAAGCGCAGGCATGTGCTTGGTGATTTCCTGCCAGGAATTGTTTTCTGCAGGCTGCTTCTCCCTTGATAATCTGAACTTTCTGCAGAGCGGTGAAAGCTCTGTTCTACTTTTCAGGAAACGAAATCCGGTGTCTGTAAGTACCTGCCAATGAATGGTTCCTAGCACCATAAATCAAGGAACATTGTGGAGCTAGTCTCCTTTTTGTCATATTTTTGTGGGGTGGGTGAGCAGAGGAGATGGATTTAAAAAGAGGGAAGAAGAGTGGGGAAATACAGAAGGATAATACATGAAAATATTGTGGTTTGGAAAAACAAAATCTGTGAATGAGGCAGTTGCACAAGTTCCAAGCTAATTCCTCCTCTTTCCCCCCAAAGGAATTAGTGTCTTTCAAAGCAAATCACGTCTATTGTTCCTTTGTTTTATACAGTGACCCCCTGCCTATTGCGGAGGTTAGGGACCTGACCCGACCCGAGATAACTGAAAATCTGTGATATGCGGATGCAGGTCAGGTCAGCCCTGGGGCGCCTAGCTGGGGGTTCTTGTACTTACTGGAGGCCTCAGAAATGATTTTCAGCGATCCGGAAGTCACTTCTGGTCTGCAGAGAGGCCCTTTTGGGGCCCCCAGAATGCCTAGGGAGGCCCTCGCAGACCCGTTCGGGACAGCGCCAGGTTGGGGGTAAGTATGGGAGGCCTGAAACGGGCCTTTTCCCCCCCTTAATCCAGGGGGCCTTTTTTTCATATACTGTGGTCCCGCAATATAGAGGGACGGCAGTATATGAACCGCGAAAGGGTGGGGGACCACTTTATGCCTCTTTTGCCACAAAATATCATGAAGTAAAATATTGCTTCTTGTATGCCTATAGTCCTATGCGTCATCCTCCTCCTCCCATGTAATATATACTCGAGTATAAGTCGACCCGAGTATAAGCCGGGGCCCCTAATGTAAGCCCCCAAAACTGGGAAAATTTCTTGACTCAAGTATAAGCCTGGGGTGAGAAATGCAGCAGGGCCTGGCAACTCCTCCTTTGTGAGCTGGGTGTGTGTGTGATGTTTAAAATGACTTTTAGCCACCAAGGCAAGTGCTTGAGTTGGTGGCTAAAAGTTATTTTAAACATTGTTTTAAAATGACCATTTAAAAAGTCATTTTAAACATCGGGGGGTCAGGAGAAGTGGCGCACAATGTTTAAAATGACTTTTAGCCACTGACCCAAACTTGCCTCAGTGGCTAAAAGTATTGACCCGCATATAAGCCGAGGACCCCTTTTTTCAGCCCAAAATTAGGGCTGAAAAGCTAGGCTTATACTCGAGTATATACAGTAATTACATTTTATTGTATGTTTTGCTTCATGTTTGCTTCTGTCTTGTTGATATGTCTTAAGTGCTGTTGATCATTTTTATTTTACCTTTCTTTCCAGTAAATGGGCAACAGCTAATAAATATTACTAGAAGGAGAGGAAAACATTATGGGTTAAGTGTACCCTACTAACAAGAATATTGGTGACTGAGGTGAGCCCTCAAACCCACACTGAAAATAGAGGAATGTTAGTCGTATTCAGTTTTTCTGTGACACAGACATCAATCCGGTTACAGGAAGAGAACCTAGACCTTCTTTGTTGCTTACTTCAAACAGGCAGAGAGGTGCCATACACTTAGGGCTCATAAAATAAAAAATAAAAATAAAAATAAATTGGTGGAATATTTTCCTTTTCTAAGTTCTTTGTTGGGGGGGGGATAACCTCCCTTCTGTTAAAATACATGCAGCTGCATGGTATTTTAAAATAACTAGTGGGAAACAATACACAAATAATTAGGTGCTGTTGGACATCTTGGCTTCTAGCAAGGGGATGTTGACCTTAGGGTGTTTTTCCTTTAGTAGCATTTCCCACTTCTTCAAGAAAAGCAGCTTATTCCTTTTTTAAAAAACTGGTGGGTCAGCCATGTGGGTGTCTCTATGTTGGACTTCAGCTCTTGAGGCTTCTGGCATCTAGGATTTTAGATTGCTGAACCTAAGCACATCCGATCTCACATGATTTCGGAAGCTAAGCAGGGCCGGTTCTGGTTAGTACTTGGATGGGTGACCACCAAGGAATACCAGGTGCTATAGGCGCCTGGAGTAGGAACTGGCAAACCACTCCAGTATTCCTGCCAAGAAAACTCCATAGACATGGGGTCACGATGAGTCAGTCACGACTGTAACGACACAACACACGCCCTGGTTGACTTCCTTAAAGCAACAAACAAAAATAATTTCTTTCTATTTTACTTGGGCATTTAACTTACCTGATAGGGTTGTTGGAATTTGCTGGCATGAGCTTTGGTCAATCCTTCATGCCACCTGCATATGATGGACCTAATCCAGACCAGAGATGGCCAGCTAGGAAGTGGGAAAAGCTGGTCCCAAAACTGTAAGTTAAGTATTTCACATAGCATTCAATTTAGCAGTTGAGCTAAGCATATGATTAATGCACACAGCCAGCTCCCTGTTGGTCTTGTGAGTTGGCCAGCTGCTTGTGGAGTTTCAGTTTACAGGTCTAGCTGTGAGTCACTCTGTATTACCTAGTCGTATGAGATGATATCTCTTAGTAGGCATAGAAGTGAAAATGAGCTGAAGACAACTTAGGATATATACAGTACCAGTGTTGCATTCCTGTATCCATGCTGGCAGAGTTGATTTCATGAAACAAAAACATGTTTTTTAAAAATTGATAATATATTGATGATTTGTATGATCCAGTTTAAATTAGTTGGACTTGATTGTAAGAAGAGAGCTGGTGTATTTGAGTGGATGGAGTGTCAGACTAGGACACAGGAGACCTGGGTTCAAATCCCGTGTTAGACTATGGAAACTCTCTCTCTCTCTCTCTCTCTCTCTCTCTCTCTCTCTCTGTGTGTGTGTGTGTGTGTGTGTGTGTTGTGTGGATCCTGGATCCATCACTAAAAGAGCTCCAGTGGTTCCCCACTATTTCACAGTTCATATACTGTGGTCCCGGTATACCACAGGACCACAGTATATGAAAGACAAGGCCCCCTGTGGTAAGCTGCTTGGGCCTGTTTGAGGCCTGATCTGGACGTGTCTTCTTGATCACTGGAAACCAATTCTGGGGCCTCCAACAGGCCCAGGAAGCCCGTTGGAGGCCCGTTCGGGGCAGTGTCAGGCCTCAGGTAAATGTAGGAGCCCCCAGGTAGGCCTACCATTCCCGACCCAATCCAGCATCCGCATATCATGGATTTTCAGTTATCGCGGGTCTGGTCATACTTCTTTGTTTTCTTTTGTTCTAGTTGCAGTCCTTCAGTATTACTGTTTATTGCTGCTCCTGCTGTTTTACTATTTAGATACTAACCCTAGCTGAATAAGTAGCAAGTTCCAAAAATAACGCTCCATCAGAACATGTGGAAGGTTTAAGATCATTTAAGTGACTCAGCAAGTGGAGGCTTCCATTTAATCCACCGCGTTCCAACCCTAAAGGGAACAACAGCACACTTGCTTTTAGAAATGCAGATCCAGGCTTCCTTCCCATTGAAATCAGGCTGTGTAAGAGACTTGTCAGAGCTTTGGAGTAAGCCTATAAACCCGACCACCCTCTGCTTCCTCTGATACAAAGGTTTTGTGCCAGTGAAAGGGCAAGCAGAATGTCAGGATTTCTGAACTACAAAAAGTCTGTACCGAGATTGTTTGGCTCCCTGGGTCCTACTTCACATTTTTCTTTCATAAATGCTCATACATCTATCATACCTCCTGTAGGAGAAATTTTGATTTTAAGCATGCTCCTTGGTTAAAAGAAACATTGACAGATGTAGAACACGCTCCCTACTGAGATCCAGTACTGGAGGAGAAGCATGCAAGATTGTACTTGTTCCTGAGGCTGCGACTACGTGGTCAGTTTCAGTTTAAGGGTTTCAGAACCTTAGAATCATAGAATCATAGAGTTGGAAAAGACCTCGAGGGGCATCCAAGTCCAACCCCCTGCCATGCAGGAACCTCCATCACAGTACTCCCAAGAGATGGCCATCCAGCCTCTTCTTAAAAAACCTCCAAAGAAGGAGACTTCATCAGCCTCTGTGGCAGAATATTCCACTGCCGAACAGCTCTAACGTTCATGAAATTCTTCCTAATGTTTAAATTGAATCTCTTTTCCTGCATTTTGAAACCATTTTCCCCAACCTTTTTTTTTATTTTTGGTATACAAATATTGCAAAAGTACTACATGGTCAAATACTATGGTTGTGAAATGGATGAAAGGCCATCTCAATGCAGTCTGACCCTTATTGCTCCTCACACGGAGCTTTTTCTCTGCCACTTGTGGGTTTGTACTTCCCCCAACCCCTGGAATTACGGTATTTGGACAGACTTTTCCCATGTGAATGGTTGTTTCTTTTCCCAAAAGGATGGGAAGCATAGCTATGGATGATATTCTGATGAGGTGAAAGCAGGACAGGTACACTGCCTTACCATTCCATTAACCTATTTGTCTAGCACTAGATCACTCCTGCATGGACAAAAAAAACAATTATAAAATTGAAACAACTTGAATGAACTATAGCAGACTGCTACTGTATGTTTTTGAAGTGTGTGTGTGTGTGTGTGTGTGTGTGTGTGTGTGTGGACGCGCCAAGGAAAACTGGAAAATCGTCCCTTTTTGCTACTGCCATGCACCCCTTCAAATAACCTATCGCAGTGGTTCTCAACCTGTGGGTCCCCAGATGTTCCTGGACTGCAACGCCCCGAAGATTCCACCACTCGCTGTGCTGGAAGGGGTTTCTGGGAGTTGCAGTTCAGGAACACCTGGGGACCCACAGGTTGAGAACCACTGATCTATAGGCTTTACAAAATATGGTGTCACAGCAAAGCTGAATTGCACTCATTCTATTTGTCTGCTGGTCACAACCAAAAGTGGAAAACAGATTCATAGGGTTCACATTTTGCATGAAAATACCAACTTCACACCATATGATGGTGGCCACGAACAGGAAAGTACATCTTCAGAAATGCCAGTATTTTCAAGGACTATGGTGTGTTTTGCTGAAGGAAATGAATGTGTAAAGCCAGGCGTATGTGTACATATAAAATGTGCATATAAAAATGCACAGCAGTACTCCTTGGTGCATGGAGAGAGGAGAAAATGGCAAAACATAGAATGAGTGGAATTGAACTGGGCAGTTTGAATCACCCAAGTGTTGCAAATCCTGGCACGTGTGATCTCTCTACTTTTCTATGTCTGTTCTAATCTTCACAGAGATTAGAATAATCTGGTTCCAGTTTATAGGATATTGGTAATAGATGAGAACTCTTACTTTTAAGTGGAGTCTTTCTGATCAATGTGTGTTCAAGCTGTGTAATTTCAGGGTATGTCATGGCAGTTTCCTTGTCTGATAGGTGCTTTTCATTCTCGTTTAAACTAGTGTCAGGATAGAAAAGCTTATCCCAGAAACTGATGAATCTTGACATTTCTTTCGAAGGTGCTGTTTAAGTTATAAAGAAACTGATTAGAAGAGGAGAGTTGGATCCAAGTGTCTCAACTCATTAATTCTTCCCCACGTGAACAGTTTCAGATGACCTGGAGCGTACCGCATTTACTTCAAGAGATTGGCTTCAGTGGATGAGCACAGTACTGTACCACTATTCCTGTAGGCTAAATTTCTAAATGTTGAAGTTAAGACAATCACTTTGCTTCAGTAAATTCAGAGACATGTTGGGTTTTTAGTGACTCAAACCCTGGATGAAAAGTGCTGCAGAAACTTTTCAGAAGCATGTTCTAAGCAGTCATAACACAAAAACAGGGCTCTTCTGAGGCCAGGGCTCAAATACCCATGCTATTTTGCTGCCTTCAATTACCTGTAGTATACAGTTGTTTGTTTGATTGAGCATCTTTAGCAACAACTCTACTTTTGCACCTTAATTTCTAACATAAGGGCTTGTATCCAGTTGAGGAAAAACCGTGGTGTAAGTCTATCAGAGGGAATTTCAGCCGCTAATTGCTGCTAGTTAATAAGTTAGCATAGGCATCTGTTGTCATGCACCAAATCATGCAACTGCTGTGTGACTCTAATTCCATACACTGCTAGCAGCAGTTTGTTGATGAGATTGTACCAATGGACTTACACATTTTGTGCACGATGTAGCTTTTGTGGTGGCAGAGATCCCAGGGTGCTTCTCTTCTTTCAGACATTACACCCAATTTATTCATACCACCCTGCTATAGGGTCTGCCCTTTTTCTCTTTGAGCCAGGCCTCCACATATAGAATCTTGTGGCGCAGTGGTTAAATGCCTGTACTGCAGGTAAAACTGTGCTCACGACCAGGGGTTCAATCCTAGGTAGCAGGCTCATGGTTGACTCAGCCTTCCATCCTTCCGAGGTCAGTAAAATGATTTATTTGATTTATATTTCACACCATCTGACCAAAGGTCACTCTGTGTGCTTGTTTTGGGGTGTTTGCATCTGTTTGTTTGTTTTGAGGATGGGGAGGGTAGAACTCTAATGAGAGAGAGAGAGAGAGAGAGAGAGAGAGAATCTTTGAACAGATACAAATATAGTAGGCACAGTTCCACACTGAGTTAGAAGCATAGTGAACAGTCTCATACAGTCTAATCTATCTGGGTCAATACTGACTACAATGACTTAAAGCAGACATTGTTCAAAATCCTATTGCAAAATACCTAACGTGGAGTGGAAATCATGTAAGCAGGTTTTGCAATTTTTCTTACTGTCTCTTGTGCGCAGGGGCATGCACCCAAATGGCCAGTCAAGTACAGTATGTGCATGTGACAGCTGGCACCAGCGTGCAAACCAATTACATGATTTCTGCACAAACCTATTAAGATTCTTTCTGATTCAGTTGGCATGTCTTTAGGAGCAGAACTTCCTTAAAATGTGAGATGTTGGCTCATCTTAGCAGGAGCTTCCCTCCTGCTTTTCTTTTGTGATTGGTCAAAAGGTAAACACAGCCTTCATTTGCATGGCCTGAGTTCTCAAACATGGAGCTTTTGAAGCACCTGGATGGCCTCAAACATTTCCCTTAATATATAATTTGACTTTCAATCTGAAGGCAAGGGTTGATGATAGCATTACTGAAACACGAAAAATTCATTGACATTTTTTAATCCCATACCAAGCTAGGCACCACAGAGATGGTATCTGGATGTTTAGTCATGGCAACTGGACTTCTTTTCTTCAGAGACTGAAACGTATCCAAGCAGCTTTGTTAGTATGAGGAAAAGTTGGTGCAAATGTATTGTTCACATTGGCTTCAAACCACCCTGGCCTGAATAGGCCTGTTAGGTGGACAGTGGCCTGAATAGGCTCAACTGAGAATATTCTCGATTGAGAATCTTCACTGACACAGGGATGGGAGTTGTCCAGAAGAAGCAGAGAGCTCCAAAAAAATATGAATATATGGACCGGGCTGCTTTATTAAAGGTGATTTTCAAACCAGGGGCTGCAGACACAGGTCAGAGTTGTATGTTTCCAATTTCTGGTTTCACCTCTGGTGCTTGCAGGTTGGAATTTGTCTCCTAATCCCTTCTTTCGTTGATTTTTTAAAGTGGCTCCAGATAATCAAGCAGACACTTTCCCAACTCATTCAGGGACAAACTTGGGGATTTCCATACCCCGTAGGAAGAATGTGCTTTTACACCAACAGCTCTTGTTCCCTGAATTCCTTGTACTGTTTCAACCATTTTCAAGTGCCAAAGACTTCTGAAACTCAAGGTCCTTGCTATGTGATAGGATTTTTCCCCTAAGCCTTTGTTGTCTGAGCTTTGTGTCTTCGGCACCCACTGAAGGTATCTACAGAAGTTTGTAAGTGTTGATTTTCTTGAGAATCGCTATTGCTCTGCATTGTGGTTTGCTGAAGGATAATGAAGCACCTGCAAAACCTCTTGGGTTTTGGATAATTTATCTTTGTGGAACCGATGACATCTGGTATCAAGCAGGTCAGCTTAATGAGAGTAAATGAGACAGGGAGAAATTGGGAAGAATGGTAGTGGTTATTTTTGCCCAATAGCAGCAGAGGTTTCGACCCATTTAGAAAGTACTGTACATAATTAAAATTGTTGGCAGGGGGCAAGGAGGAGGGCAATGAAGCTCAGCTAAGTTACTGCTTTGGTTTTCCTTGGTACTTCCCATCCTATTAACCTTTGAAACACTTGAATACAGTATACTGAAAAGACAGGAATCATTAGCTGCTAGTGTCCCTGTAGGAATTGTTTAAAGCCATCTATTCTGTGTATATTATCACACTCACATTCCTTGACATGGCTGTATTGCTGATTATTACATCATCAGGAACAGACAGGGTGTTTTAACAAGCCATTTAAACAAAAGCTAAACCCTTGCTCACAATCTAAATTTAAACAGGGAGATGGAGAGGCCAGAATAATTTGAAAAGCAAATGGAAATGAGAAGCAGGACAAGCAAGCAAGAACGACAGCTCGGATATCATCAGTGCCATCCAGGACTTTGTCTGATATGTTTGTCTGGAAGGATGCCTCCTACATTTTCAGTAATACCATGTAAGATGAATTTAATTTGTTGCAGAGGTCATTTGTCTTATGAAATATTTGTCTTATGAAGCGCGGTTTCCCATAGGAACACATTGAAAACCTATTAATCCATTCCAGAGGGAACGGATTAATAGGTTTTCAATGAATTTCTATGGGAAGGCTATCTAAGCCCCACCCCTCAATCAAGGGAAGGCAGGAGGCTGTTCCCAACCTCCATGGGCAAGGAGCATAGCGGGGTGCATGGGGACCCCACCAGGTCTGGGTGTGCAGGAGGGCTGGATGGGCATGCAGCACCAATCAGCTGTGCAGCGGGTGGGGGAGAAATGGGGATCGTGCTGTGGACCTTCCGTTTGCCACTGTCTCACCAGCCCACCCCCCCAGATTTTCCACAGCCTTGCCCGCCTTTTAGCTTGCTGTACCCGCCTTTCAGCTTGCCCTAGCTCTTACCCAGCCTTGTCCCTCTTGCAGCCTGCCCCGGCCTCTGGTGGGGTGGGCAGGGAAGCAGCACTCAGTGACAATCAGCTGGGCAGCAGGTGGGGGGAAAGGAGGGATCACCCCGTGGCCATTCCCTTTGCCCCAACTCATCCCCAGCTTAGCCTCCCTCTTTTCAGCTTGCTGCGGCCTCTGGCCCGGCAGGAAGGTGCGCTGTGTGGCAAGTGGAGGAGAGACGGGAGACCGCTCTGTCCAATCTGTTTTCAGCTTGCTCAGCAAATGGGGAAGTGGCCATTGGCTCCAGCCCTTTGAAAATCATGCGTACGCTAGAGCAAGAGGCTGGCTGTGGCCAGCAAGTGAATCTCAAAGGGCTGCAGCTGAGCAGCCGTCAGCTCCAGCCCTTTGAAAATTGTGTGCCTGCCACAGCAAGATCCTCACCTAGGCTGGGCTGTTCCCTCGCAAACACACCAGGTTCGGTGAGGATCAATGGTACCTCATAAGACGAATGCAAATGGGAAGGGGGAAAACAGTCTAATCCCTGGAAACTGCATTCGTCCTAAAGGGCAATCGTCTTATGAGATATTACTGTACTTTAAGCATCAATGGAATGTCAGGAGTGTAAAGAGCTGTTCAAAGGGATAAAAAAATTAGGGGCTGGTTTTTATCCCTGGTAGTGTAAAATATTCTCTGTTGCAAACCAGTTGGACTTGTCTGCAAAACCTTCCTTTGCCTACATAATTTGATTCAAGTCAAACAAGTCAGTTTCATACAATGACTTGTTGGGCTGCGAACAAAAACCTACTTACCGTGTAGAAGCTTCCCAGGCTGCAGGTTAGAACTCTGACCTAAGCAACAGCTTCCAAGTATTTAAATAGCAGTCCCTCTGTTTTTAAATTTATTTATTTATTTATTTATTTATTTGTTTGTTTGTTTGTTTGTTTGGTGTACTTTTTCTTACCCCGCCTTTCTCCTTGGCAAAGGACCCAAGGCAGCTTACAGCAATGAGAGACAATGTACAGTCCAGTATAAATAAGACATATTCAAGTTTGAGAACAGGGAATTGGCGGGGGGGGGGGCATATTAGAGCATTAAAAGGCAACATAAAAGCTACAAGAGAATGCGAGCAGTTAAAGAGAAGACTAATAATTCCATGTTATCATGCACAGTAGACCATCAAAAAGTTATGAGGGATGGAAACTAACATTGAAAGCATAGTGTCAATGAAATCATACAAGGGGAGATATAAACACAAAGTCTGCTTGCCTGAAGAGAACGGTCTTTGCCTTTTTCTGGAAAGATAGCAGAGATGGGGCAGTGGGAGGGAGTTCCAGAGTCTGGGTGCAGGAGCTGAGAAGCCCCTTTCATGTGTTCCCATGAGATGCTCCTGTGAGGGTGGCGGGATGCAGAGAAAGGCCTCTTCTCATGACCTCAACACCCAAGCCGGTTCATACTGTGAGATTAAATATTTGAGGTAGCTAGGGCCCAGGTTGTATAGTGCTTTTGTAGGTCAAGGTCAGCACCTTGAATTGTGCCCAACAGCTGATTGGCAGCCAGTGGAGCTGCTTTTAATATGGGTGTAATGTGATCTCTGTAACCCGCGCCAGTTAGCAGTCTGGCTGCTGCATTTTGGACCCGTTGAAGTTTCCTGAGACTTTCCATCAGTGGCCTCACATAGAGCACATTGCAATAGTACAGCCAGAACGTTACTAGGGCATGTGTCACAGTGGCCAGAACAGATTTCTCAAGAAACAGGTGTAACTGGTGGACTAGCTTTAGCATCCATCAATGGTCGGTGCTCTCCTGCAAACAAGACAACTTTGTGCTGTGGCTCTTGGGACTCCAGAATGGTGGTTCGGAATTTCTGAATCCTTCTACTCTGTTGTTGTTGCTACATGCCATCAAGTCATCTCTGATTTATGGTGGCCCAGCTCAGCAAAATTATTGCTGTCAGTCTTCAGTTAAAAGGCAAAAGCAACTGCGCCTGGTACTGTTCAGCTGAGATACTTCAAGGTGCTTTGTCCTCCATCCCATCCCTGCTCAACCAGTTTTTCCAGTGAAATAGTTTGGACCACAGAGATGTCATATATCATAAATGTATTCCCGGTAGGCTTAGCGCCTGTTCAGGTGGCGATGAGATATCCTAGACCTCTTTTAACAATGAAACAGCTGTGGTGGTGGATTACAGCCTTTTCCTCATTTTATTGAATGGATCAGATGACATACCAGTTTTAGAGAGTCCTGTGGGATATTTGCCTCAACTCCTGTAGCTGATATTGGGTCAAGAATATATAAATTGTCATTGATGTGTTAAGGCGAAGAGGGACAATTGTTTTGTGTTTGTGTGTGTGTTTATGTTTCCCCAGAGGAGGCTTGAAAGAAGGACAGCAGTTGATGGCATATATACTCATGCCACTTTTTCTCTAATTAATCAGATACTTACATTATTTTAAAGATGCAACCCAAGTACTTCCAAAGCTAAAATATGGGCATTTGTCATACCATTCCTCATAGACATGCCTCGGGAGAATTCCAAAAATACAAGTGGCTCTGTCGAACCTTATCAACAGCCTACTTCTAGTTGTTCTGTCTGAACAAGGAATATATTTTGTAAAGCTAGCAGGACTTAATTCTTCATTTAAGGCAAACACAAAACTACTTTATATTATAGGCTAACTAGAATAAATTACTGCTTGCAAAATCTATTCCCCTGCCCCAACTGCTATGAGGGCTGCAGGTACTTCAGAGCAGATGGGGAAGATTGGGTAGAAGGAGGGGACATAAGAACATAAGAACAGCCTTGCTGGAACAGGCCACTGCCTATCCAGTTCAGCATTCTGTCTCACACAGTGGCTCACCATTTGCTTCAGGGTATTCCCAAGCAGATGTCTTCAATTGCTTACAATTCCCCACAAATGGCATTGAGAGATAGCCTTTCTATCTCTCCAACCCAAAGGTTGTTCTTAGGCATCCATAATGATAGCCATTTACCCTTGTTTTCCATGTACTTGTCCAATCCTTTCTTAAAGCTGTCAAGGCTGACAGCTGTCACCACTTCTTCTGGCAGGAACTTCCACAGATCAGTGATCCTCTGGGTGAAAAAGTACTTTCTCTTATTTGTTTGAGATCTAGCACTCAAAAGTTTCATGGAGTGCCCCCTTGTTCTAGTGTTGTGTGATATGGAAGACAGTTTTCCCTTATCTACTTTGTCCATACCATGTATGATTCTATAAACTTCAGTCAGGTCACCTCTTAGGTGCTGTCATTCAAGAGTGAAGAGGCCCAGCCTTTGCGGCCTCAAATGATACGGAAGGTTTTCGAGTCCCCTAATCATTCTGGTTGCCCTCTTCTGTACTTTTTCCACTTCCATAATATCCTTCTAGAGGTATGGTAACCAGAATTGTACACAATACTCCAGATGGGGCCTCAGCATAGATTTATAAAAAGGCAAAATGACACTTGCTGACTTATTTTCTATACCCTTTCTAATGATCTAGCATTGAATTTGCTTTTTTCACGACTGTGGCACACTGGATTGACACCATCATTGAGTTGTCCACCCGGACACCAAGGTCTCTTTCCTGGTTTGTTGCAGAGAGTTCAGACCCCATCAGTCTGAATCTAATTGTTTGTTTGTTTGTTTGTTTTGCCCCAACGACGTGCAACACTCTGCACTTACTAATGTTGAAGCTCATTTGCCACTGGTTTGCTCACTCTCCCAGTGTCAAGAGATCCCTCTGGAGCTCCTCACAATCTCTCTCAGTTTTTACTACCTGTATAATTTAGTGTCATCGGCAAATTTGTTTGAGATAGCAGTACCTTGCTATTTACTCCTACTTCTAGTTCACCGCATCTAAAAAATACATAGTGGAACTGGAAAGGGTGCAGAAGAGAGCTACTGAAATGATTACTGGGCTGGGGCACCTCCCTTATGAGGAAAGGCTAAAACATTTGGGGCTGTTTAGTCTGGAAAAAAGGCGCCTGAGGGGGGATATGATTGAGACGTACAAAATAATGCAGGGCATGAGTAAAGTGGATAGAGGGACACTCTTCTCCCTCTCACAAAATACCAGAACTAGGGGACATACACTCAAATTGAGGGCTGGGAGAGTAAGAAGAGACAAAAGAAAATATTTTTTTACCCAGCGTGTTGTTAGTCTGTGGAACTCCCTGCCACAGGATGTGGCGATGGCATCTGGCCTGGATGCCTTCAAAAGGGGATTGGACAGATTCCTGGAGGAAAATCCATCATAGGTTACTACAAACCATGATAGGCATGTGTAATCTCCAGGCTTAAACCCGGGGTACTTCAAGAACCAGATGCAGGGGAGTGGTATCAGGAGACATATCTAGTCTCGTGCGCTCCCAGACGCATCTGATGGGGCCACTGTGAGGTACAGGAAGCTGGACTAGATGGGCCGTTGGCCTGATCCAGCATGGCTCTTCTTATGTTCTTATTTATGAAGAGGTTGAAAAGCAGAGGTCCTAGTACTGAACCTTGGGGGACCCCACTCTTTACCTCCCTTGGAGAAGTGTCCATTTAGTGCTACCTTCTGTTTCCAGTCACTTAGCCAGTTGCTGATCCAGAACAAGACCTGTCCCTTTATTCCATGAATCGTGTGTTTATCCTTGCTAAAAAGAATATCACATCATTTTGTAATCTTAGCTGAATTACAACATTGTTTACTCTAGAAGCAGGAATATCCATTTAAAAACACTACCAAGAGCTATGTATTTCCAGTGACCCAACACTTTTATCCCTGAAAGACCAAGTTATGTTTGGGTTACCTTTTAGGAAGTGGCTGTTGTGTCACTTTCAGATGACAGCAGCAGCATCCTTTTAGCAGGTTTGCCGAGTTCTCTTGCAGGCCTGGTAGACTTCCTCATTCTGTAAGATGTCGTGATAATCTTGATTGGATCTGAATCATCTTGAGGCAGACATGCAGGCATGAAAAGAAAGCCCAGCATAACTCGGGTCCACCTGGATACACTTCTCTGTAGTTCCATTGGTCTGTTTTTTCATGGTCCCACTCCCAACAAAGATGTCTCATGCCATTTTAAAAACTGACAAGTTCCCCCCACCCTCAAACTTTTATGGAATGAAACTCACACAGAGTTTCATGATTCATACAGTTAGCAGATTGTTAGGGAATAAGACCAGAGTTTTAACCTGATGCTAAGATGTTGGTAGTTAAAGTCACCCTTGAATCTTGCTTGAAGTTTGAGTCATCTGAAGATAAGTGTGACCGGCCACTGAAAAACCTTCTCTCTCAGAAGTCATCAATCTCATCTCTGGCAGTAAAATTTTTGATTCAAACAGTAATTCATTAAAGCTCATTTAATGGTAGAAACATTTTCAAATAGAAGTTAATTAGGCTTTTCCTCAACAGCAGTAAGATGAAGGACCTTTTTATCGGTCTTGTGCTTGGTTGGTCATTGACTGTTCTACTACCTTGAGTGCTCAGTTGCATTTGGAATTTGATAAAAGATAGGAATTTTGCCATGAATTCTTTTTATTTTGCACCACTGTTATATTTTCTTTTCTTTCCCTCCCTCCCTTTCTTTTTTAATTTAGAAGAAGGAATCAACTGTTCTTCTTAACTTTCCAAATGGGAGATGACAGGTTAAATAAAATAAATGTTCCCTTGCTCTTTTAGGCTGGCAACAAAAGTGCTATTTATTGTTTTTGACAGCCAGAGAACCAAAGTGTGTTTGCTGCAATAAAGATAAATTGGAAATGAAGCAACTTTGGTTCATCTTATACTTTCTATCTGTAGGTTGTTTACAAGTGAGAATGCATTAAGGGAAAAGAAACTTTGTCAGTGCTGTCTTATTGGATTCATGGGTTGGTGTAATAAATGCCATGCATTCAGAAATCTTGGTATTAGAGCTGTAAATGAGCCCAAAAGAGAAATACTCACATCGCTTCCCACTCTTAGAATAATCTGTTGTCTTGTGAGGAGACCAAAGCTGAATAGTAGAAATTCAATCAGTAGTATGTGGTAAATTGAGATACACAGAAAGGTTGTATCCTGGAGGGTTCATTATGTATTTTTCTTTGTAAAATTGAAGCCAAGTGAAGAACACACACATTTCAAATTATGTTGGTAATTCCACTCCCAGCTCAAATTCCTGGCTTCTTCATTTGCCTCCTCAGTTCTCAGGTTTGTTCATTTAATGGTGATTGAAAATGGTCTAGTTAACTATTTTGCTGTTTTCTGGTTTCCTATGGTACACCAAGTGTGAGGTGGCAGATAGAATGGCTGACTAGGACTTGGGAGACCAAGGTTCAGTTTTGCACTTGGCATCAAAACTCACTGGTGGAGTAGAACTGGTAAAACCACTCCTTAAATACCTTACTTGTCTTGAAAGCCTTAGGATAGCTGTATGTCATTTCTGACTAGACAACACATAACAACACAACATGTTATGTCCTGTGTAATTGGTGTAACACAAATAAAATAGTTTAAGGTTCCAGATTTGATACTTGTTGTGGAAATCAAGTTTACAGATTTTTGTTTGGACCCCTATATCCACAGGGGATTGTTTTCACTTAATAACAAAAGGATGGAACCCTATAAAACAGGCATGTCCAAACTTTGGCCCTCCATATGTTTTGGACCACAACTCCCACAGTCCTTTGCCATTGGCAATCTAAGCTTAGAATTCTGGGAACTGTGGTCCAAAAACATCAGGAGGGCTGAAGTTTGGGCATGCCTGCTATAAAACATACAAAGAGCAGGACAAAGTCCATAAGTGGGTACCCTTCTATCTTATATATTGGACTGGTAAACCGCAGGAATGTGATATCTCCATGCTAGGGATTATCAAAAAGGGGATTGAAAATAAAACAGCCAACATTATAATGCCATTATACAAAACAATAGTAAGGCCCCACCTGGAGTATTGTGTACAATTCTGGTCACCGCATCTCAAGAAAGACATAGTGGAACTGGAAAAGGTGCAGAAGAGGGTGACTAAAATGATTAGTGGGCTGGGGCACCTCCCTTATGAAGAAAGGCTAAAACATTTGGGCCTCTTTAGTCTGGAAAAAAGGCGCCTGAGGGGGGATATGATTGAGACATACAAAATAATGCAGGGTATGAGTAAAGTGGATAGAGGGAAGCTCTTCTCCCTCTCCCAAAATACCAGAACTAGGGGACATACACTCAAATTGAGGGCTGGGAGAGTAAAAACTGACAAAAGAAAATATTTTTTCACCCAGCGCGTTGTAAGTCTATGGAATTCCCTGCCACACAATGTGGTGATGGCATCTGACCTGGATGCCTTCAAAAGGGGACTGGACAGATTCCTGGAGGAAAAGTCCATCACAGGTTACAGACCATGATGGAGATGTGTAATCTCTAGGCTTTAAACCAGGATACTTCAAGGGCCAGATGCAGGGGAGTGGTATCAGGAGACAGATATCTAGTCTCATGCACTCCCAAACGCATCTGGTGGGGCCGCTGTGAGATACAGGAAGCTGGACTAGATGGGCCTTTGGCCTGATCCAGCATGGCTCTTCTTATGTTCTTATGTTCTTATGAAACCATGAATAGCTATCCTGTGTATTATTTTATAAGATTGACTAGGTTGAAGCCTAGGTGCCCATCAATTGACCAGAGTCAGGCAGTTGGGTGTAATAGGGTAAAACATTAACATACCTGAAAGACTTAGGGGCCCAGCCATGGGTTAATACAACCCTGATCCTACTGTGCTTATGTCTGTGAAGATTCTCAGTCATCCAGGTAAGTTTATCTGGAAGTTGAGTCATGGCTACTGGACTTCTTTTTGAGAGATAGAAACGTTTCGCAGCTCATCCAAACAGCTTCATCAGTGAAACGTTTCTATCTCTCAAAAAGAAGTCCAGTAGCCATGACTCAACTTCCAGATACTGTGCTTATGGATCTCTTGAGGCATGGCTGTTATGAGAACCCTGGAAAAAGGGGACCAAGCAGGGAGTGATTTTTTTTAAAAGTGGTGGTGATAGCCTCCAGAATCTTCAAGATGGTAGTGGGATTCTGAGAGCCATAGTCCAAAAAAATGAACTTTTCCAAACTCTGGGACCAACACCTCTTGCTAAAAATACTTTGTCATTCATTTTATTTGCTTAATAATCCAACCCATTCCCAAGGGGTTGGATTAATAATGATAATGAAATGTATTTATTATTTTCTTTTACTTACCGCTCTTCTTTTCAGGAACACCCAATAACGAGTTGTGGCACATTTAAAATTAGTTCCAGAATAAGCCGATCTCGCCTGATCTCGGAAGCTAAGCAGGGTCGGCCCTGGTTAGTACTTGGATGGGAGACCACAAGGGAATACCAGGTGCTGTAGGCACCTGGGGTAGGAACTGGCAAACCACTCCAGTATTCCTGCCAAGAAAACTCCATGGACATGGAGTCACAATGAGTCGGTCATGACTGTAACGACACAACACACACACACACACAAGCCTTGATCACTATAGTGGGAAGTAGAGGTGATCCTTCAGGTATGTGGACCTTAAACTATATAAGGTTTCAATCAAAACCCCATTATAATCAACACCTTGAGCTGAACTGAGAAGATCATTGGTTAACAAGTGTAGCTGGTATAAAATAAAAAACATAAAGGCTCCCCCGCACTTGCATGCTAGTCGTGTGTGACTCCAGGGACGGTGCTCACCTCCGTTTTCACGCCAAAGAGCCAGCATTGTGCAAGTCCATGGCCATGTGGCCGTCATGGCTGCACAGAACACTGTTTACCTTCCTGTTTTTTACAGTGGTACTTATTTATATACTTGCATTAACATGCTTTTGAACTGCCAGCTTGACAGGAGCTGGGGGCAGTGGGAGCTCATTCTGCTGCGTGGCACCCAGGATTTGAACCGCTGAGCTGCTGACTTTGCAGCCGACCACTTCAGTACTTTAGTCTACTGAGCCACCACGCTCCATTTTATTTATCTATTTCATTTCTGTACTTTTCTCTCTGTTAAGGGACCCAGGGAAGCTCACAAACTGATAAAAGACAAACTAGCTAGAAGCATGATAAATTATATTAAAAACAGTGATTTATTAGTATTTGAATAGTTATGCTATATGACTGTGGTGACAGAACCTGTTCTAGTTAACCGTGATTCCTCATCCCATCCTGCCATCAACACCTAACTATAAAGGTTCATCTGCCTTTTAATCTTTTGGGGGGGGGGTATATCTCGCTGTTTACCTTTTTCTGTGCTGTTCACCACCCAGAGTTCCCAGCGGGAAAGTGAAGTGGTTTATAAATTCAAACAATAAATTAATATAGAGAAAAATCTTATTCCTCTTTCAGAACATTATGAAGCTCAAGCTTCAACAATCTCAGTTTTGCAGCTGAGGAGGTGAAGTCAAGACCCACCCCCACCCAGCCTTTGTGACCTCATTAGGTACCTAGATCGTAGATTCAAAAAAGGTATCAGGACTGGGATGGAGATTGAAGATGAAGGCAACTGTGAGATGCTTGTAGGCTATCCTCATCCCAATGAGGGACCAAATGGCATAGGCATGAAACCCATGTTAGGTGGATCATTTATCTGCATCAATATATGGATTTTAGCTAGCAAATGAAGATTTGTTTGCTGGTTCACTGGCATGCTTTCCAGTAGCTTCTTCTCACTCGATTGCTTACACAAACCAGTAGAGTACACAAGGTTAAAATCAATGCACCAGTAAGAGGATGCTGCTCTGAGCTCCGCTCCCAGATATAATGCAAACTGTGCTAACACTCTCTTAATCCTTATTCTTCTTCTATTTTTAATGCACTGTATTCTTGGATCCAATGCACATTTATAGATCTGCCAGTTTGACATTTCTGTGAACCCTCTGTGTGTGTGTGTGTGTGTGTGTGTGTGTGTGTGTGTGTGTGTCGTTGTTACAATCTTGACCCACTCTTCATGACCCCATGTCCATGGAGTTTTCTTGGCAGGAATACTGGAATAGCTGGCCAGTTCCTACTCCAGGCGCCTACAGCACCTGGTATTCCCTGGTGGTCACCCATCCAAGTACTAACCAGGGCCAACCCTGCTTATCTTCCAAAATCAGATGAGATTGGATGCCCTTAGGGCATCTAGTTGTGAACCCGTTAGTGCCAGGTTGTTAAGCCTTCTTCCTGTTACTTGTGATTACATGCAGGGATTTTTGACATTAATCTTCCATTCTTCTAGTTATGCTACTCGATACCTTGAGGCTAAGATACATAATGACTTTAGATCAGCTGTGCCAGCCAAACTCATATTAATTGGTTGCCCATCCTGAGTAACAGATGTAGGTCGTATGCAGTGTACTCTCTCCATTGGTTTTTAAAATTTACATTTAGTTGTTTTAATATGATAATCAATTTAACTGGATTTTAATAATACAAGTTATTGTGTTTGTAGCTGCATCTACTTTAGTCATGTTGGGAACTGCCCAGATTAAGGACAAAGATGGATTGTAGATTTTAAAAGTAAAGTAACATAAAACAAAGCTTATACCTATAATATTGATGACAGAACGACAGAGAGGCTTGTAATGAAATCCATGAGACCCATCCTACAGTTTACCCAATTTTTGTTATCACATCTTTTTGTAGGTCTCTGAATTACAGTCCTGAATAGTACAGTCCTGCTTGGCAGGGGGTTGGACTAGATGGCCCATGAGGTCTCTTCCAACTCTATAATTCTATGATTCTATGATTTTTATCTTTCTCCTCCTTGCTCGAATTCTAGTGTTTTGTTATCTTTTACACCAGAGTTCTTTTGAACTGCTTCAGGCAGAAATGGCCCACAAGATGATACTGTCAAATATATTTCATAGAATCCTGCACAGGAATACCATCTAATTGGCACAAATTTAAGAAATACTTTTTTAGTAAAAAGCAAGAGCCAGCGATCAGTGGAGAATAGTTTGAAGAAATAGAGGCAGATAAATCAAGAGTAGCCCAGTAGCAAAAACAGATAGATAGATAGATAGATAGATAGATAGATAGATAGATAGATAGATAGATAGATAGATAGATAGATAGATCTGAGTGGTACCTTGTATAAAGGAATTAATTCATTCCAAATGAAATTCTGTTAAGCAAATTTTCCTTTGTACAAATTTCCCATAGGAATGCATTGAAAACAGATTAATCCCTAATCATGACCATTTTTCTGTTGCATGGATTCACCCCATAGGCAATTCTGTTAAGCAATTTTCCCCTATTTCCAGAATGTTTTTCCTTTAAGCAGATTTTCTGTTAAACAAAGTTGCTTTTTATACAAGGGTCCACTGTAGGTAGGTAGGTAGGTAGGTAGGTAGGTAGAATAGTTCTTGCAAGTGGCGACTGAAACGATGTGGTTACAGTATGTAATTCAATTCAAAATGGATCAGAGGTGCTTTAAAGTTAGGAGGTAGTAACATAGTTTTGGATTAGTGTATATGGAAAACATAATCCATTTTAAAACTGTTTTCTATACTGGTTGAGGGGGGTTACATGGGTTTTTAAAATCTTTGCATTTGAGGCTTTGCCCTGCCTCTGCCTGCCCTTGCACTGGCTATCCCTCATAGCTGCTGCTGTGGTGTTATTTTTATTTATTTTTTTATTCTTTGCAATCAGACATAGAATTAGTTTAGTATGACAGAAAATTAAAAATTAAAATAAATTGGGCTGCAAGGTTTCCCTGTAACCCAACACGTGCACACACATACTGTACATAGGAGGATGTGGGTAGGGGCAGAAGAGAGGGAGTCAAGGAGCCTTAGGGTATTTGTACACGACACCTAAACTCCGCCGCAAATGGCTCCCAGCTCCGGAGCTTAAAATTGTTTCCCCACCAGCTCCGGAGTTTACAGAAAATTAAGTGCGGCCACTCCCACCTAAACGCGTCCCAGCGCACTTTTCAGGTACCTGCTCTCAGAGGGTGAAAAATCCCAGATCTGGATGTAACCTAGAGTGCTGGGCTCTCCTCGCTTCTGTTTATTGTTGTTTTTTTGCCTCCCGCCCATTTAAGAGAAGGAATCAGGATGATGATGGGGCTTGGGGAGGCTTGGACCGGCAAACGGAGGTGAGCCTGCATTCTTTTGTCCCTTTTTTTCTCCCCCCCCCTTCATGCAGACAGGAGCAAGGAAGTGCGGAGGGGTGGGGACGCAGGAAGAGCAACGAACCCCCAAGATCTCTGGTCCTAATTTAAGTGGCCAGCAGATCTTAGGGGTTGTGTGAAAAGGCCCCCTGTAACCCAACACATGCACCCACATACTGTACATAGGAGGATGTGGGTAGGGGCAGAAGAGAGAGAGCCAAGGAGCCTTAGCTGGGCTGGCGAGAGGGAAGGCACATCAGTGAGTGGCAAAGAGAAATTGACCAGAGAAATTGGCAAGACCACTTGCTTTTAGGCTTCTGGAAGAGGCAGCACATTCACCCTGCCAACTTTTCTCTATCTAATTGGACTGTAAGGTTTCCCTGCCACTGGGAAACCCCACAGAAACACTTTACATCAACAGAGGCATTCGCATATGCTGAAACAATTCAAAAATAAATCAGTTTCACCAGTGATTTAAAATAAATAACCCATTCACAGTTGTATAAAACTCTTCCTTCCCAAACAAAAAAAAATCACTTCCCAGAACAAAAACAAGCAAACATAAAGCTCTTCCCTGTATACCATGTAGTTGGGATCTTTAAAATCTATTTCACACACGCTAAACTTATCCCAAAAAGGTTTTTTTTAAAATGTGTAACTGTGTCCTGAGCCACTTGGTGGGATCAGGCCTTCCAGCTGAATGCTGCTGTTTGGAGCCTTTCTAAGAAGCTTACAAGGGGTGTTCTTCAGTCATACCGTTATAGGCTGCTGCTGTACTTTATTGAGTGAGCTTTAACTAATCTGCACCAGCAAGAATTAAAGAATTCTTGGTTAAATTAAATTCAAGAATTACCTTGGTTCCACGATCACAGCTGACGGGAGCCTGAGTCATGAGGTGATCACGCGGATCAATAGTGCCTGGCTAAAATGGCGTACAACATCAAGCATCATGTGTGACAAAAAGATCAGTGACTGTTTAAAATCAAAGGTCTCTCGCACCATTGGACGGCCTGTCACACTCTATGGTTCAGAGTGCTGGCCAGCCACTAAAGAAACTGAACGTCTCCTTGTTGTCATGGAGACGCAGATGCTACAGTGGACCTCTGGCCTAAGACGACATCAGAGCCAACTGCAGCAAACTGCGTTGGTTTGGTCATGTCTTGCGTGCCAATGAGGAAACTCTGGCCAAAAAGGGTCTCACCCTGCATGTCAGCGGATCCCAACCGAGGCGTCATCCAAAACAGCACTGGACAAACACCCTTAAGAATGAAATGAAGTTGTCCTGGATTCACCCAGACCTAGCCCATGACCGAGCCAAGTGGAGGGCCAAAACAAGAATAGCAGATCCTGCCACCAAGTGGGGAAATGCTAAGAAACAGAAGAAGCAAGGATTAACGATAGCTGGCTGAGAGTGTTTTTGCGTTAGGGTATATTTTCTTTTGTTCATCAGGTCCAAGTAATGGAGAAGACAAGAGAGTGTTTTCAGTGTGGAAATATCCTTCTGAATCAAAACTTTATCAAAATCTCTGATGGTTGCTGCACCTTCTATTTCCCCTTCTCCCTGCCCTTGGAGATTTTATTGGACTCTCCATTTTGGAAATGCAGTCCAGAGACTGCCTTAGGCCGCGGTCCTACCAGCATTTTTTGTGTAGTTTCCTGGCGGCGAACTACGCAATAAAAAAATCGCATGCTAACCGGGAAGAGAAGTAAATTCTGGTCCCGGTCGACCATGCCCCTGGAACAGCAGTTTCAGCAAAGTTTCCTAAACCACTGCCAGGGGCAGAAACTTCACTCGAAAATCCTTACTCACTTGCTTCTGTAACCACGACAGGACCCTGAAAATACGCAGTAAAATCAGTTGTTCCCCTTTATGGGAACTAGAGCTGGAAAGAAGGACAAAATGTGAAATAGACAGGTAGAGGATGGGCGGAGGCTTAAATAAAGTCTCCCTACCACCACCACCATCTCTTTGGCTCACCTGGAAGATGGCTGCCTCCTGGAAGGTATGAGAGGGAGGAGGGGTTCCTTTTTATAAGAAAGACTTGGACTCACAGTATTGAGTCCCTGTTATTTTAATGTAAACTAAATAATAAGGACCTAAGAATATGACCCGGAAAAGGGGGTCCATGTTGTTAGTGAAGTCCAAGTCTTTAAAAAAGTCTCTCAAGTTGAGTTTCCAGTGTGATTTGAGTCAGACTTGAGAGAGTTTCCATCCTGGTCTTAACACCTCTTTTCCCCGTTTATTTCCTGGCAAGCATGCTGGTCCTGATATGGATGTACCCTATGGCCAAGGGAATATTAGTCTCTGCTGCCACTCATTTTCCAAAATTTGCTTTATCCCACATAAAATCTACAAGGGGCAAAATCTTTGTTCCTACCAGTACAGGCTCCTCTCCTTTTTTATTCTTTGTTAGGCTGTATACAGTTGAGGAAGAATACATAACTGGAGGTACAAGTTTAACCTCTGCCATTCATGCATAGCAGTCCTGATTCAGATCAAGGCACCCTTTGCTTATTTGTTAATGAAGAAAAGGCAGAGCCTGAATTACATGCAGTGTGTTTAAGGTCCCCTCTTGTCTAACAAAATGCCTTTTAAATTACGCGGTGAGAGAAAAGGTGAAGTGATGGCAGGAGCTGAATATTTACTCTCCAAAATGGAGAGGATATGGACAAAATGATGTGTGAGAGGCGAAACATCTGTTTTCTTGCTACCTTCTCCGATTTCAGCACAACAGGGGTTGCTCAAGAGAATGAGAATTGAGAGGGGGGGAGGAAACAGCTGTTTATCTGCAGCCCAGGGAAAAAAATACATATGTGTTTGGTGTTTGGGTTATTTAAGAAAATCTTTTCAGGAAACAGTTTCTTTACGGGACTGTGAAAGTAAGGATTTCTGAACGAATTGGGAAAAAATGAGATGATATACAGTATTTCTAAGACTGGCTGAGATTTATAATTTGGAATGTCCCCCCCACAGGGTGTGACAAAACTAAAAACTGTTTTGGATTAAAGTGACCATCAAACTGCACATGTCTGCATATGTAGGGCAAGACTAGTATTTTAAAAGGAACAGGTTTTGCAGCTTTGTAATCAATTCCCTTTCATATATCCCATAGATCCTTGATACCAGTTAATCTCAAAACATGTTGAAAATACAGTAGTTAAATTACGACATCTTGAAGAAAGAAATTATAGAATATTGAATATTAGTCCAAGTGGCAGATGGCTTGCAGAGCAGTATGTTAGACAGCAGAAGACAGTGGCAAATAAGGAAGGCAATAACGATCGTACACTACCTAGGCAGCTCTGATATAGGAGTCTGCCTGCTGCTAAGAAAGGGGGGGCACAGAATTTACTATGCTTCTCAGAAAAATAAGAGTTAAGATGTAAGTAACTGTGACATTTTGCTGTACAACCAGTTCCTTTTATGTCTATGAAGATTCTCAGTTATCCAGTTGAGTTTATCTGGAAGTTTATTTATTTATTTATTTATTTTTACAACTTATATGCCGCCCACTACCCAAAGGTCTCTGGGCGGCTTCCAATCAAAGAATTAAAACAGTAAAAACATCAAACAACAATAAATAAGTAAAACAATAATAAAAACCTTGTACTAAAATCATCACACTAAATTTGCCATCAGAAGACCCACAATCTAAATTGTATCTATTAAAAAACTTCTGGAACAGGAAGGTTTTTGCCTGGCACCGAAATATCATCAGTGTTGGCGCCAGGCGGATCTCACATGGGAGGGCATTCCATAACTTGGGGGGCAGCTGCCGAGAAGGCCCTGTGTCTGCAAGCCATCCCTCTTACCTCCTTGAGGGATGGCTCTTTCAAGAGGGTCATGGCAAGATTTTTTTGTGAGATTGAAACAGTTTGCTGCTTATCCAAACAATCTATTTGGATAAACAGTGAAATGTTTCAATCTCACAAAAAAAAAAGAAGTCCAGTTGCCATGACTCAGTTTCCAGGCAGTTCCTTTAATGAAGGAGTATGATAGCTTTACAAATTTCATAGAATAATATCAGTGTCTACCATGAAGTGCAAGAGCTTATGTAGTGGTAATGTACAAGAGGGAAACACCAGCAGTTTTTTTTAAAAAAATTATATGTAGGACATAAATGACAGGCCGGAGATAAATAGCTAAAAATGATAATTGATATCTGGGCGTTTGCAGTGGCCGTAGGGGGGAAGAATGCATGTTGGAGATGTATGGGAATGGATGTATGTGGAGCTGAAAGTGGACTGGAGAGTGCTAGAAGAGGGTGTGATTGTATGGCTGGAACAGGAATACGCCAAACATCAAAATTTTGTTGAGGGTTGTACCTGCAGTGGCCAGATGGTGGTGTCGGTATGTTTGTGTGTGTGTTGCACCCTTACAGTCGTGACCGACTCTTTGTGACCCCATGTCTATGGAGTGTTATTGGCAGGAGTACTGGAGTGGTTTGCCAGTTCCTACATAAGTTCAATTCATTTGACTGGCTAGCTCCGTCGTCTCGGTATAAGGCTGCTGAGCCAGAGGTTGGGAGTTCAATTCCCCACTGTGTCTCCTATGAGAAGAGTCAGCTTATATGGCCATAGGCAAGCTGCACAGACTCAGGATACCTCTAGAACAGTGGTTCTCAACATGTGGGTCCCCAGATGTTCCTGGACTGCAACTCCCAGAAATCCTGGCCAGCTCAGCTAGTGATGAAGACTTCTGGGAGTTGCAGTCCAGGAACATCTGGGGACCCACACGTTGAGAACCACTGCTGTAGAAGAAGGGGATGGTAAATCACTTATGTCTACCTAGTGTCCCAGGGTGATCTCAGAAGAAGGGATTGGTAACCCACTTCTATGTATTTTCTGCCTACAAATCCTAGAAAGGGCCGTTTTAAGTGACACTCAGGGTGAATTGCTGTTGACTTACAAAATGTTGGTTGTGTTACAAGCCAGGTGCCTTAATAATAATAATTTATTGTCATTGTGTGTATATACACAGTATACACATACAACGAAATTCAGACACCCAGAGACCAGATTCAACACGCACACACACAAATCTCCAAACACTCTCACACACATTAAAAAAACAAAAAACAAAAAACCCTTCAACACACACACATAAAAATCCCTGAACACTCCCCCACCCACCCACCCCCCTTAAAAATACAAGCATCTACATAACAGGCTAGGTAATCCTGTCCAAGTGCTCACTACTGGTGGTTCTTGAGTTCATTATTAAGTGCAATTATAGCCTTACTAGTATTGTGATTAATACTTGTTGTTGAGGGGCAATCTACCACTGTGCATTATGCAGTTGACCTGAGGAATGAGCAGATACAGTATGTCTTTGTCCCATGTTTCTTACTGTTCCCTTCCTTGTTTATTCTGTTTTCTGCATGTTGTTAATTCTCAATAGATATGATCTTTTGGGATGAATATTGTTGTTGGGCCACCATTAGAACCTGGTCAGAAATTCCCCATCCATTGGGCCCAGGGGTGGGGAGCGTTCCCAGCCTCCTCTTGGGTGCAAAATGTTACACAAAGTCCAATTGGAAAAAAAAATATTTTATTTATTTATTTATTTATTCTCCCACAGACATCAATCTTCCATTTGGTACTGAGACCAAGAGATTAAGTCAGGAATATGTCCTATGCCAGCACCTTCCAAATATCCACCTTAGGGACACAAAGGATTTGTTGTTTATTTTAAAATAAAGTAAAGAAAAAAGGGTAGTGCAATAATAAACAAAACATTCAGAATGCTCATCAACGTGGGTATAGAATACAGAATACAAACAGGACTACTACGGAAAATAAAGAAACTTATTATTTTACTCTTTTTAAGCAAAGAGAGCACTGGATCACAAAGGTCTACTCAGGAGTAGCACAGGCACAAACCTTTGCCTCTGACACCCTTCTGCTTCCCTTTTGAATGGAGGGAAACACTAAGCTATTGTTTCCATTAACTTTTACACTATTGATGGGTTATCTTGAATTGCTCTTAACCTCCCTTTTGATCTTCCACTGATCAAAGGACACCCTGATGCAAGGCCTTAACAAAGGAATCTTTAACACCATTAAGCATCCTGCTGTACCTGTTGCCTCAAATGTACAGATCAACACTGCTCCAGGTCTGAGGCACAATAGTTTCCCAGCTGAAAAACCCATCCATTTGGATGGCTACAGGAACCAGCAATATACAAGTTATTGGGCTCACAAATCAAACTCCTTTTTATCACAACACTTTTTGAAGTGCCTCTGTCTGTACTAGATAAACAAGAGATGGGGAAGGACCCCAATGACAGCTGTTTCCCATGGTAAAGAGCTCATCTCTTCATGCTATGGACATTTATTTTTATTCTGCCATTTATTTTAGAGTATTTTTACCCCACCTTTCTCCTTGGAAAAGGACCCAAGGCAAGTAGAAATGTGCTTTAAAATATTTTTTGCAATTTATTTATAGTTTTCAAATGAAAAAGTTGTAAAGCAAAGAAGGAAAATAATTGGAATGCTTCTAATTTTCTCAAACAAAATTTGCATTTCATCATAACAATATATGATCCTTAACTATTTCAACTGCTGATAAATTAATCAGGAACACTTAGTTTGTCTTATAATATTGATCTAAAAATTTGTAGAAATCATGCCATCTTTCTTCAAAATCTTCATAATGTTCATCTGGTTTCATTAATGCTGAGATCCTGTCTATTTCTGCACAGTTTAACACCTTCATAACTTACTGTTTTTTGTCCAGAATCTTGTTTGTCTTTAATTTTTTAGATATGTCTCAAACCTTTCAGTCCCTTCAAAGCAGGGCTTGTTCTGTTTCTTTGTCTGGTTGATTGATTGGTAAAGTTCCCAGTTGTGTTATTTTGTGTTGCCGTTGACTTGTCCGATCACCTGCACTGGTCCTTTGGAGCACTTGCTGGGCTTATTCAGGTGACATCGCTGATGATGCACAGAGTGGGGAATGGCGTAGAAAAGAAATTTACTCATTTTGCTGGCCTTCTGCTCACACCTGCAGTGCAAATTCTATATTTCATTTTAAAAAGCCCAAGGTAACCCTACACAACAGGATTCTGGCCAGTCTGTAACGTCCAAGCCTTTAGCCCAAGATGGGTGAGCTGAGGGGCTTCCAGCCCCTTCCCAAGGCCACGTTTAAGCTGGAATGGCTGCTTTTGAACATTTAGTGAGTTAAGGAACTCAATTAAACAGGAAATGCCTGCAACAGGCACTCCTAGTTTTGTTTTATTTTTTTATTTTGAGGGAGGTGAGAAGCATTAAGGGACCTTCCGAGGCCTCTGATATAAATGAAAAACACAGCTTCTACCTAGTCTATGAGTGTGTGTGTGTGTGTGAGAGAGGGGAGGGAGAGGGAGGGAGGTTGTGGCATAAGAGCATCATTCTAGACATTGAAAAATCCACTGAGTTCATTTGAGGGAGTGTGATGCGTAAGAATGAGAAGCAGGGCAAACTGAGGATGCTAGTTTGGGTGAGGATGAGGAAGATATGAAGAGACTATAAAGGGGAGGGTTAGGCTGCAGGAGAAGGACTGAGTGATTCATCACATGAATGTCTTTCAGGAGTAATTCATAATTGCTTTGATAGCTCAGCTTTTTCTTCATGTGCTCAGTAATTTTTTTCCTTTTTCTTTGCATGTGTTAGATTAGAACATGGTGCCTGCTTCAGGAAAAATACTGTAGCTGCCTCTCAGATATGTCCACAGAAAGAGTGTTTCCATAGAATCTTAATTAGAAATGGGCACAACGTGATTCAGCTGACTTTGTCTAAATTCTTATGGGGAGGCAGGGCATCTGAGTGGGCAGCTGCCAAGGGAGGTGGGGAAGGGAAGTCCCTACTCCAACCCAGACTGGCCAGCCACCTGTTAAGGAGGACCCAGGTAGTGGGCACCAGCAAGTGAGTGGAGCGGCTGGCCAGGGGGTGGGAATTTGTAGCACATTTGGATAGTGGGCCAAATCCTTTCATGCCCATCTCTAATCCTAGTTCTACAAGCAAGTTTTAATATTTTCCGTACTGGAAACCTAGCCCTTTATGTGTACCATTTTGAAAGAAATCTTCTTCTCACTCCTAGAATTACATGGCTGTTCCTACATTTTTAACCTACCTTTCTTCCTAAACTCAATCCTGTATACATCTGCTATTAGTGTGACAAGGTAAGATTAGTCTACAGTAAAATGAGTGCCCGGTGTTACTCTGTAAATTGTTGTTGACTAAGCTAAAACTGGAACCTGTATTTTCCTGTTAAGTGTTCCAAGATCTGGCTGCTTTCCTATTAAGTATCCAGTGCTCTGACCATTGCACCAGACTTCTGTAGGCTGAAAAATACATGGGAATTGGATATAGCCAGCTCCTAGTCAGGTCCCGATCCGCCACCCGGGACCTGAGAGGGAAATTCAAATTCCCCACCTAATCACTCCGGAGAGTGCCTGGCTGGCTGTTGTTGGCAGCGGTGAGGAGGAGGGCGGCAGGCATTGATGGCAGTAAGTTTGATTTTTAATTTCCCCCCACCTCCTTGCTACTATCCCCACTGATCACCAACCATGGATAACTGAATCTGCGGTTAGTGAATCAACGGATAAGGGGGTCGTATTGTACTTCCAATTCATGGCCTTTACTTGCACAATTTCTCTTACATGTGTATAAATCAACAACTGGGTTCTGACCACTGTGTAACGTTAATGTTATGCTATGAGTTATGGATATTAAGGATACTTGATAATTCTACAGAATAACATGGCATGATTTTGTCTTATGGAGCAAAAGCAGAAGAAGTGGAAAGCAGAAAAGAGCAACCGTACAGACCAGAAACAATCTACTCAATCTTTACTCTCAGTGGAAATAAAACCTAAGATTATTAGACAAAGGACTTTAGAGTGACCAGTTTTACTTTCTTGGACATATTTGGGGCAGGATATATTTAAAGCTTAATAATAGAAATGTGCTATGCTTGGACTACTTACCTTATTGAACTACTTGACCCTTTAGTCAGAATGAAATACCGTAATGCTTGCTGAAGTACTATTGATGTTGAAGTTCAAAAATGTACCTTCCCCCAGTTCTGACCAGAGGGACCTCTGGTGTGATCCTGAAAAGCATTTCTGTTCTGGTGGTAGTGGCTGGAAGGAGAGTCTTTCCTATATTGATATATGGGAAATACAGTTTGCACCATCACATGCTTTAAAAGATAGCATCTTTGCTAAAGCAACAATGCTAAAGACTTGCCAACTTGACAAAATTGATCTGTCCCCAAAAGAGTCAAGTGCTAGCATGTCTAAGTCCTCCTCTAACGGAAAGTACAGATTCCCAGGTGGCTTGCTACCCTAAACACCGAGTGTTCTTTAAAAAGCATCTGCAGAATTGATAATGAGCAGGAAAGCAAAGGAGTCATATAGGGCAGTGTGCCTAGAGACCCAATTAGTTTCCAAAGCAGATGGAGAATGGGAAGAGTCAGAGATAACCTTGGAGGAATATGTGAGAGCAGTGGCCTGACACTTTAAATATATCGCTCTGTGTGTTTCGCGCCCATATTGAACTTGAAACCTGCTCAATGCTCTTGATCTTTACAGAAGACCCCTCTAATGTGGTCCCTACAAAGGGTACCGAATGTAGGCCAGTACTGGATTCAAATGCTGATAAGTTTGGTCTCATTTTTTATAAGTAGCCAAGCAGTGTCATTTCTTGGAGAAATGAAAACAGCGGGAAGACTTGATATCCCAACAAAATCAAGGGTGATCTTTAGAAAACAGAATTGTTTTTACATTTGTGTTCGGTTGTATCTTCAGTGATGTGCTTGACAAAGAATGTGAAGGAATGGAGTTCTGGAGCTTGTTTCAAAATAGGAAAATTCACGCTATCTGCTAGAGCTCCAGAAAAATGGGTAAACTTTTCTTCTGGCTATAAAGCTTTCAGGATATAAAAGCTGCTTGTAGAAGATTTGTATAGACACAGAGCTGTGGTTCCCAAACTTGGATAACCCAGGTGTTTTTGGATTGTTGCTTCAGAAACCTCAGCCAGCACAGCTAGTAGTGGAGGCTTCTGGGAATTTCAGTCTAAGAACATCTGGGTTTCCCAAGGTGAGGAACCACTGGCATTCAGCATGATTAAAATAGTTAGCTGTTTCTTATATGAGCCTGGAAGTTGAGTCATGGCTACTGGACTTCTTTTTTGAGAGATAAAAACGTTTCGCTATTCATCCAAAACAGCTTCATCTGTCTGAATACAGCTAGTGCAAGTCCTCCATCTTATAGTCAGCTTTGACCTCTTGTCACGCTGTTCTGAATTAGGCTCATGAGATGAACAATGGCCTGAATAGGCTCGTTAGGGAGACAGTAGTATCCTTAGCCTTAAGGTGAACAATGGCCTAAGGTGCTGAAACCTCTCAAGAATGGGTTGTTAGCTATGGCCTTGGTGGTGAAGGCTTTTTGATTTGTCTCTGTACTTTGGAAAGCACAGCCTGATAAGTAGCAGATAGACTATGCCTGAGCTCACCACCTCTGTTAAGCCTAATTCAGACCAGGGTGACAAAGAGGTGAAAGCTGACGACTATAAGATGGAGGACTTACACTAGCTGTATTCAGACCGATGAAGCTGTTTGGATGAATAGCGAAACGTTTCTATCTCTCAAAAAAGAAGTTCAGTAGCCATGACTCAACTTCCAGATAAACTCACCTGGATGACTGAGAATCTTCACAGACATATTTCTTATATGAGATATTTACATTGCCCTAGAAGTTCAGATAGGAACATGTCACTGCGAGATTATTTGTATTTCTGCTTAAAAGAATGGCCGTGCTGCCAGATGGTACGGTAAAGAAATCCAATTAACACAACAACAACAACAACAACAACAACAACAACAACAACAACAAACTATAGATTGTGTCTCTGCTGGCTGATGACCTTTTGTTAAAGCTCTTTTGGTCTTACCAATTTGGACCTGTGCAGTGCAAAAGAAGGTAGCACTGGGTGCAGTGGACTTTACTTCCAGGTAAAATCCACTGCATAAAATGATGCAGAGGGTCGCAGTCCTATTTCTTCCCCACATACTGTAATAGTTTAGAGGCTTTCTTAGAATTATGTTAGGATATTTCAGCTTTTATGGAAGAGTTTTAAACTTGCATGGTAGGACTTTTGAGTATTAATATAATGGAAAAATTGGATGTGTTTGCCTGCCCTCTTTTTTTAACAGTCCATCTCCTGGTGGCATTTTAATGGACTCTCCTGGCAGGGGGGAATGACTTTAGCAGCTGTAATGATGCACTGTTGCACTTCATCCTGTATCAAATGAGGCCTGAATTCTCACCAGAGACTAAAATGACTAGGCCCCGGGATATTATGCTAGGGACATATCCTAAGAAGACAAGACTCCGTGGGGGGGGGCATTAATGTTAGGAAAAGTGGCAGCCTGTAGGAAAAGAGTATACAGTAGGATCCCCATATCCACTGATTCATTATCCACTGATTCAGTTATCCATGGTTGGCAGAGGGAAAAAAATAATTCAGCAGCCACAAAGCAAGCTATTGTCACAAACAGCAACTGTAAAGCAAGCTATTGTTAAAAATAGACTCTGTAAAGCAAGCTACTGTCTCAAAACAGCAGTCATAAAGTAAGCTACTGTCAGGAAACTGTAGTTCGGGGGTGGGTGGGCAGGCATTCTCTCTTCTCCATGGTTCTCATTATCCACGGGAAGGTCTGGAACCAATCCCCAGCGGATACCGGGGTCCTACTGTAATCTCATGTTAGAGGCAGCAACACACACACACACAAAATAAGCCATTGCCTTTGCAAGACCAAGCAGAGGTTCATAGAGTTGCCGTTTAGCTGGAAGGAAGTTTACAGCATATGAGAACAAAAATGCCTGAGCACTATGAGGTTTAATCTCATGTTCAAGCCTTCCCATGAGAATTTGTGTCCTAGTACGGTGTGTACATTTTGAAAAAGCGAGAACCATCAAACAAAAATTAAGAAAACTAAAATGGTTTAAGCCGATTAGGAAAAAAATGTACACGAGCAAGCTACAGTAATTGTCTACTAAAGGGAAGTTATAGTAAAATGCCAGTTTTGTGCTGTATGAAGGAGGAGGGCTGCACAGTGATAGAAAGTGTAATACAGTATTTCATTGGTGAAACAATGGCAGCTTAGGAAAATAATTCTTATGCAGTTCATTGTGGGGACATGTACAAAAGCAGGAAAACTCTGCAGAAGGCAATGTAAGAATATAATTTTTAACAACTTCTGGAGCAAATGATGCATGATCAGCTGTAGTTTAGAAGATGTTGTTTAGTTTTTATTAAAGGAGAGGATGGAAGAATGGTAAACTCTCAGGACCATTCTTTCATTTGGGACAATGGAAGCTACATCACTGTGTTTAAAATGCCTTTGTCTGCTTTGAGGTTATCAGCTGCAGACAACATTAAAAACCTAAAAAATTGCCTTGCTTGACCAGTGTGTTCTATGACCAGGAATGATCAGCCAGACAACCCTGGGAAAAGATGCACAGGCCATTGCAAAAATGATGCCCGTTATCTGTTTGCACTAATCATTTTGAATGTAAACAAATAAGTAGATTTTCAGGTTTAGCTACCTCTTTTCATGAAAAGACTCTTACACTGATGTTTTGCTGTAGAAGATTTAACTAGCATACTCATATCAAATACTAAATCTTAGCAAAGGTTTGCTTACATCAAAATTAGCCTGCAGGCAAGCCACTCCAGTATTCCTTGCCAAGAAAACTCTGTGGACATGGGGCCACGAAGAGTCGGTCACGCTGTAACGACACAACACACACACACACATTGTATCCATGGACCTGTGATAGGTCAAAGGACTCAGAGAGACATACACTTGGTACCTCAACTTACGAATTTAATCCGTTCCAAATGCATGCTCTTAAGGCGAACTACTCTCAAGTCAGGGTACCTATCTAAAAAATTGAAAAAATAAGTTTTAAAAAACCTGTAAAAATATTTGTAAGTCGAGCAGACCATATCTAAGATTTTTGAGGTGGCAATTAAAATGCCAATAGTTTTCTGCTCTTAAGTCAAGTTGCTCTTCAGTCGGGCCACCACTGTACTGTAGTACTGAATAGATATGCATAGGATGAGGCTGCTTTTGTCTGGAATGTATGGGTCATACTATGTGTGCTCCAGTTATAGCATCAGTAGTATACTGTTTGTCGTAACTCAGGCCTGATGCAACCTTTACCCAGAAGGCTTGCAAGGAATCCTACCAGCCTGAGCACACCAGGAGACAAAAACAGTTTAACTGATTCTTCAGATCTGTAAAAGCCCATTTCTCCCATGGGTTTATAATGGAAACAAGTATAGTCTAAATAGCAGTGACTCATCTACTTCCATGCCTTTTTTCCAAGCTCCAGGTGCATGGTCCATCCTTCTTTAAAAAAAAAAAAATCTAAAAGGTTCATTCATCAGATGAAAACAATTCATTCATTTTACCAGAGCTTGGAAAGTTCCTTTTTAAAGCTAACCAATTGCAGTTATGACATCAAAAGTAGTTAGTTACCATTAGTGATATAGCAGTAAGGTATATGTTCTTCTTTTTATAAAAAAACAACTGAATTACTTTTAGTTACTTTTAAAATGGCAGGTTGTTAGAAGCCACTGGCTGATAGTACAAAACTCTGTCCTCTCCCACCTACCACATTTTCACCTCAACATCAACAATAGACTATGGGGTAGTACTTTTGAACCATCTGATATTCCTCCTCCACACTTCATAACTACTGTATTAAAATTTATAAAATACTTACACCACAAAAGTATGGTGTAAGTATTTTATAAATTATAAGTAAGTCATAATATAACTTAGTTCTGCTTTAGTTATTGAATTACTTGCAAGTTGCAAATAACTTGTAGGTAGATAGAGGGGCGTGGTGGCTCAGTGGACTAAGGCTCCGAAAATTGTTGACTGCAAAGCCGGCAGCTCGGCGGTTCGAATCCTGGGTGCCACGCAGCAGAGCAGACTCCCACTGATAACCCCAGCTCCTGTCAACCTAGCAGTTTGAAAGCATGTCAGTGCAAGAAGATAAATAGGTAGTGCCGTAAAAAGTGGAAAGGTAAAACAGTGTTTCCTTGCAGCCATGCCAGCCACATGGCCATGGACTTGCACAAACAACACTGGCTCTTTGGCTTGAATACGGAGATGAGCACCGCCCCTAGAGTCGGACACAACTAGCACGGATGTGCAGGGGGAACCTTTACCTTTAGGTGCTTTCAAGCACTGTATTTTGCATGTAAAACCCACAGCAGAGAGGTAGAATCTAAGCAAATCTTTATGAAGAGAATATTATGTAAGCTGCTTAACATTCCGTGCTTAAAACTGGGTAGGGCTGCCAGGGACTAGTTTCCAGTTGCCTTGGAGACCTGAGCTGCCCAAGATGGCAGAGGCCCCAGAATCCCTCAGCCACCAATGGACAACATTCTGAGGACCCACTTCTTCATACTCTGGATCCAAAGCATTTCATACCTTTTAACACATTTTTTCTTCCCGCATTGGAGATTTGTCAGATCCCAGAATTGTATTAAATTTAATGCCTTTATTTCTATATGAGCGTCATGGTTCTTTCTTCTCCTTCCTCGTATGAAAGCGAAATCTACTTTGCTAACATTTTATACTTTTTTTTTCATGTTCTGAAACCTACCAGGGCTGAAATTACTCAACATCTCGAAAGGCCTTAATGCCTGGATAAGCCATATAAACAGCAGGTTAAGAACAGATTAACATGGGCTGTCACACACAATTGCGCTGTCCACAAATAGAACATTCAATTTAATTCTTCGGATTTTTACTATGGATAGACTAGAAAAGCAATTCCCTCTCCAGAAATGCTAGCTTAAAGTTTAAAGAGCTACACAAGGCTAATTCTAGAGAATAAGGCGGCTTTTCTTAAATACCTACCCTCCAGATAGGTTTGAATTATAACACCCATTATCCCCAAGCTGTACTCCTGTGTTAGCACATCTGGAGCTGACACTTTATTTCTCTTGAAGGCGACGGATGTGGGGTACGATTTTTTAAAATACCGGTACTCAGCGCAATATATACAGCGACAAAACAGACGTGAAGTAATCGCCAAAGAGTGTTAAAAAGAAAAAAAATGTATTTCTGTAGTTAGAATGCTTACCTTACAGTATTCTATAGAGATTGGTGGCCAGGGGTACACCTCTCCATGAAATTATGGGATGAGTTACCCCTTCACACATCCCAACCAGGCTAAAATGAGAGGGGAAGGAAAGACACAGACTTCTTTTTCACATGTTATCTTAGCATGTGCACTGCCCTCTGCTGTGAGTTGCCTCCCATAAAAGCACTGTGTCTGAAGAAGAAGCCCTGTGGTATCTGTGGAGGCCACACATGTAAACCAATTTTTGTCTGTGTTCTAGCTCCTGTGGAAGTTCTCCATAGATGTATCAGGGTTCCCTCTTCAGACATGCTGTAGAAGGGGTAGCTGTGTTAATCTGTGCAAGAATTACAGGAGAAAACGAAATGAAACGAAAAAGTTTTTAAAGAGACAAAACCATGATGGTCCCTTAAAGACGTTTATATTTTTCAACATGAGGTTTTGTGAACAAATTTTGCTGCCTTTCACTGTTTCTTTATCTGTTTCAGTTTGGGTTTTCTGTCAATGCCTTTCAGCAATACGGACCACTCTTTTCATATTTGTCAGTCCCCTATTAAACCCAACAGCCATTTGGCTTCACTTTGAGGAAGGAAGCATTTAGGGGCAATCAGGTCAATGGCTTTGCTTATTTCCCCATTACAGAGATCAACTAATCATCTGTCAAAGAGGTGGGAAACTCCCCTAAGGGCAGCTACAAAACTGTCTGACTTCTACCCCTGCCCATGCTCTGAGTTCCAGTCAGCCTAAAGCACAACAGATAATGGTCTGTCCACGACAATGGGACTACAGAAAGCTCTTTTACCCCTAGGTTCCCAATATCCAGAAGATCAGGTCTAAGGTGTGGCGTGACACCATTTGAGAGAGACCCATGGCTGTCATGGATGTTATGAAGTCTTCAGAAACCCCAGACAGAGCTGCATCAGCATGGATGTCAAAGTCCTCCAGCACTATGAGCCGGTGGGATTCCAATACCACCCCTGCAATCAGTTCAGTTAGCTGTGGTAGAGAAGTTGTGCCTTGGGGGGCGAGGTATACCAAGAGAATTCCTGTCTTTCCCCTCCTGCTTTCTGTTGCCTCCCTTCTGGTCTTGGAAAGGGGATGGTTTGTTCCAAAATGTTTCCCTTGTGGCTTGGAATCAGAGGTAATTGATTAATTGTGCATCATTTATTTATTCCCCCAGCTGTCCTTCATTACTTCCTTCTTTCTTTTTTTCCTTGTAAACTGGCACTGTCTCTCAAAATTCAGTGCTTTGACCCCCCCCAAAAAAACTTCATAATGGGGTGTCATAATGTAATAAGGAACAAAAATGTGTTCTTCATCCTAGTTCTCTGACAATTAATTTCAAGAGGTTATCAAAAAGAAGCTATTCTTAGCGGGCCTGCCCGGGAGCTATATCCTGCTTTTCGTGAACCGTTCAGAAATTCTTCAACCTCCCTACAGTGCTTCTTTATTTCACTCCTTTTGCAGTTTGCCTTAGAGGGATCTGGCCAGGATGGCCAGGGTGAGAAAAGATAAGCTTTGAATATTGGTAACTGCTGTCCTTTCAGAATAAATATATTTCTGACTGTGGGCAACTAGGAGGCAAGGTGGAAGGGGGCAGGAAAGGAGGGGTAGAAAGACTTTCAGTAAACACTGCCTCTGAATAAAACTCTGTTGTTTAAGCTCACTCTTTTTCTCTTGTATGGAAAGCTGGGGTGCCTCTTGATCACATACAGTGGTACCTCGACTTACGAATTTAATCCGATCTGACTGCATGCTCAAGTCGAACTACTCTTAAGTTGGGGTACCTATCTAAAAACATAAATAAAAAAATAAAAAAATAAAAAAATATTTGTAAGTCGAACAGACCATATCTAAAATTTGTAAGGCGGCAGTTAAAATGCCAACAGTTTTCCACTCTTAAGTCGAATTGCTCTTAAGTTGAGCTGCTCTTAAGTCAGGGTACCACTGTATTCCCAATCGGAGCAATCAGGCCCATCTTAATTTTACTGCATAAGAATTAGAGCTGTTAAAATGCACAATCATCCTTCATAACAATTCACATATTTCCTTATTGCAGGCCCACCCACCCCTAAACAAAAGCAAAGCAAAAGCAAAAGGGATATCCTAACCTAGCACATCATGATATCCTGTGGAAAAATTAAAATCCTAACCCAATTTCCTGAGAATGATCATGAGAAGTCTGGTGCCCTTTGTTGTCTGCAGCCCCATTCTTAAAGAATGTAGAATCATAGAATTGGAAGACACTTCAAGGGCCATCTAGTCCAACCCCCTGCCATGCAGGAACCCTATCACAATATTTCCAACAGGTGGCCATCCAGCCTCTGCTTAAAAACCTCCAAAGAAGGAGACTGCACCACCCTTTGTGGCAGCATATTCCACTGCCGAACAGCTCTAACCATCATGAAGTTCTTCCTAATGTTCAATGGAATCTCTTTTCCTGTAGTTTGAAACCATTGCCCCGAGTCCTAGTCTCTGAAGCCATGGAAAACAGACCTGTTCCCTCTTCAATATGACATCCTTTCAAATATTTAAACATAGCTTTCATATCCCATCTCAGCCTTCTCTTTGAAAGGCCAAACATTCCCAGTTCCCTAAGCCGTTACTTGTAAGACATTTCTTCCAGACCATCAGCCATCCTGATCACCCTCCTCTGTCCCTGCTCGAGGTTGTCAACATCTTTTTAAATTGAGGCGCACAGAACTAGACACAGTACTCCAGGTGGGGTCTGGAGTATATTGCCAAATATTTTGAACCAAAACTTTACCAACATAGTTTGCATATTTTGGGTAAAATACAGAGTGGGGAAGTTGTAATTTTTTAGAGTTCTAAAAATGTGAAAAATCCATAAGTCACAAAATTCCCCAGTTGGAAGAAAGTGTGTAAAAATTTTGTTGTCTTTGCAAGAGTCATATATCAAAGATTTCCAATTCCAGTCTTGGCTCAGGGAAACCCTCTCCTGAGGAATTTAAAACCTCACAAGATGTGAAGGTGGTAGGACCAAGAGAAAGGCATTTCCCTGATTCTCTTCATACCCAAGCAGGCTCATAAAGGCATATGCAGTCTTTTAGATATTTTTGACCAAGACCATAAGGGTTTATAAGGTTTTTTTAAAAAAAAGCACTTTGAGCTGAGAAATGAATTGGCAGCCAGTGGGACGTCCTGTGGTCCTTGTAACAAGTCCCAGTTAAAAATCCAGCCACAGCATTTTGGACACTTTCCAAAAACAGTCCCATAAAAAGCATGGGATAATAATTCAGATGGGATGCAGCTAAAACATGAGTCACTGTGATCAGATCGACATTTCCAGGAATGGCCACAGCTGGCATATTAATTTTCGCTGTGTAAATGCATTCCTGTCCACCACAGAAATCGGGGCATCTAGGGTCCAAGATGAATCCAGGAATTGAACATGCAACAGGAACCACATAATGGGCTAACAGGCCTCCTCTGCTTACAAAACAAAAGGACCTCCGACTTAGCAGTAGAAGATAAAAACTGACCACTCACAGGCTAACGTCCAAAGACACAAGGCTAATTTTCACCTTTGCACTGACCTATTTTTTGTTTCTTGAGCCTTCAGCAACAGTGGTGACACCCAGAACCATTCCTAAGCCAATTTCTTTGGAATCTTCTGGAATATGAGTGATCTTGCAGAGACCTGAAAAGAAAGTGACTGAAGCTAACTGGTAATTAAAATCTTTTGCTAGGCTGTTCAAACCCATGTTGGCTAGCTTAAGTTCACAGTAAAGCATGTCTGCTTCTCATGGAAACTTCTAATTCTCTGGTTGGTAGCTTTCTATGCTTCCACTAGCTACGCCTCAAGCAAGTCTAAAACAGTTTGGTTATTTATTTATTTATTTATTTATTTATTTATTTATTTATTTATTTATTTATTTATTGTAGAGTGTTTTTACTCCACCTTTCTCCTTGGAAAAGGACCCAAGGCGGCTTTCAGTAATGAGGGATAATATACAGTCCAATTCAATTAAGATATGTTCAAGTATTGAGAACAAGGAATTGAGGGACATCTTACAGCATTAATAGACCACTGTGGGGCAGAAGAGGTGGGAGAAGCTCTACTGAGGAGAGTGCCGCCCACACCTGCTGAGAAAGAAATGGAAGAGTGGATGGAGAAACAGAAACAGAGGGAGGAGGACAGGCTCGACCGACTGAGGGAGCAAGAGGAGAAGGGGATGCTGTAGCAGAGGTTTAGGGAATCCATAAAAATAATAGAAAGTGGGGAAACCCAAAAGGCGCAGGAGTCCCAAGAGGCGGGAAAGAAGGTGTAGACGGGAAAATCCGAGGAAGCCCCGGGACTGGTGGAGAAGGAAAAGGCGGGAGATGCCAGCCAACCCACAGCCATTGAGGTGGGGTTTGGGGAAGTTAAAAAGGGGAAACCAAGAGTCCTACCCCCAGGTTGGGAATGGGTGCGGATGGAGGATCCCTACACAGGACAATGGGAGCGGGTGATGATGCCCCATGCTGAGGCAGAGAGCTATCGCCGCAGAGCACATAAAAAGGGGTGCTCGTATTGGGGAGAGCAGGAGGCTCAGGAGTATAATCGCAAGTTTCAGCGGATTAGAACAGACTTGGAGTTTGAGAGATGGCTGAAGAAGATCAAGGAAGAGGCTCAGCGTACCGGGAGACACACCACCGGGAGGGGGCTAGCTTTAAGGGACTTCCCGCTGAAGAAATGGTGAGCGAGGAGAGCTGGACACAGAACTACCTCAGAGGTTGGGGTGCAGGCGGGAATGCCGACCAGAGACTCGGAATCTCGAAGAGCGTGTGGTGGAACCCCCTCCCTCCAGAGCAGAAGGGGGACTGAATCTCTCGGCCTTCACCTCGTCTAGAGACTCTAAAAACAACCCGCTTGCAGTTGATGTTGATTGTGTTGGGACCGTTGTTAAAGGAGGCGCCTCCAGGGACCTGGAAGAAGTGAATAAATCTTTGGTTCATTCTAAAAGAGATGTGTCTTTATTGGGCTCTGCAGGGCAGGTAGACTGGCAAAACCCAGAACCCTCACAACAACATTACATTAAAGCTACAAGGTTATAAGTAGTTATAACCACAAAGTCTGTGTGAACCTATAAAAGACACATAATGGTAGTCCATCATTCAGAGAAAGCTTGCATGAAGAGAAAGGTCTTTGCCTGTTCCCGGAAGGACAACAGAGAGGAGGCAGTCCTGGCCTGTAGTGGGAGGGAATTCCAGAGTCTGGGCGCAACAGCTGAGAAGGCCCTTTCATGGGTTCCCACGAGACGTACCTGTGAGGGTGGCGGGATGGAGAGAAAGGCCTCTCCTGATGACCTTAACACCTAAGTCAGTTCATACTGTGAGATTTGATCTTTGAGGTAGCCAGGACCCAGGTCATACAGTGCTTTGTAGGTCAAGGTCAGCACCTTGAATTGTTACCGATAGCTGATTGGCAGCCAGTGGAGCTGTTTTAATAGGGGTGTAATGCTTAAATTGATTCTCATCATCTATTTGGAGAGAACCAGGACAGGAAAACTACAGTTTATCTTGTCTCTTTTGATGTCTGTAAGTTCTGAAGAACAAGTGAGATACTTATGTGAGAACTTGATTCAAATTTGTTCTTCTTCCAACTTTGTGGCTTCCTTCTCTTTATATTTGTATAACATTCCCCCCTCCCCCCAGCTGCTGTTTCTGGCCAAGGAAGTCGCAGTCAATAGGTAGATGAAACAAAATATATTGTACAAAATTTAATCACAGTATGCAAATTGGGTCAGTTAGCAAGATTTATGTGGGTGAGTACAATTAATTTTGTTTTTGTTTCTCAAGTTTTTGTCTCATCTTGGTGTGATTTATTTACTTGTTTGTTTATTATCTTTTTGGTACCAAGTATACTCATCCCTGCTTACAGAATATATCTCCATTTGCTCATGTGGAGTTTGGCAATAGATATGTAGAACTCCCATAATACCTGAATGGTAGCTCTCTTGTTATACCGGTAGTTAATTTCCATGACCTCCACAAGCAAATGGAACTGGCACTTTGCTGAGAATCCCAGTTAATACTAAATTGAAGAAGAAACAATAGAGAGAGAACAATGGCTGGTAATCCACTGGAAACCAGCAGTGTTCTCAGTGGGCAGATAGCAAGTCACTCTTCCATTATTGGTGGAACAAGAACTTCAGAGGAACTGAATTTTTCTCCAGCACTTTCAAGCTGAGAAGAACACAACATCAAAAAGAACATTCTGTGATGCAGCAGAAAGTGAGAATATGCATTGAAACAGTCTCAAATAGATTTAATTCATACTATACAGGCTTAGTAAATAAGCAATCTGAGTCTGGCAATGAACACTCTGTTAGATTTGTATTTTATTTTATTTTTCATATTATTTTTAAAGCATTGACCTTGGTGGATAGAAATACAGCATTTTCAATACTGTGACCTAGAGAAAGGAGATAATAATTGGCTTGCTGCGGAATGTGTTTGTGTGTGTAGCCTGCATATGGGTCGCCCCGGCAATGGCTTGTCCGGCCCAGGGCCGCATTGCCCACCCCCAGGTCGAGACCAACGTGGGATTGCGAGATGGGGCGGGGTCTGTCACCCCCTTCTTATACCCAGCCCCCACCCCCGCTCGGCCTCTTCTCACCTGGTCAGCAATGCATCTGGACCTATACCGTGTGGAGTGTTGCAGCTGGAGGCCATTGCCACGTGGGTGACCAGGCCCATCGAGAGGAGCCGCATGAGGTGGGGCGCATTGGTGCCCTGTGTGGTTTGGATTGGGGCCCCAGGGGGCGGGTGGGGGAAAATCGCCAGCCACCGGCCCTGCATACTGGGCCCCTAGCAGTTGATATTTAAAAAAAAATAAAGCAAACAAAGCCCGGTGCTAGCCACATTGCATAGCGGCGGCAGCCGTGCGCGCTGCAAGTCTCCGCCCGCGGACCGGGCTCCCCTGACCCATCCACTCCCTTTCGGGGCTGAGGGTCAGGGCTGCGAACCCGGCTCGGTTGCACTCGCAGCCAGTGGCCCGCCAGTTGGGGAGGGAGAGGAGGATCGCCCCTTAGTCGGCCTTGAGGGAGCCACACTTGAGCGGAACCCCCCGGGGACCAGGGGGCTCACCCGTATCTGATAATGCCCTTGGGCGGGGTCCAGCTAGTCACTCCAGGGCCAAGGGTTCCCCGCACAGTCGCAGCCCCCGGTTGAGTTAATGAATGTTGTTAAACTTGAATAAAGTGTGGTCTGCAGGGGCAACCCAGCTCTCTGTCTCGCCTATTATTCCAATCGGGGGGGGGGGGCAATGTAATTAAAACTGTAAACTGCCCAGAGACTACTTGAAGTGGTATGGGCGGTACATAAGCAGAATACTTTGCTTTAAAATGTATACAGCTAGGCTTTAGTTGCCTGTTCTGTGCGCAGAAATTTTGGGTCTTGGTGCCTTTTTCTTTATTGTGTCCAACTCACTAGGTTGCCACTTTCCCCCTTCCTAACAAGGAATCAACTTTTAATTGCCCACAGTGGAAGATTCAGCTACAGCTACCTGCTTTCTCTTGACCGGAATTGATTATGATGGATGGGAACAATGTTTTCTGAACAAACCTCTTCTTGCAGAAAGACTCACAGCATGTGCAGGATGCAACCACTAGGATGACTTAATGGGGAATCTTTCTGATGTGAAATGAATACTTGAAGAGAAGCTGTTCCGACAATGAATGCCATTCAGTTTAACGTCCCACGCAATATGCCCTGAACTGCAGAGGTTTCTGGGTTGACTCTTAGCTGCATAAGGCATGCTGTCATTGGACTTGCTGTCCTTACTCCAGAGTCTTCTAATTAGCTAGTGTTCGTCAGAGGGATTTTCAATGTACTGTAATCCAATTTAGAAACTGAAGCGGTATCACTTTCATTCCAAGAAAGCAAATCTCTAAAGGAGCTTCCTGGCTAGAGTAATTGCTGATATAACCAGAGCAGGAGATAAATATAGTCAGGAAATAAAAACTGAAGGCCACCCTCGCCATTAACATGTTTTTGTTGGAAACTTCAGTGTCTAGTGAATGGATCGCTAGCTCACCTCTTCTGTTTGCTTAGAGATTATTGGATCATGCTTCTTCTGGATTTGAAGTACACCAGACTTTTTTGTTCAATGCCTTGGAGGAGGCTTGGGGCTGATTTCTCTCTGTTTGTATCGGTGAGTGAGATATTTTGGATACAGATACTTGTGATGGAATAGGCCTAAATAAACAGGCTCCGGTGATTGCTAGTGGAGAGGGTAGTCTGTGCATCTGGGTAGTTTTTTGAAAGCAGAACTAACACGGTATATAATATCACAGAAATATTTGACAACAACCTCAACTCTTTGAGCCTTGCTTCGTCTCAATCTGTAGCTAAACCAGTCACCTAACACTGAAAAAAACCGTCTATTGCTTCTCTCTTTATATGGCTTTATATGGCCTTTTGTCTTCTGCTGTTTTAGATTCTAGGCCACCCAAGGCAGGGACATATCTGTTGTATCCTATATGCTGCCGCGCACAATGATGGTGGTAAATAAAAAATGACGCGGTTACAGTTCTAACCAGGCCCCTAAATAGTCGGAGAAACTACTGAGTGATTCACTTTGTTTTAAGGACTGTGGGAGAGCTCTCGGGGAGAGAGCTGGAAAAAAATTGAGCATTGCCCTTACACAGGCAGCTCCTTATAAAGTGGGAATTCTGCTCCTTTCCTTCCATTTGCATCCCTTCTTTGCATTGCAGGGTGGCTCAACTCTGGAGCAGATTTTTGATGGCCCCTGACCACGGATGTTATAGGGAGAGAAAATTGCCATCTTCTCCTTGGTTAGTTCTATGGCTGTCGAACACGTTTTCTTCCTAGAGTCTAAAAACGGAAGCAGTCAAAACATCTAGATTATAGAAATAAAACTTTTGGTTTGCATACTGCCTACATGAAACAGAAAAAAAAGTTGTTAATGTCTTTGTATAAGAGCAGCAGACCTCAAAACCAGAATTATCTTATGGAGATCTATAGAGTTTTCATTATTTTATAAAACCTGAGTTTTTTTCATTATTGCAATGGAAGTTTTTTTTATTCTTCTTGTCCTTTTCTTTTCTCATTTTGTATTGCTAGATTAGACGTACAGGTATATCTTCCCTTGGGATCTGCCAGAATAGTACAGGGCGTTCTTGAACAAAAGCATGAATGCTAGCTTTCTGATCATCAGGGTGCTTTATTATGTGGTGTTTCAATACTGTGGCTCCATCATTCTGATTTAATTACTATAACAAAATCACTGGAGATGTTAATATATTGGGTTTTTTGTTTGTTTGATAAGCTGACATCAGGAGGTGAAAGCATAACAGAGAAAATAGAAATGATGAGGTTGCTTTTAATAGGCTTATAGTATAGGGAATGCTTGGGAGGTATGGTACTTAAATGATTATGTAACTGAACATTTTTCCCCTCTTCCTGCTGCCATCTGCTCTTTGGTTAGCCCTACCTGTATGATTTTTATCGAGCTATACTAGTTTTGATCAGGGTGCATTGTTTTAACTCATTGTTGTTTATGTCCTGTATTCATGTTATGTATATTTGTTGATTTTATCAGCTTTGTAAGCTGCCCAGAGTTCCTTAGGGAAGATGGGTGGGGTATAAATCCAATAAAATAAATAAATAAATAAATAAATAACCGGTCCTACTGATGAGAAAGTGAGTCACATGCTTTGGAGTAGGCATGGAATAAGTGGCTCAAATTCTCATACACTATGCTGCAGTTTGCAGTTCTAGCTGAGGACGCTATTTATTTATTTATTTATTTATTTATTTATTTATTTATTTATTTGAATATTTATATACCGCCCGTCTTCCCGGAGGAACTCCGGGCGGTTTACAGGAATAGCAGTAACAATAATAATAAACTAGATAATAAAAAAAGAAAATCAATAATAATAAAAATGAGAAGAAAACCATAATATAAACATCGTAGTAAACTACAATGAAAATTTACTGGCAAGAAGGCGGGACAACAAAAATAAAATAAAATAAAATAAATAATAATGTTGAAGTAAGCACCTTCTCAAAATGTGGCCTTCTTTGCAAACGTAGAGGAGAGCCACATTGTCTTTTAACTCAGACAGCAAATGCTTGCATCTGTGTGGTACTCAGTGACACCCTTGAAGTCATTTCAGATTAGTGGATCACTTCCTGTAGTCTACTCGAGCAATGGGATTGGTTCACAATGGTACAGAATTCATGGAAGCAGATGTAGCTCCATAGAGATGTACGGTGCATGTTCCATAGATTGTGCATGCTGAAAAGTATAGAATCATAGAATCATAGAGTTGGAAAAGACCTCAAGGGCCATCTAGTCCAACACCCTGCCATGCAGGAACCCCCATCATAGGACGCTTGACAGATGGCCATCCAGCCTCTGCTTAATAACCTCCAAAGAAGGAGACTCCACCACCCTTTGTGGCAGTATATTCCACTGCCGAACAGCTCTGTCATGAAGTTCTTCCTAATTTTCAAATGGAATCTCTTTTCCTGTAGTTTGAGACCATTGCCCCACGCCCTAGTCTCTGAAGCCATGGAAAACAAACCTGTTCCCTCTTCAATATGACATATGACAAGTAATGAGATTCAGTGGTTGTTGTTTCCATGTATGGCTGAAAAGACTTGGCCATGAAACATTGGAGGGCTGCTGTTGGTCATTTGAAAACAGTATTAGGCTACTGGAGCCCTGTGGCACAGTGGTTATATGCCTGTACTGCAGGTAAAACTGTCCTCGCGATCTGGGGTTCAATTCCAGGTAACGAGTTCATGGTTGACTCAGCCTTCCATCCTTCTGGAGTCAGTAAAATGAGTACCCAGCTTGTGGGGGGGGCAATGTGTAGCCTCTATACTGTAATTAAAAACTATAAACCGCCCAGAGACTACTTGAAGTGGTATGGGGCAGTATATAAGGAGAATACTTTGCTTTTTGCTTTTTTACATGAGCCAGTGGTTTCACTTTCTGTTCAGTTGTTTCTTATATGTTGGCCCATTGGACAGCTCAGTGGTTTAGGTCTCCGACTGTGAAGCCAGAGGTTGGGAGTTCGATTCCCCACCGTTCTCCCTTGACAGCTCTTAAGTTCAAAGGTGGTGCTGGTGGCGGTGGTGGTTTAAAGAGCTCCACTCTTCCCATTGATTGTCTAGTGGCATTGCCTCATACATGATTCGAACCCCTCCAGTCTCAATCGGTGGAAGCCTTGAATGAGAAAGGGTTGTACTAAACAATGCTTCAGTTAGAGAACATTTCTTAGTTGCAACGAAGCTCGTGTGTGGGTAAACTGAAAAGAATTCTAGAGGCTATAAAATATAGAATTAAAGTTTCATGAAGGAGTGCCAAGTGGGAGATGGCAGGAGCATGTTCCCATATTTTGGGCTAAGTCCCAGAATCAGACTGAAATTCCCACAGTCCACAATTTAAGACTATAATTTCAGGGTTCCTAGAATCCCCAAGCCAACATGTCTGTGCATCCTTGCGTCCGAAGATTCTCCCAGCCATTTAAAGCTTCACACATATTATCTATGTTATTATCTATCACATAGAGAGCCAGATGAAAAAGATTCTATGAGTCTTTCTACAAGAAGAATCCCGTGGCGCAGTGGTTAACTGCCTGTACTGCAGGTAAAACTGTGCTCACAACCTGGGGTTCAATCTCAGATAGCTGGCTCATGGTTGGCTCAGCCTTCCATCCTTCAGAGGTCGGTACAATGAGTACCCAGCTTGCTGGGGGGGGGGAGCAATGTGTAGCCTGCATACTGTAATTAAAAACTGTAAACCGCCCAGAGACTACTTGAAGTGGTAAGTGTCAGTATATAAGCAGAACACTTTGCTTTTGCTTTAACTGGAAGACAGTATTTCCCAGCTCTCTTCCATTGAACAAACACACCATGCCTTAAGTATGGCTATTTTCAAAATACTACCGGTGGGATTAATTGTAGCCTTCAACAGCCACTTCATAGACTTTCCTGTTCCAAAATATCTATATGGTTGCTCTCTTTAGAAAACAAACAAAACAAAATTAGATTTAAACCCTTTCAGAGAACCATTCTGGACCTTAATCTAGAATGACAAGTAACTCATTTAATACTCTGGAAATCAATTTGGCTTATACATAACCAAAGTATTTGCATTAAGGAAAACTGCTACCTAACATCTATAATGCTGCAAGTGCATTCTATATTTTACACTGACAAGGAAAATTAAATGCTTTCTGAGAGGGAAATAGACATCCCAAAACAAATATATACCATCCTTCTAAAAGAATCTTTGAAAAAAAATGAAACAAAACATCTGTCAGGTATTTGTGATGAGTGCCAGTGATATGAGAAAGCTGGAAATTTCCAGGGGATTTGTAAAAATCAGTCTTCCAGAGAGCAGGACAGGAGAATGAATTTAGCTTCTAGTAGTGCATGCTCATCACTCTGAGTGACACAATGAATTATAAGGATAACTATGCTCTTTCGATATGCTTCATGCTTCATCTAAAAAGAAGAAGAAGCCTCCCAGGTACAGCTGGGGAATCATCTCCCAGCTATATTAGACTTATTTTCCAACTTATTTTCCATACCAAACATATGCCTTTTGAATAATTCAGCATTGCAGACTGAGGGCTTGATTAAAAAAAAAATAATAATCCATATCTTCCAAACAATTATCCCTACTTTTCCCATACTGGCTGCCACTACCACAATTTTTCCAAATGCTCTGGAAGCTGAAATTTCAATGAATGTTCTAGAGTTACTTGGAGTAACTTGGACAATACTAGCCACCCAAAAGCAACTCACAAAAATGTGCCCAGGGCCTTTCTGAGCGGATCACAACACAAAATAGCAGCAGAATAATAAACAAGAGTAAAGTACAATGCAACTATATGAAAATACTATGACAAAATCAAACCAGAGAATATAAAATAGATTCTTAAAATACCTAAACATTTAAATTGGCAGTAGGCAGCAGCTATCAATTGTTACCTTTAGTATCAACAGGATCCTTGGGTAGCATAGTTTGCAAAGCTTGTCTGAATACCCAGGTTTTGAGTTGCTTCTTAAAAATCCCCAGTGAAGGGGCCAGGCGGATAGTTGATGTATGCAATGATAATTAATGATTATTAAGTGCCTACTTAATAATAATTATACAAGAATAAAACTGACAAGGTCCTGGCCCCAATACAATTAACTATATGCTAAAATATATTTTGGATATTTACTATCCTAAGAATCATAGAAAGACTTATCCAAAAAACCAAATTAGAACAGTCTGTTACTTAACAACCATCATAAATGCTTTTATGACATTTTTAAAAGAGTTGGAGGATATCAGAAGAATAATGACCAGGATATTAGAAACAGGCATAATATGAAAGGAGAGATCTGAAGAAAAATTAATGGAGACACATTTTGTAGATATCACCTTAGCAAAATGTGCAAGCAAGTAAGCTTGATTTACTAATTTTGATTTAAATCCATTAGCATAATACAGTGGTACCTTGTATAAAGGAATTAATTCGTTCCAAATGAAATTATGTTAAGCAAATTTTCCTTTATACAAATTCCCATAGGAATGCATTGAAAACGGAGTAATCCCATTTTTATGTTGTACGGATTTTCCCCATAGGCGATTATGTTAAGCAAATTTCCCCTATCTCCGGAATTTTTTATGTTGTACAAATTTTATGTTATACAAGTTGTCTGTTATACAAGGGTCCACTGTATAACAATTTTGGAATTTTTGTGTGTGGAGAAATAGCTTTAATGGTGTCCCACAGAGAAGAAAGACTCCAGTTTGAAGAACTCTTAGACCAATGTATGAATTATGATATAAAGATCAAAGCTTTGTGATAAAATAAAAACAGAAGAGATAGTATTGTGTTATCTTTATGGTGAGCTAATTTATTTTAGTGCAGTTTTTAGTGGGTATCTGGAAGTTGAGTCATGGCTACTGGACTTCTTCCCCCCCCCCCGGGGGGGGGGAGGATGTTGGTGGGCATCCAAACAGCTTCATCAGTCTGAATACAGCTAGTGCGAATCCTCCATCTTATAGTCAGCTTTGACCACTTGTTACCCTGGTCTGAAATAGGCTGAAATCACCCTGATCTGAAATAGGCTGAAATCAGTAGCAATGACTCAACTTCTAGATAAACTCACCTGGATGACTGAGAATCTCCACAGACAGTATCTGGACCAAAGATTCACCTTGATGTGAGGCCAGAATTCCACTCAAGGTACCTGTGTGTTTTGTCCCTAAAGGGTGGGTGGAGATACATGAGTGTCTGGTTTTCTTGTATTTGCAGAGAAAGAATCTCCACATTGTCTTCTCCAAAAAGACCCAGATAGTGGAACTTGTACAGTGGTACCTTATATAAAGGAATTAATTAGTTCCAAATGAAAATCTGTTAAGCAAGTTTTCCCTTATACAAATTTCCCATAGGAATGCATTGAAAACAAAGTCATCCCTAATCACAACCATTTTTATGTGGTAAGGGTGCGCCCCATAGGCGATTCTGTTAAGCAAATTTCCCCTATCTCCGGAATTTTTTATGTTGTACAGATTTTATGTTATACAAACTGTTTGTTATACGAGGGTCCACTGTAATCTTGTTGTGAATTTATAGTTGATCCTAATAAAGGTACATTAAAAAATGTACACCTAACCAAAGAAGTTGCCGATGCCGGGAAAGTCAAACAAAGCATTTCAGACTATAACAAGAGAAGAATTACCTTGGATTGTCAGGGACTGAGGACAGCTTCTTCCAAGGAACTCAGTAACAGCTTCATGTCTCCAGATTTAATGATTTAATTATATTAAAATATAAATTTACTTTGAACCAGAAACCAGACAGTGCCTATTCAGGTCTTTGTCATGGCAATCCAAGATTTATCTGGATATGGTGCTAGTTTAATTTGTTATGAAAATTTAAGAACGGCTAAAGGAGGAGAAAATGAAGCAGCTGCATTGGGAGAAGCACAGATCTCGGGGAAGAAAAGATGAAACGGGGATTATTATATCTGCTTAGCTGCAGTTGAGTGATAATAACAGAGCCTCCAATGCATTTGTTAAATTCATGGGGATAGAATAAGATGGCATAATTTCATTTCTAAGATTGATTTTAGAAATCTATCCAAATCCAAATCCAAACCAAATAAAAGCAGAGTGCGTAAATTTTGGCCCGAACATGTGGAATTATGTGCCTGTATGTCCCAGTCAGAAGAAAGAAGTGGATTGGTGTTTGGGCATATGCAACATTTGAGGAACTCGCTCTCCTGGACTAAAATTCTCAGAATTTCCCAGGTATTGCAGTCAGTGGCTGTGGTGTTCTGGGAGTTTTCATCCCCCCCCCCAAAAAAAATGTAATTTTACTGAGTTTCCTTTTTGTGTCTCAGTAAGGAGAGACATCCCATGATGGAGAGGAGAGTCTATTAAGTGGAAGGGAGGCAGGTGTGTTATATATGTTTTAGAAGTAGGCTGCATCCAATGTATCATAGATCCTAGAAGTAATGATCCTTGGAGAGAATTATAGATGAATGGAAACGGAGAAGCAGAACATGATTGAGCGGCATTGGTAAGACAGAGAAGCCTTGACATGTTCAGAAAGATTGTTCAGAAAGACACCAGCAACCCATCTAATGCTTCTCATTCTTAAAAGTCTATGAAATAAAGTGTCAGGGGGTTGTAGCTTTATGCAGTTTACACTGTTTGGCAGAAAACGATGTCTTATAGAAGTGCAACATTCCATTAAGACCTACAGAAAATGAATTGCCTTCTTGTTGGTGGGAAGAAATTATTTTTTTTACAATTTCTTGTGTACAGAGGACAATAAACATAAGGATTTGCAGGAAGTTTCACTTTGTTTTGACTTTTACCTTGTAAATGTTTGTGCCGCTTGACTCATTGACATGTAGGCAGAAGGGCAAAAAGAACTTCAGAGTTGTTCAAGTAAAGACATCTGAGTTACGTCTCAAAATAAAAAGTGGTGTTTGGTCTCAGCACTTCATCAGGAGGTTCAGAGCTTGAAGGTTACCATTTTGGACTACAGCGTTATGCTCAAGCCACTATGTAACACAATGGTTATATATGGTGGTGCAAGCAAATTGTCTTCCTAAAGCAATATCACATCACTTATTTCAAATGTGAAGACCAGCAAGACTCAGCATTCTGATTTGAATAATTGAGCCTGTTGAGCCTTCCATGGTGCATTCTGGAGTTTCCACAGAGCATGCACCGAAATCTGTTTTGCTCCCATTGGCCGTGGCAGGCAATTTAGACTCCATTCAGGGGAGTTGCATTCTCTCTTAGGCAAACATTGTACCAAAATGCATTCTTGATAGAGGATGTAGTTTGTCAGGTGCTGAGATCCTTTGTGGGAAGATGGAATTCACCCAGTGATGGTTGCAGGGGGCAGGGCCGATTTTAAAACTGCATCAAAGTCCCAGATAATGTTTCAAACCCAGCACAACCAAGCAAGTCAGCATAGTTATTGCCCACCCATCCCCTTCCTTCCCTTAATTTGGCTCTTTCGAGACCAATGTGCCTCCTTCAAGAAGAAGGAGGCACATTGAATACACCAGGAGACTTTACTGCAACCACTAGGTAAAATCTGGCCCCTATTGATTACACCTATTGAGTTTTACCAAATTTTACCCAACTTCCAAATGGAATATGTGGCTAATTTGCATCCCCCCAACTCCCTCAGGCTAGATGCCTAAATCTCCTGAGCACATCCGATCTTGCCCAATCTTGGAAGCTAAGCAGGGCTGGTCCTGGCTAGTACTTGGATGGGTGACCGCCGGGGAATACGAGTAGGAACTGGCAAGCCACTCCAGTATTCCTGCCAAGAAAACTCCATGGACATGGGGTCATGAAAAGTCATAACAACATATGTAATAGCATTGGAACCCAACCTAGTTCTTTTTTCATAGAATCATAGAATCGTAGAGTTAGAAGACATCTCAAGGGCCATCCAGTCCAACCCCCTGCCATGAAGGAACCCCCCTCAAAGTACTCCCAACAGATGGCCATCCAGCCTGTGCTTAAAAACCTCCAAAGAAGGAGACTCCACCACCCTTTGTGGCAACATATTCCACTGCTGAACAGCTCTAACCGTCATGAAGTTCTTCCTGATGTTCAAATAGAATCTCTTTTCCTGTAGTTTGAAACCATTTCCCCGAGTCCTAGTCTCTGAAGCCATGGAAAACAAATCTAATATGACATCCTTTCAAATATTTAAACATAACTATCATATCCCCTCTCAGTCTTCTTTTTGAAAGGCTAAACATTCCCAGCTCCCTAAGCTGTTCCTCATATAACATTTCTTCCAGACCTTCAACCATCCTGGTCGCCCTCCTCTGCACCCACACCCCTTGTAACTCAGGCCAAGGGGCACCTCTGCCCTCTTCACAGTCTACTAGCATTAGGTTAATTCAAAAGCAAATGGCAGTTTGAGTATGTTCCCATTTTTTTCTGGCTGACTTTCTCTTGACATTACGGCTGAATAGAATAAATATTCATGACAATGTGAATATTTAAATCCAAATGCCTCAGTCTTCAATTTCAGCAACAGCAAATCAAGACTCGCACAATTGGTGACAGAATCCATGCCCTTCCAAGTGGCAGGCTTTGAGAAGAAGTGAACTCACTTTTTCTTACAAATTCCTAAGTGTTGAAGTTAACTTGCTGAGGCTTTCCATCTAAGTGATCTGTAGTTAAATGGAATTAAGGAAAAGAGTTTTTGCTTCTGTACATAAATGTGCTGGAAGTGAATGTTAGGTTGTCATAATTTATCCCAAATGACAAAGGCATTAAAGATTTTGGTTTATAGATTAAATTTTTGATTGGATTTATCTGAGGTTGCAGTTACAGTGCTGCATGTGCTTGGTTGTGAAATCCCCACTGTGTCATGTGGGAGAGACCAGACCACATCAGGCATAGCACTTGCCACCAATAGGTGCATGGTTCCAGAGCACCAGCAGAAGGAGGGACTGGTAGCTGTTTCTAAGTACTTTTACCTAGAAAAATCTTGCTGGGTCTGCATAACTCAGAATAGACTTGACTGTACATAATTAAAATTAATCAAGCTAGCAGCACCTTAGCTGTCTAGACAGCAGAGTCTAGGAAAAGTACAGTTATCACCATGGTACGTGGGAAAGAGCTGAGCTGTGATTCAGGATCCATGAGTTGACGCTGAGCTGCAATGTGATTTGAGTTCCTTGTTACTTCATTGTCAGTGGAAGATTTATGCACATTTGAAGGCACAAAAATGTGCAGGAAAGGGTTTTATTCAGCGATCGAGCACCTGCCTCACTTGCAAATGGCTGCAGGTTCAATATGTGATCTGTACCTCATGATGGCCCAAGTGAGATGGCATACTCTAGCATGGCAAGTGAACTATGTTTGGAGCAAATTTCAGCACCTTGGACAGAACTGGCCAAACTGGTCCATAGGCTCTGTGCTCCAACCCTATTGAGAAGCAATTGTGTAAATAAAGATAAAGATAAATTAACCAGTCAGTAATCTCTATGGCCCCTGCTAGACCTAATAACAATATCAAGGATGTGCTTTAGGGACTAGTACTTTAATGGGTCTAAGGCAGGCATGTCCAAACTTTAGCCCTCCAGATGTTTTGGACCACAACTTTGCCACTGGAAATGAAGGCTTGGAATTCTGGGAGTTGCGGTTCAAAGCATCAGGAGGGCTGAAGTTTTGACATGCCTGGTCTAAGGACTAATTTTTCCTTCCTCAAACCTGCCATGACCTGATACACCAAGGAAAGTAAAACCGGAAATAGAATCACATCAACTTCCAATTTCACTGAAATTAATATTGTACAAAGCAAGGTGCTCTGTTGGTATCCCCTGGAGGTTTCCTTGATGGTTTCTTTTTCTTTTGGATGGGCTTATAGAATTCAAAGGTACACAAAATGGGATGAGGATGATATGTAGCCCATCCCAGACTAAGAGTATATAGTAGACCAGGAGGACATGCCCAGTGAATTCAGGAAACTGGGGTGGAGGAAGAGAAGAAGGGACCTTTTTAAATATTCAACAAGGTTGCCAAAATATTTGAGGCCAAGCCTGTATGTTCTGATCGTTGTCTTTGTCAAGCACTGAAGAGTATCTAGGAGAAAGCAAGCTATGGTGTTGCTTATAAAATACAAATAATAATTCTGCACTGTATGATTGGTGTTTTTCAGTAACAAACTATTTTTGCTCAGTGGAAAAGAGCTCTTGTATTGTCTCAGAATATCAAATTAATATTCTGTTCCTGCAGCTTAATTGAAACATCATTAATAGTAGCGTATTTCTTGCAAGTATAGTGACTTGGACAGAATTTAATTTTGAGCTATTGTAGAGAAACACCAGCTGCTAGAAAAATGGTACATTCTTCCATCACGCAGCTTAACTTGGTAAAATTTGTTTAGATCAGGGTGAACTAACAAGTAAAGAGCAGTCCAATGCTTTGTCACTAACTAACTTCTTATGAGCTACCTAGTCTTCGTTAGCACTAGCAAATAATGCTGGAATCAAAATACTATAATTTGAACATAAAAAGTATGTATTTTGTTCTTAAATCAAGCAACACTACATTCTGGGAACACTTTAGACAGATTAGTTAAATGTTTTCTTGTAACCACTGAACAGCCTCGAGTATGCTCTCCTGTACTGAAAATTTTAAGTATATGAGCAGGCCATGGATATTCTTGTAAAAATCAGTTCAAGTATCTGTATAAGAAGGTCAATGCTGCATCTCAGAGGGTCAAATTCAGTTCCAGAGAAATCTCCGGAGGCCATATTTCATTGGGCCCAAAAGGCAAAAGGCTGAACCCAAAGATGTTAGAATATTTTAACTTGGAGTTCTAATGACCATCATTCTAGAATGGAAGTGGGTGGAAAGCATTAGAAAACAAAATAGAATCATTGTAAAATAGTGCTTCTTGGTCTCATTCCAGAGTGAAAAGCTGGACAGATATCATGGTTATTATACTGAAAAAAAGCAGGGTGCTGCTTATATACTTCCCCATAGCGGTTAAAGCACTCTCTGAGTGGTTTTCAATTAATTCTAAAGGCTACACATTGCCTCCCCAGCAAGCTGGGTATTCAACAGCCAAGACGTCAAGCAGGGCTAGTAGAGATTACATTTCCTTTTGTCACATATCCAGTTTAAGTTATTCACCAAGATGTCCATACTGTAGTTCCCTCTACTTCATAATCTGGCCTGAAATCTTCGTTATCTTAATAGATTGTTTCATCCAGGAGCCCTTGGAGTTGAGAAGTTATCAGTGCTACATTACCTACAAAGGACCATTGGGGCCTGCCTTGTGCATGGAGTGTGAAGGAAACCATGAAAGGCAAGAAGTCCATTCATTCTTCTGAGAAAGAAGAGCAGTTGTCTCCTTGAAGTAATCAAAGAGCTCTAGAACAGGAGAAAAGCTGTGATTTAGCCATACTCATGAAACTAGCTGTGTGTTTCCTGTTTCAGCTGGGGTTGGGGCCGGATGATCCTTGGGGTTACTTCTATCTCTTCTAGAAGCTGAGTCATGGCAACTGGACTTCTTTTCTTGAGAGATCAAAACGTTTTAAATTTAAAATGGAGGACTCACCACTAACTTTCCCCAGGCTGATGAAGCTGCTTGGATGAGTAGCAAAATGTTTCCATCTCTCAAGAAAAGAAGTACATAAGAACATAAGAAGAGCCATGCTGGATCAGGCCAAAGGCCCATCTAGTTCAGCTTCCTGTATCTCACAGTGACCCCACCAAATGTGTCTGGGAGCGCACAACACTCGATATCTGTCTCCTGATACCATTCCCCTGCATCCGGCCCTTGAAGTACCCCACTTTTAAGCCTGGAGATTACACATCTCCATCATGGTTTGTAACCTGTGATGGACTTTTCCTCCAGTTGCCATGACTCAATTTCCAGATAAATTCACCTGGATGACTGAGAATCTTCACAGTTCTATCTCTACTATTCTGTGATCGTTGTAGCATGATATTCAGGATATGCAGAGAGCATTGGCCTGTTTGGCTTTCTACAGCTGTATAATGTATAAATGTTGATGGGCTGAGCTTGTAAAAGCTTCTCAGAATTGTCCACTAGCATGGCCACAAACATACTGGGGGGTATAGTACAAAAAGCTATGATGCTCCCAATATTCTGGGTTCCATGTTACTGTGCTTTTCAAAGCTTCCTTTCAGTTAGTGCCTCTCTGAGCATTATAGTTTCAGTTGGAGAAATTCATACTGAAGTCTCTTGCATAGCACAAGCCAGTGGATTAGAGCTGAGAAGGATTTTTGTAGCATTTGTTTGCGAATCAAACACTGGTATGGTATGATGATGATGGGATTTTTCCCAACATTATGATTTCCTTCAGAAAAATGACCTTTCTTGTGCACTTCACTAGAAGAAAACTGGAACATCAGAAATAGCTTTAAATGTTAAAACGTTTTCTTTAAAAATGAAGCTTACCTTTGGCCAGAACATACAAAAAAACTACACCCTTGTTCTGCCTTTTAATGGTACTGTATTACTTTGTGTGTTCTTTGCATTGGTTTTAAAATCTCCATCCTACAGAGCCAATCTATTTGTCAAACTTATCCACTAGGTTCACAGGATGCTGCATTTAGTGGAGAAGGGAATAATAACAATTTCCCCAGCTTCTTCAAGCAGTGATGAGATATTCATTATGAGAAACTGCTGAGTGTGAAATTACCTGTTCTTGGTGGGGGGAGCATACCCTTCTTACGCTAAGCTTCTATAACAGGTAATTACAAAAAGGCAACCAAAAGAAACACACTCCTTTATTTTTGGTCATCCTGGTAGAAACACAGCTTGCACACAGATAATAGCACAATAATATGCTTTTGTATTCAAAAGCAGCTCTGAAGGTTTAAAAAGTATTGGCAAGTATCCTCTTGGTACAGTATTTGTATCAAGTTTACAGAACATTGGTGTGGTAAATGGAGGCTAAGTGATGGGGTGCTGGTATGCATTGCGGTATAAGTAAGGTACATGATGTAACATGTATTTGTAGAAAAAAGGGGGAGTGGATATAGCCTTCCTACCAGTAGTGTAGTGGTGCCAGAGGTTGCATTTTTGAAGCATGAAGATTTTCTGAGTGGCAGAAACTATATTATATTCAGCTACTGCTGAAATTCTCACAATTGCTAGAAGAGAAATGGATTTTCTCCAGAACAGTAAATTGTTGCAAACTACAGTATCCTTGGTGTAATACAATATATCTAAGGGTGGTTTGGTCTTGGATGGACAATCACATGCCGTTAACCTTACAAAAGACCTGCTTATGCAGGAGGAGGCTGGCTAATATCGGCATTATCACCCTGAGCACCTCCACTTCCAAATGTACTACCACAACCCTTTCCGGCATTATTAATCATCACCATTATCTAGTCTGTCAAGAGCTGAGAGGCAGCCTTCATTTCTGCTGTATAACTGAAAGCTGCCTAAGGTCAGGTAGGAATATAGTGGCAGCAGCAATTGGGAAGTGAGTCTTCAGCTGTTTCTGTGTTTCTAGGTTCATTCAAAAATAAGCTTCTGTTTGCTACAGCTCAGTAACTCCAGTCCTCCCCAAACCGTGCGACTTTTTTGAACTACATCTATCAGAATACCTAGCCATCTTGCTGAACCGTCATGCTTACAGTACAGGGGGTCCTGGGAGCTGTGGTTCAAAAATGGACCCTTTCCATACCCTTTTCTGGTTGGTGGGGGTGGTTTATTATCACATTCCGATTTTCTCTCAGCTCAAGCTCCTGCTGGGTGAAAACAGACCTCTTTTGCCACTGAAATCATGGGAGGAATTCCCCCCCCTATACACTTTAGAAAACGGTGGGGCATGAAGGTGTTGTGACTGCAACCTTCCCATGACTGTGTGATTGGAAGGCCCAATATTGCACAGTGCACACTAATGTGAGTGTCGTGACTTTTTGCAGGCAATAGGGGAGACCTTGAAGAAAAAGTGGCTCTGGCTTCAAAAATGTGAGCTCATCTTTACTTTGGTGGGTTTCCCTCTTGTGTGAGAAGTTAAAAAGCACTGCATGCTCCCCACCCACCCACCCCCGCACCCTAAGTGCATCCTTTTTAGCTGATAGCCTTTGCTTCACTCCAGCATTCAGCACGAAAGAAATGGTGTCTTCCGCATGATGTTGACTGCTAGCACAGTGGTTGACCTGCCCATAAATTGATGCCACAGACGTAAAAATCGAAATTATCGATGGAATTGTGCATATTTGGCCGGAAACCTTTTGTTACGCTTAGCAGATCGAATGTGCTTCCCATCAGATTTTTCACAAAAAACACCCCATCCTAATGCTAATGTTAATCCCATTCACTATGACGCATTTTGCAGTTCTTTGAATATGAAGGCGGCATAAGAGAAAGAGCATGCTTACATTTGATGACACATTTTGTGAGCATGCATTGTAGGATAGCCGAAGATCACTGGATGAATATTTTGCTTTGGTTGCTGTTGTTTTGCCCAGTATCACAGCCCAGGCATGCATTTTTGGTATGAGAAATATAATGTTGTACCTATGTCAACAGAGTGATCTTACTCATGATGGATTGAAAGAATACTACATTATAACCTGATATATAGATGCCTGGATCAAGGTGCTTGAATGAATGCAGGAGATACCACAAGCCCCAATGTTGAATATTCTCTAGGACTTCAATTGGATTTGCATTTTCCCAATTCTGATTAAATAAGGTTTATTTTCCAATACCATATTTATGTCTGTAACTCTGTATCAGTATGTGCTGGAGGTTGTTTCGCACTACTAATGAACTAATGGAAATCTGGAAGTTGAGTCATGGCTACTGGACTTCTTTTTTGAGAGATAGAAACGTTTCGCTGTTCATCGGTATGAATACAGCAAGTGCAAGTACTCCATCTTATAATCAGCTTTGACCTCTTGTTGCCCTGGTCTGAATTAGGCTCATAGGATGAACAATGGCCTGAATAGGCTTGTTAGGGAGACAATAGTATCCATAGCCTTAAGGTGAACAATGGCCTAAGGTGCTGAAACCCATCAAGAATGGGTCGTTAGCTATGGCCTTGGTGGTGACCGCTTTTTATTTGTCTGGGTACTTTGGAAAGCACAGACCAGGGTGACAAGGGGTCAAAGCTGACTATAAGATGAAGTACTTGCGCTAGCTGTATTCAGACGGATGAAGCTGTTTGGATGAACAGCGAAATGTTTCTATCTCTCAAAAAAGAAGTCCAGTAGCCATGACTCAACTTCCAGATAAACTCACCTGGATGACTGAGAATCTTCACAAACTAAAGGAAATGAAAAGAAGCGCTACTAAGAAAATAATGGAAAATAAGGCCTAAGCGTCACTAAACATGACACTGTTTATATCATTTTGTGATACATTTTGTATCATTTTTGTACCATGAAGTCACTTATGACTTATACCAACCCTACGAATTGGTGCTATCATCGGCAAGCCCAAAGCTGTGGCTTCCTTAATTGTTGGTCTTCCTGTTTCCTGTTACCTTCAACTCTTCTCAGTATCCTTGCCCTTGCATGTTTGGGGAATTCTTTGATTTTTTTTTTAAGTCCAAATGAGGGGAAAATCAAACTCCAATCTGCATATCATGCTTTCTGTACATGTTTAAGCTATATTATCAGAGTCCTCTCTCTTTGACTCTGAGGCAGGATTACTTGCCCCCACCCTCCTCATAGTTGCAACATTCCCTCATTTTAATCCCACAAAGACCTTCAAAACAGCTCACCATTTCACTACTTGAGCCCATAAGAAATGTAATGTTGTGCTATCATAACATAAGTCCAGTTTTTAATGCATCATTTGCTCTTCCACCTCAGTAGAAAATGATGTCATAGAAACACTGTGGTGGTCAGAACTTCTGCATACATGAATTTGGGTCACAGGAGAGAGAATTGTGCTGAGTTTTAATATGCCTATATGACCCTCCAGAAAGTTACAGTATTTTCAATGTGATCAAAATTATTTGAAGGTCCCTTTAAAATATTCAAATTTAACTTACACCAGAATGTGCTGAAGGATTTTCTGGGGGAAATTGTTCTGTAAGTTTCTGGCTGTCCTTAGCATCCAAGACTATGACACTCATCAAGATACCTTGTTCTGAATCCCAGAAGTAGTTTTATAACTGCTTTTAAAATACTCACATTTTTGCAAGGTGAAAGCCAAAGGTAGATAGTGCTTTAAAATTTGGATAACAATTTAGCGTAAGTAGCTCATCTACAGCACATGGGGTAAGGTAAAGCTGAGAACTGATCTAGAACTGGACTTCCACATGGTTACACAATAGAACCCTGTAGCCAGCACACTTAAGAATTATCAGTGTGCCTTCTCAAATAAGATCATATCAGGGGCATTTGATTCAATTTTGAATCTGTGGCTGACAGACCATAATGCTGTCAGCTGGAAGACCTGTGTCACTGTGCAATTGATGAGTCAATGGCAGTCATCTGTCAACTGTGCTTAACGGATGTGGGTTCAGTCTTGAAATTTGTATAAAACATACTGTCGCATAGGAAAACACCTAATTACAGGAAAACAGCAACTTATAACATCATATGAGAGCCAAAAGTCATCAATTCATACATGTACAAATTGACAGTTGATGAATGCTATAGACATGTATTTGAAAGAAATCCCTCAAAAGTTCTAAAACTTGTGTTACATCAGAACTGATTTAAAATCTACACGTGACTTGATGTATGATATGTGCTCTGAAAAATTATTCTATAACAGTGTTGGTACAAGAATTACATCAAATCAAATACTGTATGTTTATTTCAATGTATTTATCATGTTTCATGCATTTAAAGAGAAATGTGTTTTAAAATAACCTGTGTCATGAATAAGAGTCTCTCTGATTTGCACTGAAAACTTAAAACCAGTAAAAGTTTACACAAGTACCTTACTCTTGAAGATTTGGGAGTTGATTTTTCCCCAAAACAATTATTTAGCTCCTGCCATCTCTACTTATTATTATTATTATTTTAATTTTAGTATTGTCTTTTATTTTAAGTCTGCGTGCACTGATGCTACTTTGTTTATCAGGGAGAACTCATTAAATTCTTTAGAGGGAGCAAACTTTATTATTTATTTATTTACCAAAAAAAAAAAGCCATCCCACTACCAAGTGGTCGCTGGGTGGCAAACTTCTATTCAAACAAAAATGATTTTATTTCATTTAACTTTTAGATTATGTTTCTTTTTAAATTGTTTCCACACACCCCATTAACAATTTTTTTAAAAAAAAAATCAAGTTCAAGAGAAATAGCTGTTGCACTCTAATATGCCAGTGGTAGTCTTGCTTGAAGATTCAGTGAATAGTGCCATTCAATGAATCATTACAGTTGTCAGATGATAGCTACTGTGTTTGAGACACTCATCACATAGTGACTTGCAGTGATATAGATGTTTTGTGTCCCAAAAACAGGAGACTGTGGGACTAAAGGAACTACCTGCTCAGTTTATGGACATGTTAATGCGTTGTTTTAAAGTATCTGAATTTACCCACAGGTCTGCAGGCAATGAAGATGTTCAGCGTGGTTTTGCATATGCCTTTTTATTCTGGTTGCTATAATTTCTGTTATAATTAATACCACATGTGGTGCCCAATGCTAGTTTTAGCTTCTTGATACCCTGCAAGGCCGTGTCACTGAATTAATAAGGTATCTCAATTTACGCAGTGTTTGGAAGAAATGAGAATGTTGATACACATTATCTTGTTATAATCTTTAAAACAGCCTTGTAGCATAGGGCAGTATAAACACTATACTGTACATTTTTTGTATTCAATAACATGTCATGTCAGTATTGTGTGGCAAATAGTTCAGGATCAGAAGTTTAAAGGTAGTGGCACATTATGTCTTAGACTACTTATCAAGTACTTAGATGAGGTGAGATTGAAACTGACATTTTCTTAATTTATAATTTAGTTTCTTGCCTGCTGTGTTGCACTAGAATGATCCAGCAGCTATAAGAAGTACATGATTCGATGGATTTACAAATCTATACTTAAAAGAACCCTTTCATAATCTAACTAGGCCATAGATGAGGATGTCAAACTAGTGACATGATGAAGTAAGAGTGTAGCATTGGGCACCATATAAAGTTGTTACACCTTTTAGCAACTTCACAGATGCATTTGATTTTCAAAATTCAAAAATTCAAACTAGCTTTGCTTTCAGTAATATCATAATGCCTTCTGCTTTTCAACGGCTTCATTTAATTTCAGGGCTTTTCTTTTATTTTCCTTTTCCTTTTTTGGGTCTGTGTGACGGTGGGGAGAATGAAGGTAATATTAATACTGAGATCTTACTATATCTGTCACCGGTAAATATTAAGGTTTTTTTTCCTGACACAAGTCATTGTTGATTTCACTGTTATAGGGGAAAGGCTCTAGGGCGGCAGATAAGGCTGTTGCCATGGTGATGAAGGAGATACCGAGGGAGGAGTCTGCAGAGGAAAAGCCCCTCCTTACTATGAAATCACAGGTGGGCAGAATGGTAGGAATTGAAGGAGAAAGCTGACATATGTTGATTTTCATAGAGATGAGACAAACAATTACCCTCGACTGATCTCCATTCTTGGAGTAAGATGGTTTTTGTTTCTGACATTAATGGCAAAAGGATGATGGGGAGATGTTTAAATGTAGCCACTCTTTGTCCCATATTATATTGCTGAAAAAAATTGCTGTTGCTTTTCAACAGTTAACACGGAAATAAATGTATTTCTAGCTTTAGTCAACTTTCCTGCGAGTTGGTTCCACAGAAAAATATCTGTGAAATAAGCATTTTTAAAATGAAATACGTTTATTTAAAAATGCATTTTTCATTGCCTTCTTGGGCTGTCATAAGGCAACATAAAATACTACCAAAGTATTTAAATTTTATTACAACAGAAGAATCTGAAATAAAAAATAAATTATGTAATCTGTAATGTTATAATAGTGAGGGGATATCATTCAGGCTTCATGAACTCACATTTTGTATATTATTACTTTGGGAAGTAAATAATAATCGTAATGACAGATGTTCAGATGAAATGATTTCCCGAACTTCAGTGTGCATATGTCAGTTACCACAAAAGTATCTATAAGTGATTGAAACTGTCAAGTGTGATACATGCTGTCCATATTTCCATAATGCTGTATATATAAATGCACATTTGTAAATTTCAAAAAAGGGCACTGAGAAATTCCTTCTCAGCCACAGCAGCAGTCTCTGATTTGTCTTCCTGTGTCATGAACCCAGATGGACGTGGGCTGTATGAGACCCAATACACCCATATATCCTATCCAGGCATTCTGGCATTCTAAACACTGCAACTGGACACAAGGCCAAATTAGATACTTAGGCAATTTTTTTTTATTCCCTGCAGATTTTCCCTTTCACAGCAGGATTTCATTACAGATGTGTGATACAGCAATTAGATGTAACAAATCCCTCTGTTTAGTCTCCAGTTTGGCAATCTTAAGAAGTGGACAATGTTTCACGAAAGTTTTTCATTAAAAACAACAATTGCTGTTTCATAGAATCATAGAATCATAGAGTTGGAAGAGACCTCAAGGGCCATCTAGTCCAACCCCCTGCCATGCAGGAACCCTATCACAATATTTCCAACAGATGGCCATCCAGCCTCTGCTTAAAAACCTCCAAGGAAGGAGACTCCACCACTGTTTGTGGCAGCATATTCCACTGCCAAACAGCTCTAACTGTCATGAAGTTTTTCCTAATGTTCAAATGGAATCTCTTTTCCTGTAGTTTGAAACCATTGCCCCGAGTCCTAGTCTCTGAAGCCATGGAAAACAAACCTGTTCCCTCTTCAATATGACATTCTTTCAAACATTTAAACATAGCTATCATATCCCCTCTCAGTCTTCTTTTTGAAAGGCTAAACATTCCCAGTTCCCTAAGCCGTTCCTCATAAGACATTTTCTCCAGACTCTCAACCATCCTGGTCACCCTCCTCTGCACCCGCTCATGGTTGTCAACATCTTTTTTAAATTGAGACGCACAGAACTGGACACAGTACTCCAGGTGGGGTCTGACAAGAGCAGAATAGAGTAGTACTATCACTTCCCTTTATCTAGACACTATGGTTTGTTGATGCAACCAAGAATTGCATTGGCTTTCCTGGCCACCGCATCACACTGCTGACTCATGTTCAATTTGTGGTTTCAAATGCCCCAATGTCTCCCCCAACCCCATCCCCCCAGCTTGGTGCGTGTCTGTGTTTCTTGTTGAAATGCTTGCACAGACTAACATGGCTACAGTTCCAAAAAAATATGACTTGAAAATGTAGTTTACAAAGTTGGCTTGTTTCAATAAATTATGATTTAAGGGCTAGGATTCCACCAAAATTCACTTATGTGTAAAAGGGAGCAAAATCATCTGATCTCCTTGTAGCACACCAAAGAAAGAAAAGGATGGAGTTACTGCACCTACATCATAGGTCAGGTTTTTAGTGATTTCAGTTGAAATAATACACCACGAACAATTAAATTAAACTGAATATGAATTCAGTAATAATATGGGCATTAACTATTTTGATCTACTAGATTGTAACTTTGGTTGCAACCATATATGAAAGTGTCCTATACTTAGTCATAACATTCAGGGGGTCTCAGGCTTCCCAAGATCAGGTTGTCTGATCACCTGAAAGTTACTTCTTCGCTTCATGTTGCTCTTTAAATGTTAATTGAATGATTTGAAATCTACAATATTCAAATGCTCGCTAAAACGTTCATTGAAGGTCATCCAAATTCTAAGTCAAAGATTTGATTGGTTCCTAATAGCTGTCAACCTTATCCTTTTTCCTTCAGTTTTCTACTACTCATTTGCAATGCTGCATTACTGTATATATACAGAAACTCAATATGTGGTTTGGTATCATCACATGTAATAGCTTTCTTACATGGTCTACATGGGAAAATGTATATCTGTATACATTGTCATATGTAAAGACCTTAGACAAGCTCTGGGTTTTGTCTATATGAGTGGACCTTGGAAAGCCATTGCTAATCACAATTTAATGTATATATGCCTGACAAAAGCTGTATGTGTGGTCTTCTTAAATAATGTCACACATGGATATGTCAACATAGGAAAAACCTGTGTGAACCAGCTGTATCCTAAGATATCTGGAGAAAGGAATAGGATGCTTTCTTTTTAGATATTCTATATGGGTTTTATATAAATCACTTGGTGTATCTTAGATATCAGGACATCTGTTTCATAACATGTTCTGTGCCCCATTTGTAGTGTTTGTGCATAACAACTCACAAAATTCATTTGCGATACCACTTTTCAAAAGTAAAATGTTTTATGTGTATATTAGTCCATGTACACTTTTTTGCTCACGGTGTATGAGTCGGCTTCATCCTTGTTATGCACCAGTAGACCACACAAAATCAAGAGGAGGCAAAATCCAGAGAAGGAGTGAGTATTTTTTGATAACCATCTCTTCATTGTGTGTGTCTGTATAGCAATAACCGGATCATGTTCCATTTCTCACTTGTCCACCTGTTCCCTAAATGTCTTGCTCTTCTATGATGCTTTTGTCTTGATGTTGTCCCTGTGCATATGTTGTTGAGAACATTTGTCTGACATATTGTAATGTAAAGCCTTAAAGAAAATCTGAAAGCCTTGAGCCCGCTTACCCGTTAACAGGGAAGACACTCTCTTTTCCAACCACAATTCTTTTTGCTGTTATTAGATGGCCACACTGCATTTGTAAGGTATGCAATCTTTCCTTATGTAGCATTATTAATTACACATACACAGAGTTTGGGGTACAACCATCTCTGGTCCCAGGCTGCGTGTCTCTGTGAGTGAGTGTGTCCGTGTGTCTCTCTGTCTCTCTGTGTGTCTTCATGAGCCGAGTGTGTATGTCTGTCTGTCTGAGAGCTGCCTGGGACCAACGCCTTTATTGATAAGAATAAACAAGTACACAAAATGGGAATGGACAGAGGAAATACGGTAATGCATTACATTGGTGGGGGGAAGAAATGCACCTTATCTCAGAGGAACATACTTAGCTAGTGGAGAGTTCTTGATAAGGGAAGAGAGGAAGGGGCTTTGGGGGCTTGGGTCACGGAATAGATGTGCCCTGATACCCTGCCATTGTCTTTCTGGCATTGCCATCTGCTTTGCCACCTCCTTGAGCTAGTAGGTCATCTCAGGGACAGCTCCAGCACACTGGGTTCCTGCTCGGTCTCTGGAAATCCAGGCCTTCAGCTTCCTTGGTGCTTGCCAACTTATTGGGGTTCAAAGTCTGTTGGGGTATGGAATCCCCACATTATCGTTCATTAGATTGCCTTGATAATGTGTTTGCTTCCTTTGCAAGAACAGCTTCTTTGTTGTAAAACATTTATTTTTTTTAAGGAGAACAGTGGGTTAAAACTAGTTTAAATAAATACATAAAAATATAACCTCAGTTGTAATGGTGTTGAATTGGCAAATAATCAAGCATTCTGATGTCTAGATTTTATCCATTATCTTTCCATTGTTGGATGACAATCTGAGGATGGGAAACCATGCTATCTCATATCAGTGGTTACCCCTCTATGAAGATGATGTATAAATTGAGCTTGAGAAGTAGACATCTTAAACAAGGGCCATTTTGTCAAATCCCTTGCCCCAAAGCAGGATCTAACAAGATCTTCTCCAGCATATTGTCTTCTGGATGTGTTGGGTAGGATGGTGGAAACTGTAGCTGAGCATATCTGGAGAGTATGAAGTTGGGGAATTTTCATAATTTTGATTAGGTGAGATAACATTAGATAAGCAAATGCCATAACTTGCACAGCTTGTCTCTTGAAATTAAATCCGTTTTGGGATTTTTGGGCATGCACTAGTCTGGTGGGCTTGTTAAAATACAAGCAGAGATTGCAAATGAAAAGCCACTGTTTGCTGTTGGCTGTCTGCATGGCATAACTACACAATAGCATTTTGGCCAATATATAACCCTAAGCCTCCTGCTAATCTAAAATATGATACAATTTTGATGGGGGTCAGAAATTGCCCCAGGGCTCATTTAGTGCAAGTTTTGTTGTCCTTGTAAGGAGAGGGTTAAGAAACACTTGTCCTCCTCTTCATGTACAATTTCTCAGAGTAACTAACATAGTAGAGGCTTAAAAAACCAAGGATTAAAAAATACCATATACACTCAGTCTGGTGTGCCTGAGGGCCAAATATGGGGGAAACCATACCAAAAACTACCAAGGCTCAGATCATTTCCTATAGTTGAAATAGGTCAATAAGATAAACAGATTATCAGGAGTTGTTCAATTGTAGTGGAAGTATAGGGCGAAATCTGGTTGTTTAAGGTCAGGTAGAGGTCTGATATGACATATGATCTCAAGTAATCCTATTTGGGTGGCCTCTATAAAATAACCAAATGAATAAAATAAAGTAAAATGAAATAAAATCATCCTTTTAACCTCCCCTTCTCTCCTCTTCCTTCTGCGAGAAAGTGTTCAATTTTAAAAAATATATTTCTTGCAACAGATACAGTACATAATCACTGTCCTAACAGACTTTTAAAAACTCTTTGCTTCCTTCATCTGTCCCTCCACAGAGGAGTAGAGGAAGTGTTTAATTTCCCAATATTGTAAAGTGGCTAAGCTGTTTCCGTAATTCACTGAACAATATTGGGAAATTGAAAGTGGAATAACATTTAAAACTGGAAGGTCTGCTTTGATTTGATTCCAGCAATTACACAGGCTGGAAATAAACCACAATGGAGCAATCCTACAGACACCAGAAAATAGTAGCCCTGACAAGGATCCAGAAAGGTTTAAGTAGGAATATTCTGGTGACTTGCTCATTTATTCTGGCACATACTTTATCTGGTCACCTGCTAAAGTAGTGAACATGCCCATCCCTGGAGTACCAAATAGTCGTAGTAGGACAAATGACCATATGATCATACCCTCAGATAAAATTTACTGTAATTGAGCTCTAGTAGTTACTTGGAAGGATGTGATCTCAATATACCGCTTGATAGTTTTACAAAAAAAGGAAATAAAGGTAGTGAAAGAAAAACCAGTTATGTTGCGGAATATGTGCATGTACCGGTTTAAAATCCAAAACAAAACAGCAACAAGGAAAACACTACCCCTAGACCAGGTACAACCTTAGTGCGGTGAGTCGCACTTCGGGAGGCGTGGTCGCACTTTATTTTGCATAAAGCGTGACGGACGTGGGGGAACAATTTTATATTCCGCAACTCAGCGCATTTTTCTGGAGCATCAAAGTGGACGTGAAGTAACGGCCTAAGAGTGAATGTGCCAGTACAAGAACTATCCATATCATCCTTGTTGACACCGCACTGGATTTAACACTTTAGGCTTAATGCTCTTATAGGCAGTTCCTCTGAAATATTTGTTTGGGGCAAATAGGGCTTCTTCATATGTTGCTATTTTTAATTTGCTTCCTTCAAAAGATAGTCCTTCCTGCTGGGTTTGCAGGTCTTTCTGTTCATTTTGTTGGGTGAGATGACTCTGGGTCTCCCCCTGGAGTCTTTCTCTAATGGCACCACTGAAGCGATGATATGCAGCATAGATTTCTACTGTCTAGCATGGATAATTGTATTTGAAGGACTGCCAGTAAGCTTTTATTACTCTATCTAAGCCATTGCCATTATTAGATAATCAGAGCCAATTTGTACGTTAAGTATAATCTCTCTCACTCTCTCACTTACACACACACTCTTTTTGTAAGTATATATAATTTCAGCCACTCTGTCCCCAGAAGAATGCTTTTTAAAAAATGCCTTGAAGCAACAGACCTGAAAAATTGGTTGGTTGCCTCAATTTAAGCTGTCTTTCACTCATTCAAATGAAACAGTTTTCTTCACTTAATCAAGTGATGTTGTTATATTTTCCCATGCCATAATGGGAGTTTAAATGTTTTTGAGAAGTGTGAATCTTGTTCATTTTTTAGAAGACGCTAAACAGGAATGTTACGCTATTCTGCATTTCAAGGTAACATTATTATTAGGAGCCATAACAATTGTATTTTAAAGCATTTGTGTCCTGTCTCAAGCTGCTCAAAGTGCAGCTAACATATATCACACTTAAAACAGATATCAGAAGCAAATATAAAACAAGAAAATTAGTTATATGCTGAAGCGTAACATTAAGTAATTTTAACAATATAAAAAGTAGCATAGTTACTGCTAAATTACATGTGCCCTTTTATTTTGCACTGAACATTTTTAATGCAGAATGCAACAAGTGGCAGAATTGATAATTGCAAGAGATATAGAAAGGAAATGTAATCTCTTTCTCTCCTCCTCTAGTTCTGGAAAAAGAATTCCTCCTCTGAAGCTGATGCCTGCACTGGGAGATAATTGCATTAAACCCATATTCATGGTTCAGACACAGAAAGACATCATTTAGGCACACTGAATTGGTTTGGATTTTTTAAAAGAAAACTAAGAATCTGTTATTTAAAGTGAAACGTTTTGTTTACACATTACCTCTAAAATACCTTTTGATTAATAAAAATATATGCTCAGTGAATACTACATCTATTTAAACTAACATCCCTTGAAACCAACCTTTTAATCATCACAAATAACAGCCTGATTAAACTAAATAAATGATGACATAACCAGCTTAGGTGTCTGGCTGTGGAACCCTGGGTGGGGAGTTCAATTCCTCTCTTCTCCTCCTTGACAGAGGCTGGTCTCAGTTATCCATTGGGTCCCTTCCAGTTCTGTAGTACAGGCCTGTCCAACAGGTAGACCGGGGGCTACCAGTAGCCCGTGAAGGGTTCAAAAGTAGCCCGCCAGCCATCAATAAAAAATGTGAGGGGATAAGTTCTCTACCTCTACCTCCCCCACCCCAAGGACCACCACTGCCCCAGCAAAGCTCTGGGTCTGCCAGCCCACTGTCTCAGCCGAGCGGGGCAGTTCAAGGGCTGCTCTACTTAATGAGCATATGGTCAGAACAGATAAAATTCATAAGTAGAGGTTTTAGCGTAGTAGCCCTCAGGCACTTTCATCTGGAAAAAGTAGACCTCGGCCTGTTCAAAGTTGGACAGCCCTGCTGTAGTATATGTTGATGATTGTTAAGAATAATGTCACCATGCCCTTGTTACTTCCAGATGTTACTTTCAACTTTTTGAGCTTCTTGTTGAGCCATATGGAACGCTAGAGTGTTCTTATAAATCTTAATTTGAGGGTGACAGGCTTGTAAGAGCTAGCAAATTTTGTCAGTAGTCTATATGCATTTTCTTGGTAAGGATGAAAAACAGAGCTGTGAAGTTTTTTGTCAAAAGAGAGAGAGAGAACCCAACTCTTTAGAAGAAAGCTAAAGCTTTTAGACCATCAAAGATGTTCAGGATGGCTTTCAGATGTGATCTACATCTAATTGTGGAATGAAATTATACAAAAGTATAGTAATGCTGGCCTAGAGGTGAATTATATAGATTACAAACCTTCTAACCTGTCTGCTACAGAGAATCCAGTGTTAATCCTAATGAAGTTTACCTCTTAATAAGGGGTTGGAGATATTTTCAGAAATTCATCCAGAACTTTTGAAATACTCTCTAAACTCCATTATTTTGTTGCAATGCTATGATTTTTTTAAAAACCATGTTTTCTTTTTGGGTATATGTTGGCTTCCAGCTTTTTAGAGCAGCTTTTATAATATTATGCAAGTTAGCAAACTATATTTTGAGGATATAAATGCTAGACATATCAATTGTCTTTATACATAAACACAATTCCAACCAGGTGGCATTAGCCTTGGGGGGAAAAAACAAAGCTATCTTTGCTATCATGTACACATAAGATTCTATAATTGGAACAAAAAGCAAGGGCAAAATAAATACAAATACTGTAGGCTTAGAAGAACAGGGTGAAGTATTTTCCCATCTGTGAAAGGCACTTTGCCCAATATTTTGCACAGTTCCTCCAAAGATGGAGATAAGAAGAATATGCCTAGGGAAAAATCAGAACTGGTTTTTAGTGTGTCTTTTCGCAAAATGTCTTGTTTGATCTGTCTTAGCTTGGTGGGCTCTCCCATTCTGAATGAGAAATGACTTGCGCCATCAAGTCATTTCAGACTTAGGGCATCCCAATAGAGTTTTCAAGGTACATGAGATACCATCATGTGAGTTTCCACAGATGAGCAAGGCTTAGGCAATATGTGTGGTGGCAATTAAGAGTGGACTTGGCAGGGAACAAGGAACTTATAAGGAATTTTGAGCCATGTACTTAATATGTCCTTTGAACAATCATGGAGATGCCCTGCTTTGAGGAAATTCGACACATGCTTCTTAACCACCTAGTTGGGAACATATATAGAAACAAAAGAAGCCCCTTTTATCTCTGAACAGTAGTTGTAGTCAACAGCAAAGAACATTGCCTGCTAGAAAATGGTGGTGTTGGCAATGCTTCATTCTTTCCATTTTCTTGTGGTGCCTCATGGCACAGCGGTTAAATTGCATTACTGCAGTCAAAACTGTGCTCACAACCTGGGGTTCAGTCCCAGGTGGCTGATTCAAGGTTGACACAGCCTTCCATCCTTCCGAAGTTGGGGATTGAGCCAATGTGTAGCCTGCACAATTAAATTGTAATCTACCCAGAGAGTGCTTTAAGCACTGCGGGGAAGTATGTAAGCAGAACACTTTGCTTCTCTCTTACCATTTGGAGAAACTATGGGTTATCCGAAGTTTTCCAGCCCAAGATGACAGCTCTGGGACAGCAGGAGTGTCAGGGCTGCTGCCAATAGCAGTGGATACCTACCATGAATCAAATTTCTGTATACTGTAGATTACAGTATTTTGTTTCAGGCAATTAATGTATAAGATATGGGTCATTTAGGTCATCCGTTTTCAAAGGAAAGCCCTGGCCTATTTGAAGGAGGCCACAGACTGAAAACATTTCTTCACGCACCATCATATATGGTTTGTTATGCAAATCATACAATCTTGATCCCGCCTTCATAATGTGTTTAAGGCCCTGGCCAAGAAAAAGGTTGAGAATTACTAGTTAGGTTTACCTGTAACCCCTGTACTCACTCTAATATTGTGTGTGTGTGTGTGTGTGTGTGTGTTGGTGTGTTGTGTCATTAGTTGTGACTGACTCTTCGTGACTCCATGTCCATGGAGTTTTCTTGGCAGGAATACTGGAGTGGCTTGCCAGTTCCTACTCCATCTAATATAGTAGACACCATGAAAAATGTGCAGTTTTCATTTGAGTTTGTGCTTCAAGGCACTTACTTATCTTTATCAACATATGAGGCTGAGAAACAGTAGACCTGTTCTATTTTCCAACTTGGACTGAAGTTATGCCTAGAGCTTTTTTGTCCTTCGTCATGTTGTAATGTTGACAATTATAATTCTTGGAAACCCAGGGCTGCTTCTAATAGTTTCCATGTGAGTGATGGAGATTCCCCTAAAGAGGCAAGCCTAGTTGTACACACCTTGTGTGTACAAAATTAAATCCTTAACCCCAACCTGGAAGTCCTCCACTGTCAGGGGACAGAATGGCATGGAGTTTAAGCATGTAATCTTCCCCTCCAGGCAATTCAGTCATGCTTGCTAAACTTTAAAACATTTATTTTTCATAATATCTTTCAACTTTTGACTTCACTTCCAGTTATCCACTGACACTGTCAATGTCTGAAAGTACATACTTCTAAATCAAATTTGCCCTGGTGGCAAATTTTGTCATCCAAATTGTTTCTCAAGAACAAATGGCAGTTTCTTTGAACACAAAATGTGTGATTGTGATAAAGGGCTTAAAATATAAGGCAATTTCAACTTAGATAAGGGTGGCCATCTTCAGTGTACATTGTCGGTGTAGTCCTGGGTATTCACAGGGTCACACTGGATTGTATGTACATACAGTATTAGAGATTGCCATTATTAGGTGAGGGAATGGAACATCTTTGTCACATCATGAACTTTTTACATCTCCCATAGTTTACAGATTAGCATGGTTAGGACCGTGAGTTGTGTTAAGTTCTTCTGAATTGTTCCAAGCAACTGAGAGTTGTGGTTTCTGACCAACAGTTCCTACTCGGAACTGGTTCATTCTTTACTCATGAACAACTTGCTTACTTCTGGTTGAACAGCAGAATGGACAATTTATGTTTGAAATCCATCCCATTGTCAAAATGCAAGATCTCATACAGGGCCAATTCTCTGGTGAAACAAAGACTAGTCTAAAGTTCTGTCTAAACGCTGGAATATATACTGAAAAACCTTGGGGATAAATAAAGTGCATCTGTCATCGTACAATCAAATTTGTCATAGGCCAGTGATGGTGAACCTTGTAAAGACCAAGTGCCCAAACTGTGATTGAAACCCGCTAATTATTCACAAAGTGCCAGTACAGCAATTTAACCTGAATACAGGTGGCTGTGAAGGGACAGTGTCGGGTGCCCACAGGAAGGGCTCTGAGTGCCACCTTTGGCACCTGTGCCATAGGTTCTCCAACGCTATCATAGGGGATTGCTAATGCTGGAAATATCAAATGCAAGCCTGGTTGCACCGATCTAGACTTTAAAGGGAGGAAAATCATGTGACTTGGAAGCAGAGGGAAAATGCTATTGGCTTTCCTGAAGGCATGTTTGAGGGTAATCACAGACAGAAGTGGGGATAAAGTGATGACTTTGGCTTCTGTTGGTTGGTTTGTTAGCATATATCTCAAATAGATATCTTGGTGGAAACCCTTTCTTTTGGAATGGTTTCCTCACTCCTTTTCTCCAGCCAGTGCAGGTTGAATCTCAAGATATTGAACATGAAATGTGCACCATTGGTGCACAATCCAGGATTATGCTGATGCTATTGATTGAGCTGACATCCAGTTGGCATCAGCTGATTATGTCTAACCTAAAGAAGAGAAGTCTTCAAATACCTGAAGGGCTCTATTAGCACCAATGGAGCAGAGATTTTGTTTTTGTTTTAAAAAAAAAATATTTTTAAAGTTATATCACAAGCGCAACAAAAATCACAGCAGTACTACATCGTATTTCATTAATACGTTGCTCTTACTTCTATAACTCCACCTGTGCCACCTTCACTTTCAGAGCGAGGTTCTAATTTTTACGTTTTCTACATTTCTTCCCACCCATTTTCTCTCCAGAAACACATTGCTTCTTCTCCTGGTGTATACCTTTCCTTTTCTAAAACACATGTTCCAAACATAAATTCCATAGTTTTAAAAATTATTATTTATTAAACCTCTTCTTACTTTTAATTTACAAGTCAGTTTGTCATTGATTGCCATATCCCACAATTCTGTCTCATTCTTCAATATTTATCTGTCATTTTTCCAGTTCTTTACAAATAATAATCTTGAGTCATTTTCTGTTGCTCCAGGTGGTAGGGTTAAAAAAATGAAATTGATTGGATGCAGGGTTTAGGTTAACAGCTCTTGAGGTATATAAGCAATGGCTGGGTTTATCTGTCTGTAGAAGTTCAGATATTGGCAACTTTTCTTGAATGGTGGGACACACTATTACAGTATGTGGGAAATCTTTTAGGGGCCACAAGAGCGGACAGGACCGGTGGTGGGCACAGCAAGGTCCATTGGTGGTGTGTGTTGGCCAACATTCATATCTACTCCTCCATCCTCAAACACACAAGCAGTCTTTTGGGAATCGTTGGTGGAGTTTGGCATGGTTAGCTTGGAGAAGAGAAGATTGGATGGGATACTATGGCCATCTTCAGAAATATAAAGGACTCTCACTTGGAAGAGCTTGTATTCTCCTACTCCATTAGTTCATAAGGAAGTATACTAATGAGTACAACTTATTGTTAGTGAGATTGCAGTGAAACATTAGGAACAACTTCTTGACTGTAGAAGTTGTTTGTCAGTGGAACAGACTGTCTCAAAACTATGCTTAATTGAAAAGCAGATGGATGTCCTCTGTTAGGGACATTTTACACAGCATCCCTGCACTGACAGGTGTTGGACTAGACTATTCTTAGGGACACTTACAGTTGTATAGTTCATTGATTCATTCACACTCATACAAACGCACATGTCCGCCTAGATACTTCTCCCAATTATAATTGTTATTTCCCCTCTCCCCCCTCTCTCTCACACACACATTCATTCATACACATGTCGACACCTAGGTGTACACAATCTTCCTGTGTGTTTCCCACATGTGTGGTAATTACATCCTACACAGCTGATCCTGTCTGGAATAGGGATTGAACTATATGATTTCCAAAGCTTCTTTCAACACAGTCATGCTGTGATATCTTTCAAAAATCATTCTGAAGTCTCTTTCCCACACCGCATTCTGACCCTTCATCTCCTATCGTAGAACTGAATTGTCCATTGAGTTCCATAATAGATCTAAACAGGGCTGCTCCTGTCCAAGAAACCTGTAATTAACCTCTTGTTTAATGCTTGCTCCCTCCCTCCCCCCCTCTCTCTCACACACACATGTACATACATTGTATGTGTGTATAAAATTGCACAATTACAGTTATCAGTGTTGGGATGGAAATTGCAGTCATTCTATCTGTTTATTAATTGTAGTGTATCATTAGTTGATTTGAGTCAATGTGTTGCACAGTAAATCAAGAAAGTAAGATAATTAACTTTTAAATAATTAAAGACTTTCATTAAATCGTGTGGCCAAATTGTGTGGCTGATACGGTCGTGGAGCTTCAAGCGTCATCTTTACCTTTGTAGAGCATTTCCTAACACTAACATCTCTGGCATGGCTTTTGCTTTTAGGAGAACTTCTAACAGTCTCCTTTATGTGCATTGGAGATGTTGCTTCAACTCATTGGTGTGCAATTAAGATCTCAATGAGCCTGCATGCCCCCCTCGAACACTTAGGGGGTGGGTCAATCCTTTCAGTCCCCCTTTAATAATATGTTCAACAACAATAAAGATCAGTGTTTTACATGTGCTAAGTAAATGCCCTGTAAATGATTAAAATTATTCACTGGCTTCATGGTACATTAAATCTACTTCTTTTTGCATGCACACCCTATTTTCCCCCCTGATCAAGCTTTCTGCATGGGAAAGTAACCACAATTTTACTAGAATGGCTGCTAGAAATGTTCTAGAAGAGTTGTGGGCATCCCACATCCTAGCTACTTGCTTTCATAGAATGCCACTCTTAGGGTACATTTGCACAGTATTTTTCCCTGCCAAGTTTCACAAGTCAAGACACTGAAGATCAGTGTAGACAAGATGGTGAGAGGTCCATGACAGAATCTTTCTAGGCACTTTGACAGAAATAGATTGTTTCTGATATGAACTTCTATCCCACTCGCTGCTGTTTTCTTAATTAACGTTGGGGAAGATAGATTCTTTCCCCCCTTAGGTACAAGTAACAGCTTTGGGAGGCAGTTTAAATGGAGGAAAACAGTGCAGGGCCAAACTGTTAATAGCATCTCCTGCATCCTTTCTGCTTCTGCTATCGCATGGCAGAGTTTTAAAAGGCAAACGTGGTTCTTACATTAGTCTGAGTAAAGCAGCTGTGCTAGGCAGTGGATGTTGAAAAAGTAGAAAGGTGTTGGGGTGATATACTGTACTTTAAATGCTCTGGAGGGAGCTCTCCAGAGTTTGGAAATCTATCTCTAAAAAGTAATGTTATTTATTTATGCATTATGAAAATCAAAACTAACTTGTTACCATAAATCTTGTCACCTAGATTTTTTAGTGGGTTATTATACTTACCCTTCCTTTTCAGTCATATCTTATACAATATCTAAACATCCTGGAACTTGCAAAAGTAGTTAAGAAAACTTGAAAACTTGAAAAACACCACTCAGAAAGTACCTAAAACAAGGATGCAGTGTAGACAGGTAAATACTGTATGGGAAAAGGTATTTCTGCACATAGGAATGTTGTATAAAATAAAAGGTAAACTGTGGTTACTTTTTTGCTCTTGCATCAGATAAAAGATCTTTTCTTATTTCAATTAGCAGCAACATTTATAAAAATATTTTTGCACAAAAATCATTTGCACACAAATGTATTATTATTTTTCAAAAAAATTCACACAAATATTTTCACAAAATGTCCAAAAGATTTCATAATCCTGCCATCGAGCAGGATTCTACTATGAGCAAGAACAAAATGCACAAATAATTCAATTTATATTTAAAAGTTACTTTTAATGAATAAGTGGGAAATATTATAACACTATCTAATAAGAAGAAATAACATAATCACCACTTCCTGTATTGCTTTGGTAACAGAACTTCATTGTGCCTTCATTACAAAAAACAGAAAGCATCCTTGAAGTTTAATTATCTTAAAATTATGCCCCAAACTATATTTTTGTTGAATACACATCCAGTTTACCTTCTTTTTATTTAAAATTCAATAAGACACCCAATTTACCTTCTTTACAAAGTTATGTTAGCATTCTCACATTGCTAATCATCATCATTATTATTGTTACTGTTACTATTATTATTAATGGGACAGGTGATCTAGACTTTAAAGGGAGGGCTACTAGAAAAATAACAAAAAGGTTGCTAATATTTCGAGGGCGAGACCCTCTTCCTGAGAGTAGTACCAATAGGTTATAACATGGCAAAAGAGGGATTTGCCCGGAGTTATTTCTTAGATGTAAGGTCCTTGGCAAGATGGATTTAAAAAAGCCAGGCAGTTTCTTGAGGCTTGGAGCTTGGATGTTGTAGGCTGCATCCGAAATGAATGGGGGGAGGTGTTTTTATTGTCCCAGTCCTTCCAAAGACATGTCACAGCTCATATACACACTTTCACACCTCTCCTCAATGTGGCTCATCGAGGCCAATGGCCCCTGCCTTGCCAATGAAGGGGGAGGGGGTTGGTGCAGAAGGCCCGTGCATTTCATTTGAGGATTCGGTTAACATTTGGTGTAGCCAAATTGGATCAAATAAAAAGGAAAGAGATTACCCAGTGTTACAGTCTTGTCATGTCTCCGTTGATGGTCCATTTGCTTCCTGCTTGGTACGTGGGGGGGGGCGCTCATTCCTGGTATCTCAGTATTTCCACTTGAAGCAAAACAAGTTGAGGAGCCATGTAGCCATCACAAAAACAAAATACAAAAGTGGAACAGGTGATACCTTTAGGCTGCTAGAAAAATAACAAAAATGTTGCTAATATTTCGAGGGCGAAACCCTCTTCCTCAAGAGTAGTACCAATTTCAGTTGACAAACTTAAAATTCCCAGATTGGCTTCCAAAGTCCAGTAATAAGACAGTCCCAGCCCTCAGGCTTACAGTCTAAAAGGCACACCACAAAAGGACTGTTGGTTTCAAAGGACAAGATGGAAGACAAATGTAGCCTTAGGTATAAAGGTCTTACAATACTAAAATTAGCTGGAGCAGAAACACTTTAGGAAGAGAACAAGCCAAATACACCTGGTCTCTCAGCTTTTCAGAGGGGGTAGCTTCTGCTTTCCTTCTGACCTTAACAGGTTGGCTGCTGGTATCTGACAGTGTTATCCACAAAATAATTACTCCCCTGCCCTCCTGTCTAGAATATCTGTATTTTCTGTGACAGACATCATCTCCTTTAATCCAGACTCCATATTTTTCAGTTTACATGGATGTGGATCCATGTTCTAATAGAAATGTGTTTAGAAAGAGATGCTGAAGATTCCTGCCTCCCTTCCCCTTTACCACCAAAGGTTAGAATTAAACTTGCAGAATTGTAGTAGGCAGAATTGGATTGGTTTTTTTATTGTAGGAGGCCAATCGCATGAGTAATTCTACACTTTTTCCAAACTTTGTGCTGCACATCCTTGTGAAGCAAACAACGAGTCCTGTTTCAAAATGGACTATGAACAAAAGGGCAAAAGTGTTTACATGATTACTCCTATACACCTGATTTCCTTTAACAAGATGTTGGCCGTTGGTTTTAAGGATTTTGAAAAGTTTACATCATTACCCTAGCATGTGCTGGAAATTGATGTTTTCTCCTTAGTAAACATGCAATCCTTGTACTACAGACCTTGGTATATCTTGTCCCAGTTTAATCATTACGGTTTCCTCTAAAGAATAATGGAAATGATAGTTTGGGGGAGTGGCCAGAAGTTTTGAGTAGGCACCCTAGTCCACTTTTCTCTTTCCTCACAGTCATTTTTGATTTCCCTTCCCATCTGGCATGATTCACAGGGCATCAATCAATGTTGAGGCACGCAGGAACAGTAATGTCAACATCTGAAGAGCACCAGTTTGAGAAGACTATTGTAGTCCTTCTTACAGCACCAAAGATTGAGGATTCCTGGGAAACAATTATCTATACATAAATTAATATATATAATATACAGTGGTGCCTCAGATAACGACGGTAATTTGTTCTCCGAGGTTAGTTGTTATCCGAAACACGTTATCTGAAACACAGTTTCCCATAGGAATGAATGGGAAACCGTTTAATCCGTTCTGCAGCCTAGGAAAAAGGCACAGACACCTGGTTTTTGGCTCAAAACTCTTTAAAAAGTGCACTTTAAAGGTACAGATGCAATGCCACCTGGGATAACCTTTTTACTGATGCATGCTAGGAAGTCATTATCTCAGGCAGTCCATAGGGAAAATTCATTATCCGAGGCAGCCCATAGGAAGATTCGTTATCCAAGGCAGCCCATAGAGAAAATTCGTTCTCCAAGGCAGACCTATACCTAGGAATTGTGATTCGTTATCTGAGGCAGCCCATAGGGAAAATTCGTTATCAGAGGCAGCCCTATACCCGGAAATTTGCAGTTGTTATCCGAATTATTTGTTATCCAGGGCAGTTGTTATCCAAGGTACCACTGTATATAATATATAAAATTGCTTCCCAGGGAATCCTCAGTCTTTGGTAGTGTAAGAAAGGCTACAATAATATTCTCAATCTGGTGCTCCTCAGATGTTCTCTGGAAGTTGAGTCATGGCTACTGGACTTCTTTTTTGAGAGATAGAAACTTTTCGCTGTCATCCAAACAGCTTCATCGGTCTTCAGATGTTGAGACTACCATTTCTGCTTTTCATAACCTTGTTTCATTATGTACTATAGGTTTCCCTAAGAGGAAATGGAGCAGATATTTATATTAGACCCAGTTATCTTCCTATGACTTCCATTTAGAAGTCAAAAGCTGCCTTAGGTAAATTTAGGATTATCATTCTGGGACGGTACACTGTGCCTATTCCTAGTTAGCCTATTGATGCAATTCTTGACTTACTATTCAGCACTTGATTCAGTGGAGCTACTCTCTAGTTGAGGCTAGCAAAATAGGATGCTGGTCCTGATTTTAATCACAATGGAAGGAGATGTTTATCCTGTCCAATAAGGATGGAAAGGTATGAGTGGTATGTATGTACTGTATTTTATGTAATCATTTTGGTATACGAAATGAAAATATAGACGGGGTGAAGAAAGGAAGGTGAAAGAAAAGGGAAATGGATACAATCTGAGGGGGAACATCTGGCAGTTTTATTTCTCTGCAAAGAGGATATGGTCTGTTTTACACGGAGTCCATGACTGGGAATTCAGAAGGAAGCAGATGTCAGCTTGTAGGAACATCTCCTGCATTGCTTGGGAGCATTTTTGTGAATGCCAGCTTAATTGGATGTCTCCTGTGCAAGGAACTGACTGACCTTACTCATGCAGTCTATGTAAACCTAGGGAAACAGTTTCTGGGAACTGATTGGTTCATAAGTTGGAGACAGAGCTTGGAAAATTATTTGTAAGGGCAACCAGAGATGGGAACTAATGGGGTTTTGAACTACACCTCTGAGCATCCCACAGCCAGCATGGCCATGGTGGGAGTTGTAGTCCAAGAAGCAAACATTTCCCCTTTCTAAGAATAATTATATAGTGACATGGTGATGCCACGGTGAGATGATTCTCTGTGACCCAGTTCACTGTTCTGTTATGGCTTCAGCATGTCATTATACAGCAGTTGTCCTTTTAAAATAGAGCTTTCCAGGCTGTGGTAGACAAAAGGTAACCAGAATCTGTAGCCACTTTCAAAATAGGCTAGACAGGAAGGCACCATCAAATTCGACAGCACCAGTAATATGTTTATGCTGAGAGTTTCATCCTATAAAGGACCTTTGGGTACAGGTTGATTGGCTGCACAGACATCTCTAGATTGTACTGTTAGGGTTCACATTCAATCTTGCAGGAGGTCATTTGTACCCTTAGCCCCCTCAAGGCCTTAATCAGGTTTCATTTTAACTATTTGCATTGCTGGATCACTACACCTCTGCTGATCTTTTTGACTCCCCCACCACATGAACACACACACATGTTCTCCAACTCCAAGTTAGACTGTTTCGACAGCTAAAGTTGACCAATGGTGAGGATAGATCTATTGCCTTGGATCTTATCTTATTTTTTCCAAACTTAATCTAAGTGCTGATTAGAAATCCCAGGGGAAAATATGGATACATATAAAAAGCGGAGTGTGATTGCTAGTGTTCATGGTTTGAATTGATTATCAATCCTGACCAGAGTAGGCCTCCTGATACGAATGGAATTTGTTAGTGTGAATGTTATGTCTGAGTATGGTGACCCTGCTTCGGTTGGGACTAAAATCAGGTTTGTGATACCGTATTACACATGGCTTGACTTAAGCCAAAATTGGACAGAATGTATTTATAGAAAGCTGATGTAGTTTTTCTTTTTGGTTTAGGAAGATGTTCTGGAACATTCAGACCTAAAGTTCAGTGTAAATACTGCCTGGTAGCATTTTTAACAGTTTCATTGTTACTTTTGCTGCCTCATGCTCAGTGGCTATATATCCATTTTGTTCTGTGCTTAAAAACATCATCCATGTTCAGTTCATATGGCCTAAACTCCCTCCCACCCCCACATCCGCTTTCACTTTTCTGTCACTAGCTGGTGAATGAACAGCAAGAAAGCCGACCCCTCCTGAGCCCCTCTATCGATGACTTTCTTTGCGAAACAAAATCAGAAGCTGTTGCACGCCCTGTAACATCAAATACAGCCGGTAAGTAAACGTTGTAATGATTTTGTTCGCATGCATAACACATTTTTTAACATTCAGCCTTTTCCATGCTCTGCTATTCTTTAGAAACTCAATAATTGTGTAGCTTGAAGATAAGTTAATTTTCAGGGCTTCATCCCCACAATCCCTTCAAACAGCTGTAACTGGTAATTGTTTTAAAACTATGTGTATAGTCACAACCGTCCCATACATTTCTAATGATCCTCAATGCCTTGAGACCACATCATTTGTTGGAGCATCATTCTCTCAGAACATTGGCCCATCCCACCCATTCTTCACAGGCCTGAGTGGTCACACTGAGGGAGGCAAAAAAAATTGATGGTCATGGGAAGATGTCTGTGAAGATTCTCAGTCATCCAGGTGAGGTTATCTGGAAATTCAGTCATGGCAACTGGACTTCTTCTCATAAGAAAAGAAGTCCAGTTGCCATGGCTCAACCTCTGGATGGTTATGGGAAATAATGTATTCTTGGCATTGACCCCATCCCTATGGAATGGACACCTTCTATGTCAGCTCCCCTCCTATCCTCGAAGAGCATATTAATGACTGTTCTCTTTTGAGAAGCATTTAAGGACATCCCTGTTTAAATGAATCTGTATCTGTCTTCTCCATTTCTGCTGCTATTTCTGTTACTATTTAGGTTTAATTTGATTTTATGTTTTATTTGTGGAAGTGTTCATTAGTTTATGTGGGTTAGATTATTCCTTGTAATGAACTGCTTAGAGTAGTGCTCAGCACAATGTCAAGAGGTCTATAAACCTCTGAAATAAATAGATAATATAAAGGAATGTACATTCTTTATAATTTGAGGGAAAGGATGAGTTAGCTGGTATAATGGTGTAATTATTGATCCATCTCCCATGTAAGAGCCAATGAGAAGGCATACAGCATCTTTCTGAACTCCTAGGAGTTGTCCTTCTTGTGATCTACTTCAAGCAGTTTTAGTTTGAGCTCTTCTCGTTTCCACCCAGTTCCCTTGATTGTTATATTAGAATGCTCTTCTTTCTGCATGCTCATCTGCTCTTCTTTACACAATCATTTAATCTTCTAATTCTCAAGAATTGCTGCTGCTATTGCTATGGTGTCTGTTTTGCACACATAAAGTTCCAGTTCCAGATTCATTTGGTTGGATTTCTAGGGAGAGCTGGAAATGTCTGAAGCTGCAGGGAGCTCACTGTAACACAATGCCAGCAATTGCGGATCAGGTTGACCAGAAGTCTAGCATCATGGGAGACAGATTCCCGCAGCCCTTTTCTTGCAATGAAGCAACAACTCCAGATCAAAAATTCTGTCTTATTTTTTAGATGGAGAAGTGCAAACCTACTATCATAAAATTCAATTGAGCTCCAGAACATCCCAGAGATAAGTCCATGACCAACATCACCATAATATCAATATTGATATTATTTGGGACACCGTAGGGCAGTGAAGGCGAACCTTTTAGAGACCGAGTGCCCAAATTGCAATTCAAAACCAACTAATTTTTTTTTTTTTTGCAAAGTGCCAATACAGTAATTTAACCTGTATACAGGTAGCTATGAAGGGGCGATGTTGGGTGCCCACAGAAAGGGCTCCGAGTGCCACCTTTGGCATCCGTGCCATAGGTTTGCCATCACTGTCCTAGGGGCACAGAAATGAAACTGGGGATATATACAGTTCACAGGAGGTCCTTCTCCCTTCTTGCCTATTGTTGCATGTAGGCTCTCCTGTTGCTAGTGTTTAAATAAGAGAGATAAAAGATTTGGCTTCCAGCCCAATCACTTTCTATATATAATTTGGGAAGTGCCCCAGCTTGTCTTTCACCTTAGGTAACAAATACTTGAGCTGGCTCTGCTCAGAGGTAGGTCCCACTTATTTTCTTTCTTTCTCTTTCTTTCTTTCTTTCTTTCTTTCTTTCTTTCTTTCTTTCTTTCTTTCTTTCTTTCTTTCTTTCTTTCTTTCTTTCTTTCTTTCTTTCTTTCTTTCTTTCTCTCTCCCTCCCTCCCTCCCTCCCTTCCTTCCTTTTTATATTCTGTACTGAAAATGCACTCTCTGTGTAGTGTACAAAAACCCAAAAATGTCATATTACAAAATCATGAATTAACATACTGTAGGCCCTTGTATAACAAATGGTTTATATAACATAAAATCTGTACAACATAAAAAAATTCCGGAGATAGGGGAAATCTGCTTAACAGAATCATCTATGGGGCAAATCAATACAACATAAAAATGGTTGTGATTAGGGATCACTCTGTTTTCAATGCATTCTTATGGGAAATTTGTATAAAGCAAAATTTGCTTAACATAATTTCATTTGAAATGAATTAATTCCTTCATACAAGGTACCACTGTATTATAATCGACAAAGAGATAAAACACAGTTGTATAGTACAATTTAGTTAGTTAGTTAGTTAGTTAGTTAGTTAGTTGGTTGGTTGATTATTGTTCTGCCCATATAGCCAATTATTGCTTTGGGTGTGGTACAACAAAAGTTTAAAACATAAATTCTATAATTGCTACAGACACTAAACAATAGCATAAATTAAAAAAAGCAAGATGGGCAGCGATATCCATAATGGAACACACAATATAGTATTCCTCTCCACCTGTCCCAGCTACAAAAAAAGCCCAATTACTACAAATAAGTAGCATAATATCCTCTGGTGAAATTGAATTTTGTCCCCAGTTATTTTGTACAGCATTTCAATGGTGATGTGATGGCCATGGTGTATTTGGATAACTTTGTTCTCATTGTACTTCCATGCAATGAAATTAAATGCCATATCCAGTGCACATTATAAAACACATGAAACATAAACACATGAAATACATTCCTCATATTCACATTCTTCACATTCTATTCACCATTGCTCAGCCCTTGTCACATTAATATTGCACTATACAGAAGAATTCAGTATGGCTGCAGCTCTTGATAAAAGCTATGTGGCATTCTCAGAGTTGTAAGCTAAAAAAGAATTTTTCCAAGCTTAGGCTGTGATACATGCCCAAAGATGTGTACATGTATACATGTATGCTTATATTAGAAAATGTGTTTTAAAATTCAAAATGAAATGACATAGACATCCAAGATTAAGAAGTGCATAAATTCAAAGTGTCAGATTCACTAATCCTTTCATTAGTGTTGGCAGATGATCTATATCTATATCCCTAATTAATCCCTCTTTTTTCACAGTATGTCCAGAAATAGAAGATTATTAAATTAACCATAATATTCTAAGTAGTATTTGTTTTCATTTGAAATGTAATAAATGATTGTTAATGAATGCATCACAATGTAGTGTTCTTCACAATGGTGTTTTCATTTTCACATTAATGCATGTGGCTCCCAATTGTTGATATGAAACCCCAAGCCACAAAGGACAATGCTCTTGCTCATGGAAGCATGCAGGGGTCAGCATCATTGGTCAACATCTGAAGCCTGTAGGTCTCAATTGTTGGATGGTGATGCCAAGCAATCAAGATAGCTAATTTCTGTAGGACCTCTTCCCCCCTTTTCCTATTTGCTGTTGCTGCTGCTTCTCGTGCCTCCTCCAAGGATTTGAGCAGCAGTAGCAGCAGCAGCAGCAGCAGCAGCAGCAACAACAACAACAACAACAACAACAACAACAACAACAACAACAACAA
>JAHTLZ010000379.1:56906807-56919905 GCA_023846285.1 Phrynocephalus versicolor | reverse complement strand
GATAGATAGATAGATAGATAGATAGATAGATAGATAGATAGATAGATTATTCTGTTACATTGCTTGTTGTGAACTGCCTGGAGTTCCTTCGGGAAGACAGGCGGTATATAAGCTTAATAAATAAATAAATAAAATACTGGCAGCATATTTTCCACCTCCCATAGATCTGTCAGAGGAGGTCATACTGAGAGAGTGCACCTGGGCCAATGTCTATATCCTATTTGCTACTTTGGCTCTCAAGTTGACAAAGTTTCAGCAAGAATTCATCATTTCCTTCTTAAAACATTTATAATAACATACAGCCATGCAAAACTGAAGGGTGTATCAAAAGAAACGTAGCTCTTTTGGTTCATGAGAATAAATGAAATTTCAAATTCCATGGGGAGGCAAACGTTTCTTGGAATCAGTCTTAATTCAACAAAGGTGTGGAAACTTTCAAGGTCTTCAGAACTCTTCATCAGATTAGATAGTTTAAGAAATACAGTGGTACCTTGTATAAAGGAATTAATTCGTTCCAAATGAAATTATGTTAAGCAAATTTTCCTTTATACAAATTCCCATAGGAATGCATTGAAAGCAGAGTAATCCCATTTTTATGTTGTACGGATTTTCCCCATAGGCAATTATGTTAAGCAAATTTCCCCTATCTCTGGAATTTTTTATGTTGTACAAATTTTCTGTTATACAAGCTGTCTGTTATACAAGGTACCACTGTAGTGGAGTGGGGAGAAGCACGGGAATCCAGAACTTTGCATGATTGCATTAAATTAAAAAAAAACCTATTGAAACTGAATCGGTTATGTTTGATGTGTGAAGTTTTGTCAGCAGGGTTGGATCTTTTAGACCTGAGTGAGCCTGCCTCCCAAACCCAAAGCAAAACAAAAAATGTGGAAAGCTCCTCTAGAGGGGAAAACCTAAAGGCCTCGAACCATAGAAAGAAGTCAGACAATCCGGACCTTATCAGTGTGGATGCTGAGCAGAAAATCCAGCCTCTCAGAGGTCCTGAAAAGTCCTCATTGGATTTAGGTACCTACTCTTTTCTTGATTGCTATCTATCCCACATGTTAGATACAAAATCTTGGGCAGTGTGAAACAACTGCCTTTTTAAAATAATTAATTGATTATTCTTGAAAGAAAAAAGCATGTGGTGAACTCTTCACTTTCTTCCTATGTTTAAATATTTGAAAGGATGTCATATTGAAGAGGGAACAGGTTTGTTTTCCATGGCTACAGAAACTAGGACGCGGGGCAATGGTTTCAAACTACAGGAAAGGAAATTCAATTTGAACGTTAGGAAGAACTTCCTGATGGTTAGAGCTGTTCGGCAGTGGAAGATGCTGCCATGGAGGGTGGTGGAGTCTCCTTCTTTTTAAGCAGACACTGGATGGCCATCTGTCGGAAATACTGTGATGGTGTTCTTGTAAGACAGGGGGTTGGACTGGATGGCCCTTGAGGTCTCTTCCAACTCTGTGATTCTATGATTCCATTCAGGCTCTCTCCACTTGGTGAGATCCACAAGAACGCATTTTCTTTTGCTCCCTGGCACTTTTTATCATCTTTGGGAGAATCCCTTTTTTCTCATTAAGGTGCTAATTACCGTATTTTTCATTGTATAAGACTATATTTTGTCTAAAATTGTTAGACTAAAAATTGAAGGTCATCTTATCCATGGAACTAAGCCAAGGAGAAAACCACATGGATGCAAAACTGTAATTTTGGGTTGAAAAAAAGCAAAGCAAAAGAGTTCTGTTTATTTATAATCCCATAGTGCTTTGTTTATGCAGGCTACACATTGCCTACCCTATGAGCTGGGTACTCATTTTACTGACCTTGGAAGGATGGAAGGATGAGTCAACCATGAGCCAGCCACCTGGAAGTGAACCCCAGGTCTTGGGCACAGTTATATCTGCAGTACAGCAGCTGGGGGTCATCTTATACATGGGGGTGTCTTATAGATGGGAAAATAGGGTACTGGCATTCTTACCCTTTGAGAAGCAAAGTACATACTGTATAAATGAACCTCTCTCTCTCTCTCTCTCTCTGTGTGTGTGTGTGTGTGTGTGTGAGAGAGAGAGAGAGAGAGAGAGAGAGAGAGATTTATTTGTTGATTATTTTAAATGATGAAAACAACCTTTCCTGTGCTTCTTATCCTCAAATATCCCTGCAGAAAAGCAGCAGGTATTGCCATTTTGTGCAATTTGAAAATGTTATATGTGTTATGCAATTGTGCTTGGATTGAGCAAACAAATTGTTCTTGGGTCATGTGGCCTTGCTGTCAGATGGGCGGTATAAAAATCCAATAAATAAAAAAATTAAAAAGAAATATTTTCTTCCTTTTTTGAGAATGCCACAGAATGCCACCGTAGGTCTTGTGGAGCAAGGATAATATTGTACCAAATCCTTGCAGTTGCTTGGGAGGATTAGACAAGGCAAGTTACTAGCTACCACTTTGTGTTTACCACCAGGACTATTTATTTATTTATTTATTTATTTATTTATTTATTTATATACAGCACCAATTTCCCAAAGGGAACTCTGGGTGGTTTACATAGAATAAAACATGTGAAAACCATAAGATGAAAATCAAGCATAAATATAATAAAACAATAAAAGCAGACAAATAGCCTGGTATGAGGCAAAAACCAAATAATAACAGACAACATCAAACACAGCTTTTCAAGTTTTTATTACAACGCAGTCCACAAAGTTAAACTATTTTTAATCCAGAAAAGAAAAGAAAAAGACGGACCAATCAAAGAATTTTAAAAAAAACCATCACCATGCTATTAAATATGCTAGACAAAACTCTCTCTTCCAAAACCCTACATAAGCAAGGAATTGCACAGACCTTGGGAAAATATGACAGGTGCTTGCAATTTCCTGCCTCATTTCCCAACATAAGCTGCCCGGTTGATTCTCTTTTGAACACATTTCGTTCTCATTTGGGAAGTGCTGTGGAAAAGACACGCCAAGGGTTTTGTTGGGGAGAAGTGAAAAACACAGGCATCATTAAGCACTCTCCTACTTGGCCCATTATTCCCCATAAGATTTCTGACTGGCCTTTGAGGGCTTGCAATTAATCCTGCTTAACCCCGTGGCGTAGTGATTAAATGCCCGTACTGCAGATAAAATTGTGCTCACAACCTGGGGTTCAATTCCAAGTAGCAGGTTCAAGGTTCACTTAGCCTTCCGTCCTTCCGACGTCGGTAAAATGAGTACCCAGCTTGCTGGGAGGTGGGGGGGGCAATGTGCAGCCTGCATACTGTAATTAAACTGTAAACCGCCCAGAGACTACTCAGAATGATATGAGACCGTATATAAACAGAACACATTCCATTTTGGGGTTGTAGCAGAGAAGTTCAGGATAGAAGTCAAAAAGAATTTTGTTCAATTTTACACTCTCATTCATTGAAAAAAGACACACTTCAACTGATAATTTATTTTGGAGAAATGAAGTATACACAGAAAAATGTGCCCACTTGAAAATGTAATTCCTACTGTGTGTTAAAAATAAGCACAAGCTCACTTTAGTCAGTGGGGGGAAATATGTCAATTAGATTGAATGTGCAAGTATGAAATGATAACATGGACCAACAAATTCACGGATTAGGAAAATGTGTGCATAAATTTCAGTGCAGGAATAAAAACTTAAATATATCTTGCAAGTTTTTATGAAGCAAGGGCAGAAAGAAAATGCAAGAGAAATCTGGAGAAACACAAGAAAACTGAGACAGAAATACTTTCTTTTCCAAATTTGAAAGAGACAGATCTAGTTTTGGGGGACAGGGGAAGAAGGTGCAAGAAAACATGTGCTTCAACATATTTTCTCTCTCCACAAGGAAATTATCCCTCTAAATTTTCACCAGCTCCTACTCATCACTGATGAAAACAGTCTATTTTAATTAAACGTCCTGGTCCAAAAGATTAATGATTTTCGATGACGCCATGTGAAATGTGACCATTTGTGCATATGTACTGGTGACTGGCGAACTTTTTCCCCCTTCCCAATGTTTTCAGAGGGAAAGGACTGTGTTTCTATAGTGCACCTCACTTTCTTTCTTTTTTTCTTTCTCAGTCAATATTGAGGCACAGCTAGAGAAATGGGATGAAGTGAGGTTTCGTGGAGACAAGCATGCCAAAGGTTTTTCTGCACCTGAGAAAACTCCTGCATCTTCTAGAGCTCCATCAAAAGAATTTTTATGGTAAAGCATATTTATTTATTTATTTATTTATTTATTTATTTATTTATTTAAGCTTATATACCACCCGTCTTCTGGATTGATTTGTACAACAGGACCAATTCGTACGTTGAACAGGATGAGGCAAAATGGCTTCAGGCACTGAGTTTAAAAGTAATCTATTTCAAGTAATATCAGTATTAAAATATTTAATGACTTTGTGTTGAGGACCAATAATGTTGACTAGTAAAGCTGCTAAAAGTATAGGGAGTTAATGGTTGTTCATTATTCCTAAAAATGCTCTGTGGAGTTATTTAGAGGGATTCTTACCCACATGTAGAGATGTAAACTTTCCAGAAACTTTCCGAAATAAAGTGTTTTTCCCAATTTTTCAAAAGTTCTAGAAATATTACATATCTACCCACAAGCTATTTTAAAGATTTCACTAAACATTCATTAAACCCTAACCCTAAACAACGTTGTTTTTGCGCCCCTCCAGCCCTCCCCAACCCCATCGCATCCACCTAGCAAGGGGGGCAATTCTGCAGGTGTGGGGTGTACAGGCATGTGCAGTGGCAATGAAGAGTTGGAGGAGGAGGAGGAGGAGGAGGAGGAGGAGGAGGAGGAGGGCACCACAACCACCGCGCTCACACGCCTGCCTGCTTGCTTGCTTTGCCGCTCGCCTGGCGTGCAGCGGCGGGAGGGCGCAGGGCTTCCTCCCCCTCCTCCCCCTCCAGGTGCCCCCAGATTTCTGCACCCCGGGCAGATGTACCCTTCTTCCCGCCATGCCAGATACGCCCCTGCTCTAGGGTTGTAGTTCTCATCTCTTCCCAAGGTAATTGATTCCCTTTTGTACTGCTCTAACTGTTCAGAGGTTTTCCCTGATAGTCAACTGACGTGGTCTTCCGTAGTGTGAGTTCATTATTACAAGTGCTGCACTTGTGTCATCATCAAGAACCCTCTTCTGTATCGCTACGCTTCAACTCTTTTAAAGTGCTGGTCTATCCCATCTTCCCACCCCCACCCCAGCCCTGTCTTCTTTTCTCAAGATAAGTTCTTTCCTCCTACTGCTTGGTTTCCAGTCCTATCTAGTCCAGCTTCCTGTATCTCACAATGGCCCCACCAGATGCATCTGGGAATGCACAAGACTAGATATCTGTCTCCTGGTACCACTCCCCTGCATCTGGTCCTTGAAGTATCCTGGTTTTAAGCCTGGAGATGACACATCTCCATCATGGCTTGTAACCTGTGATGGACTTTTCCTCCAGGAATCTGTCCAATCCCCTTTTGAGGCATCCAGGTCAGATGCCCTCACCACATAATGTGGCACAGATTCATTCTAGCTTTTTGGCATCCTTCTTAAAGTGTGGTGTCCAGGACTAGTGTCAAGATGAGACCCAACCATTGCTGATTAGAAGGTTGCTCATTGGATTTGTAGACTATACTTCTGTTAATGCATCCTGAAAGGACATTTGCCACATTGCAGAGTGGGTTCATATTCAGCTTATCATCTATAACAAACAATCCCAAGATCCTTCTCACTAGTAGTATTGATGAGCCAAGTATGCCCCGTCTTGTAATTGTGCATTTGGGTGGGGTTTTTTTAGTCATTCAGAGTGAGAATGTGTTGTTATGCCATGGAGATTATTGGTTTCACTGTTTGCAGTATCACCCTGCAATAATGGGACGTAACGTTTAAATGCTTTCTTTGTAGGTCTGCAGAGAACAGATCCCCGTCAGAGCTGGCCAGTGTCAAAACTGCTTTGGAGTCTGATTCAGCCTCGGATTTAGAATTAGCACCTGCACCAAAAGTAAGATGTTATAATCATTTGAAGGGGGGAAGGAGGTGTCTTAAAAGCAAATCAGGACAATCTCGCTGAAATTCCAGCCCAGTTTGTGAAAATAAATAAACATGTGACATAAAACCTGCCAACTCAATATAGAGTTTTCAGAAAGGACTATTGCCATATTATTAGAACTAGAGCTGCCTTAAGAGATGAAAGATGCCTGTCATAGTACAGGTTGCCTCAGCAATCAAAAGGCAAAGATAGGTGACACTTCTATTGTTGTTATGTGCCATTGAGTTGCCTCCCACTTGTGGCTACTCTATGAATGAGTGACTTCCAAAATGTCCTACCTTCAACGGCCCGTATCCTGTCCTAACAGTGGTTTCTTCTCCGTGTTGCAGGTTATTCCACAGAAAAATAAAGGAGTGAGGCACACTGATTTCTTTCAGGAAAAAAATCATAGTTTTTCATGATCCACACGGTCAAAGGCTTTAAAGCAGTGGTGTGAGTGGCATGTATATACCAGTGGTGCCGAACCTCTGGCCCTCCAGATGTTTTGGACCACAACTCCAACAGTCCTTTGTCATTGGCAATACAGGCTTGGAATTCTGGGAGTTGTGGCCCAAAAGATCTGGAGGGCCAAAGTTTGGACACCCCTGCTCTAAAGCTTAGGCTGGTCTTTTTCTGAAATCCTTTGGTGTCCAACAGACACTTCTCTTGGACTACAAAAAATATTTTCAGCCTGTGCAGGCCTTCGTCAAGTTAGGCACCACTTATCTGTGAATGGTACTGAAAAAACATAAGGATTCAAAAAATGAAAGCTAAATGTCTATGCTGATGTGCTTTCTTAAGTGAATTTCAAAATGAGGAACGCAAAGTGAAGCCAAAAGTGATTTCAAATTCAAGGCAGGAGTCAACTCTGGCAATGTTGACTTAATTGTCCCAAAGATCGAAGTCTGCCAGCCACTCGGCATTTCCCCCCAATCCCTCCTTGCCTAACCCGTCAAAAACAAAGCTATGTGTTTTTGACTGGAGATTGTGGTGACACAGAAATGGAGGAAACCTCCCATCAGAGAGTTGGGATAAAAATTCGTTTACCCACTAAGTGGCCATTTACTGAAGAGTCGATCGCGACTGTAACAACACAACACACACACACACATATACACACAAACCATTTTGCATAGTGATAGAAGGAAATGTCCTCAGTTTGCATTCCTGATTGGCAAATTAGCTTGCCTTTGTTTTGTGATTGGTCACAAAACAAAATAAACAGAGTCTTCAATCGCAAGTGTGATTGCTAGGGCACAACAGCTATGGGGGGGAATTACTACCTCTTAGGGCTCTATCCCATGGGTTTTAAAATCTGGATCTGTTTTACTGATCAGCTGGCTCCAAAAATTGTGCCCCCACAGTCAGCGGGGTTTTTTTTTTTAAAGTAACGCCCTCTTAACAGGGTTCCAGCAGGTTTTTCAAGACCCAAGGTGGAGGCAGACGTTAGTTGGGGTGCAGAAAACCCATCCCCCCTTTTTGTTGTTGTTTTACCAGTTATGCAGATCAGCAACATTCTATCTTGCTGTTTCCTCCAGCTGTTGTCTCTCTGATATTTTGCTCAGGAGATAGACAGCCAAGTCGAGGCGAGGAGGAGGAGGAGGAGGAGGAGGAGGAGGAGGAGGCTCACTTGCGGGACAAGGATTAAAAGGACAAGTTGCCTCTTCTGAGGCCAACCGGCAGCAGCCAAGGGCTCCCAGCAAGGGTGTGGGTCAACTTCTGCAGCAGGCCTCCTTTTCCAAAGGCACCTGGGCAAAATCCTTGCCAGCCAGGGACTCTGTCGCCGTGCCAGGGGAGGGGGAGGGGTGCATGCACATGTGGGGAAATCTGGCCTTGACGAAAGAAGAGGAGACTCCCTTCTTGCCGAAGGAGTGAAAGGGAATCCTGAGGCTGGTCCTTCTCTCTCACACACACACACCATTGCGCATGTGCACACACGCAAACACACACACACACACACACCTGCCCGCCCACCTTGTTTCTTGATGGCAGCATCCTTACTCCCACCCCCTTGTCTCTCTCCCCCCACCCCACCACCACGCCTTCCCCGTTCTCTCGCTGGGAAAGCGTGCAGCCTCTCCGCCTTTCTCCCCAATGGCAATTAGCCCTTGCTGCCGCCACCGCTGCCTCGTCATGGCACCTCCTTCCCCTCCTCGGGCGCTCCTCTAAGCCCATGCCATGCTGCTGCCGCTCCCCCTTGGAGCTTCTAGATACGGATTAAGGAGGTGGGGTCATATAAAATGTGGTTACTTAAACCGCTTCCATAGGAACGTGGGAACCGTATTTTCAGTTACATGATGACTTTGGAAAGAAACACGGCTTTTATTATTTACCACCTCTTTCGCCCATGTGATAGGGCCCTTATTGTAGTAGAGCTAGTGTCGTGCTTCATGCAGCCATTAGAGGGAGGGTGCTTTGGGACATCTGCTTAACAAAGCAGTCCACCATATGACTGCGGTTGGCCAGCCTTCTATGGCTTTCATAATTTGTGTAGTTAAAGTAAAACTCTGAAAGGTCATTCATAAAAATTGTTGGCCTATCAAGAGAAGAAAACAAGCAAAAACTCACACACCCATGTAGTACCTACAGGGTGGAAAATCCACACATCTTAATGTAACACTACCTTTCCTTGGCCATAAATACTCTTCCAAGCATAAACCAGAGCGAATCCACTAAGCTTTTTGCAGACCTGCTATGAGATCAATACTGCAGTGAAATATGTGACTCTAAAAAGCGGAAGAGAAGAGGTGAAAAGGCAGTCAAGTAAAAACTGGCACTTCTTCTTCGAGGCATCTGTGAATGTGCACTTGAGGTATTCCGCGCCTGCGCGCCTCCCAGCCGGATGTTCCAAGCTCTTTAGTCCTATAGGTGGCCTCCTCCCTCCTCACGCATGCTCCACACGCGCCCTCCTCAGTTCCTCTTTGCCGCCGCCGCAAACGGTCGCGTTCCTTCGGAGCTCCGTCCTAGAAATAGATAGTTAAGTACAGTTAGTTCTTATTGTTCTTATTCTTTGTTTGTTGTTTTTTTCTACTTACCTGTGCCTCCTCCCCTCCAAAAAAAAAAAAAAGAAGAGAAAAATCCTACATAGACTTCCCGGGATTTCCCGCCAATTTATGGCCGCTCGCGGCCTCTTTAAGACTTGCGCTGCTTGCCCGAACCGTCTACCAGTTTCCGACGGGCATTTCTTGTGCCTTTATTGTTTGGGCGAGGCCCACCGTCCTGCCTCTTGCCCCGAGTGCAAGAAGCTAACTAGACCAGCGCTCAAACACCGCCTGGATAGATTAAAACTCTTTCTTTGCGAGCAGTCGTTACGTGCCATGGAACAACACCGCCACTCCCCCGTTCCCACCTCGCCGGCCTCCAAGTCTTCCCAGGCCTCTAAATCCACCACGAGGTCCGTACCGGCAAAACCACCGGGGGGAAAATCTAAAAAGTCCTCTAAACCGGACTCGCACCCTGCCGCAACCCAGAGCCTTTCTTCCCTGGCGCAGGCACAGAGACCATCTGCTGTGGCGTCAGCCTCTGACCAACAGTCAGCTACGGACCACCCGAGTGCTCGATCCCCCGCTTCCAGCCGCTCAGACAGCTGGGGGGAGGTTCCTAGACGGGCCGTCAGGTCCCTTTCGGCGGACCGCATCCCCGCCAAACGTGCGAGGTCCTTCTCCGGCGATCGCAGCCCCAGGCGTCGCTCCAGAGTTCTATCAGGAGAGCACAGCCCTAGGTGCCGCGGCAGACCTTCGCACAGGGACCGCAGCCCTAGCGTCCACGCCCGATCTCTTTCCAGAGACCAGACGCCTGATCATCGAACTACGGCAGCTACCACCGAGCGCTCACGCTCCAGGGCTCTGTCTGCTGACCGTAGCCCTTCGGTTCGTACCAGGGCTCTTAGAGATCATAGCCCTAGAGATCAGTTCAGGACAGCTTCCACAGATCACATCCCTAGAGACCGTCCTGTCACCACATCCGGGCACTGTAGCCCGCGGGACCTCACTGCCTCGATGGCAGCAGATCAGTGTCACCAACAGCGCTCTTCTAGGGACCATGTCAGACACTCTCCTAGACGTCACGCACCGGTGCCTAAAGACCTTCAGAGGGCGGAACGTGCCTCAGCCAAGACATCTCTACACGTGGAGACGCTCTTTCAAACCACATCTTCTGATCCAAAGTCCTCCCTGCGGCTCTCGCCAGCCTGTCGCCACCGCTCCCGATCCCCCGAGCGTCGTCTTCAGCACCGCCCTTCCCGTCACCGGGCGTTCTACATTTACGACTCTCCCTCTGCCTCTCCTCGGGACGTACAAGACACGCTCGACCAACCCAAGAGGCGTCGTCTGATCCGGGTGGTTTCCTGCTCACCAGAGGAACCCACCCGCCGAGTCTCTAGAGTGGCTTCGCACACTACCTCGAGAGATGTCCCACGATCACCGGACCATCTTACGCGTCGCCACGACTCCCACCGGGTCTCTCGCACCCCCGACACCTATAGGCACCGTACAACATCGTCCGCGTCCCGATCTCGGGCTACACCGCGATCCCAGACGCCGGATGCCTCGCGACACCGCAGGTCTCGCCGTGATCCTTCCAGATCTCAGTCTCCCATCCCACCTAAGAGACTTGCCCGTTCTTCTCGACACCACAGCCCTTCGTCTAGAGACATCACACCTGCCCAACGCCGTCACTCTAGCCGTCATGACTCGTTAGCTTCTATGGACTGTTCCATTGGCTCCCATGACTCGTTCTCTCTGCGGGGTTCCAGTAGATCCCCATCTCGCTCTCCTCACCGCCGTTCACTAACTTCTGACGGCGACAGCTCTCATCCCTCACCGCTAGAGGACGACACCAAACAATACTCTCAAGCTATCCGAAAGGTGGCTAAAGTCATGGGTCTGGAAGTCCAATTACCGGACGCGGATGACCAGTGCAAATTTTTCGGCCACCTAAATAAAAATCGGCCTCCACCACTCCGCCTAGCTGTTATTCCATCTCTTCTTCATAGATCTAAGGCGATGTTTGCCAAACCATCCTCGGTCGCCCTCATGCCTAGGCGCGTGGACAACCTTTATAGGGTTCATGGGGATGACGCTGTTTTTCTCACCAAGCACCCCCATCCGAACTCCCTCATTGTTAACGCTTCTCAAAACCGCTCCAAGTCCACTTCTTCTACTGCTCCTAGTAACAGGGAAGCCAAGAAGCTCGATGTCATTGGCTGTCGGCATTATTCCTTGGGCTCATTTTCTCTACGAGCCTCCAACTATCTGGTCGCTATGCAGGCTTATACCAGGCACATGCTCCAAAAGTTCCCGTCGCATTGGGACGATCTTCCCTCTGACCACCGTTCTGCTTTAAAGTCTCAACTAAGTGATCTACTCACTATCTTGGACTACCAAACTCTAACAGCTCGCCAGCTCGCCGACGCCGCGCTGAAACAGCTTGCTACGGCCGTTTTTCTCCGCCGGCACGCCTGGCTTCGTACCGCCACGATTACCGATGATGCGGGGAATAGAATCGAGGATTCTCCCTTTGATGGGGAAGGCCTCTTTGCTGCTTCCACGGACGAGTCCATCGACAATATTGTCAAGATCCGTAGAACTGTCAAGACCCTTTCCTCTCAGGGTACATCTTCACAGTCAACTCAACGCCCTTCTTCCTCTTACTCATGGCGTAGAAACTACTCCAATACCCAACCTCGAGCCTACCACAAATTCCGTCAATCATTCAATACTCAATCCTCCTATCGCTCTAGCCAGCAATCTCGACAACGTCTTAACCAGTCTTCCCGTCGACAGGACAGGAAGCCCAAGCAACACTCCTGACGTCCTAGTATTTCCTCCGTCGCCTCCTGCAGACATCCGCCTGAACCAGTTCTTTCCCCGGTGGTCTTCCATAACATCAGACAAGTGGGTACTTACCATCATCCGGGACGGCTACGCCCTCGAGTTCATCTCACCACCACCACTCGGCAATGTGATTATCACCAAACCGTCGTCAACCCTGACCGACGAAGTCCACTCTTTATTGGACAAAAACGCCATAGAGCCGGTGCCACCCGGAGATACCTGCGGATTTTACTCGCGGTACTTTACCATTCCAAAAAAGGACGGAGGCCTCCGCCCCATTATGGACCTCCGGTCTCTCAACACTTTCATCGCCACAGCGAAATTCCGCATGACCACTCTCGAATCTATTATCCCACTTCTAAACAAAGGGGACTGGTTCACCGTAATCGATCTGCAGGACGCATATTTCCATATAACCATCCGTCCAATCCATCGCAAGTATCTCAGATTCCAAATCGGCCCGGACACTTACCAATTCAAGGCACTTCCTTTCGGCCTCGCGACAGCCCCCAGGGTCTTCACGAAGTGCCTCGCTCCAGTCGCCGCCCATCTTCGCCTCCAGGGAATCAATGCATTCCCCTACCTGGACGACTGGCTGCTGGTCTCTCCTACGAAAGATCAAGCCATCAGAGATGTGGCATTCACTGTTTCCCTCCTCCTCTCCCTGGGTCTACGCATTCACCCGCAGAAGTCCGTCTTGACCCCCACCCAGACGGTCAACTATATTGGCGCGCTGCTGGACGCCACACAGGGCAAGGCCTTTCTACCCATAGATCGCAGATCCAAGATATGGTCGGCTACCAAATACTTCATTCCCCGGGCCTCGGTACCTGCCCGACTGGCTCAGCATCTTCTTGGCCTCATGGCCTCAACCACCTCAATTCTGCCTCATGCCCGTCTCCGGCTTCGCCCGTTACAAGCCTGGCTGTTGATGCGCTTCAATCCACTGGTGCATCACCCTTCCAGGCGCCTCCGAGTCACCCCAGCGCTGGCCCACGATCTTCGTTGGTGGAACTCAACGACCAACCTCTCTACCGGCCGCCCGTTCCTCCAACGCTATCCTACCATCCAACTAACAACGGATGCCAGTACCACGGGATGGGGTGCGCACTGCCAGGACTTGCATATCCACGGCATGTGGACAGCCGACCAGAAGCGTCTCCATATCAATGCCTTAGAACTCCTTGCCATCCTTCATGCTCTCAAGGCTTTCCTTCCGCTCATACGCGGTCGTACTGTTCAGGTAAT
>JAHTLZ010000379.1:56893081-56905807 GCA_023846285.1 Phrynocephalus versicolor | reverse complement strand
GTGCCGATGCGTTGCGGAGTACCTTGTCAAGGATAGACCATCTGTTATCCCTTAGAGAACATAGCTGCTGTCCTTTCTTGACAGTGCTGAGATGCCCTACATCCTACTTAAACCCAAGGAGCCAAGACCATTCTGTTTTTATTCTCTAAGCACCAGATTGCTGAAAGGTTTCTGGCAGCCTTTATACTTTTTTTTTCTTTGCCAAAAAAGGGTGAGATCTATCATCCCATCTTCATGACAGCACATGACCACTGCAATGGCATGTGTGGTCAGTGTGCTTCTCTCCTATGTAGTAATTACTGTATGTGCTTTATAGGGCTTTTTCACACGACCCCTAAGATCCGCTGGCCACTTAAATTCGGACCAGAGATCTTGGGGGTTCGTTGCTCTTCCTGCGTCCCCACCCCTCCGCACTTCCTTGCTCCTGTCTGCGTGAGGGGAGGGAGAAAAAAAGAGAGGAAAAAATGCAGGCTCACCTCCGTCTGCCGGTCGAAGCCCCGTCGTCGTCCTGATTCCTTCTCTTAAAGGGGCGGGAGGCAAAAAAAACGAAACAGAAGCGAGGAGAGCCCGGCACTCACCAGATTACTTCCGGATCTGGGGATTTTCACCCTCCAAGAGCAGGTACATGAAAAGTGCGCTGGGACGCGCTTAGGTGGACGTGGTCGCACTTAATTTTCTGCAACCTCCGGAGCTGGTGGGGAAACAATTGTAAGCTCCGGAGCTGGCAGCCATTTGCGGCGGAGTTTAGGGGTCGTGTACAAATACCCTAAGTTAGTTTTGACTTAGGATGACCCTTCCTAGAGTTTTCAAAGCATAAAGTACTCTCCTTTTTTGCTGCTGATGGTCTGAGACAGCACAGATTGGCCACTTTCCCAAGGGGGATTGATTCCATGGCGAGCTGTTCCAACCACTGAGCTATGTAGCCAGATTCCTAGGCAATAATGCATTTTTATAGCACGTCGTCACAGTTTCAAAGACTTTGTGGGCATGGAGTGCTTGTAATTCTTTTAAAAGCCTTGAAGGGCAGGACTAGAGAACCAGATGTTGTGGTAGAAGTGTTCCACTTCTACCAATCGCAGCCACTGTTAGGAATGACAAGAATGGACCCAGCAATATCTGGAAGATCAAAAAATTCTACCCCTGTGCTGAAATGTAAATCGGTACTGTTATCCTTGTTAAAGCCCTAATCCGCCTTGAAGATTTGCCAGGATAAAGTGAGGAAGCAAGGCGCTTAGAGCCTTGAGCTCACTGGAGAAGAGGTATGATATAATTTTGAATTATGAAATAACCAAATGAATATGCTTGTTGGCAGGGAACTGGGGCACTGAGAGATCAGCCAAAGCCACTTTATGAGATTAAGAAAAAACACAATTGAAACTGATTTTAATCCTGATTTACAGTGGCCAGTGGTCCCTCTCATTTTCTGTTAGCACTGAGCAGAAACCTTGCCCCATGCAAGCCAAGTTCCATCCACAACCAGAACCAAATGAGTGGCAACACTAGCTGCAGGTGCTCAGTACCAATAGAACACTGCATAGTTGTAAACTTGCATAGTTTAGAGCACTGCTTCTCAACCTGTGGGTCCTCAGATGTCCCTGGACTGCAACTCCCAGAAGCCCCCACCACTCTCTGTGCTGGAAGGCGTTTCTGGGAGCTGCAGTCCAGGAACAGCTGGGGACCCACAGGTTGAGAACCAGTGGTTTAGAGGGAATGTAGGACCCTGGACTATCAGTTAACGAACAAATTTGATGTGTGATGTTTGATCATTTTGATTTGCAGTACAGGGTTCTAGTGGGAATAGTGAAATTCTTATGTTGTCCAAAACCACCATTTCAAGCCCATCAAGCCAGAATGACAACCTGTGGCTTGTTTTATGCTCTCCATCCACTTCAAGGTCATTTGTGAAGGTTCCCATTGTCAAGTAGTTCATTCACCAGAGAGGAAAAAACTAGTTTGGCAGGTAACATGTCCTGGAATTAGGCCTCTGATTTTGAAAGAAAGATGCAAATAACTGATTTATATGTTACCTATTTATATACTAATTATGTGTTCTGCAGCTATGAGGATACCAAGCAGATGTCAGATATCTCACAATCTCAATTTTTAAATGTATTTAGATAGCTTAGGTCTTCCTGTGTGCGTGATTATCATCTCATGCTTCAGCTAACCTCACTCCTAAATTCCTTGCTTATTGTCAACAGAACAGAAAAATATAGGGAAATGTTCTCAGATTCTGCCTGGAGGGAATTCTGATATTGTACCCAGAAATATTTGAAAAATACCAAAACTGAAACCAAACAAAACCTTCCTTGCGCCTAAAGATTGATAAGAGACTCAGAAAAAGCCTGAAAAGGTTATTTAAGAATGCCCCTAAGAATGTGTTAAAATGCCAATTAGAAGTATATTTTGAAAGTAACTAGGACCACTCATTATACCTAAATAACTTGAGTTACTCATATTTTAAATGTATCTTTGTAACTACTAGTTATATTACTTGTTATCAAAAGTAATTAGTTCTACACAATGACATTTCACTCTTTCCTGCTGATTAACAGCCACAACCATATCATCCTCAGGCCAGTTGTTCTTCTAACAAATCTAAACTTAAGTTCAGAGGACATGGTTCTGACTGAATCAAGTCTGGATTTCAGCCCTGAAATTGGATGTAGTATAAATTATATCCATTATAGAAATGGCTTATTGCAAATGAATGACCTTAAGGATAACGATAATCAAAACTCTAATAATGTAAGTAGATGCAGTTTCAGTCCACAGTTAGACGTCTGGCTAATGAGTTTAACCCCAGACAACCATGAGGTTAAGAGCTTAGCATTGCTCTGACCTTTGTTGCCTTCTCTCACAATGGGGCATTCCTCTTCACTGTGTTTGTGAATTTTGAATGTTTAAAAGTTTGTGGGTTTTTTTAAATTAAAATAAAAAGAAGCCTTTAACCTTTGGCTAGAAATCTGAGAATGGAGATGAACAAAGAAGGTGCCAAGAATAGCAGAGAACATACAATTGCACTTGTTCAGGCAAAATAGGAAGCAAAGATTTGTTTCCTATTCGTTTTGTTTGAACCAACTCTGAATCAATGGGGTACTGAAACAAAGACCCAAGATACTTTAATTAACAGGGACAATGTTGTGTCACCTTGACAAACAAAATTTGTCTGCTTTTTTGAAACTAAGCTTGTCTTTACAAAATTGTGTGCTAATTCCCTGGAAATATATGTCATTGTCACAATACAATGACTAACACCTATTGTCCTGCATAGGACAAGCTTAACATTGTGACAATCACTAACACCTATTGTCCTGTATAGCACAAGCTTCCTCTTTCCCACAATTTTGAAGGTTACTTCACGTCCATTCTCGTTCCGGGAGGAAGTTCATTGCGTGTTGACGTCAGTCGCAGTCATGTGGTCTTCTCCCGCTTCTGTCCCTGTTCCCGTGAGCCCACGGGCGTGATTGATGATACTGGGATGACTGTTACCGCATGTCCTCGTTCCGTGATGAGATGTGAAATTCTATGCCGTCGTTCTCTTTTTTTTCCAGTCCGACCTTCCATTTTTTGATGTTTCGATTCTCTGAAGCCTTGCCTTCAAAGCAACCTTCGAGGCATTTGTCTTTTAAAATCTCAGCACTGCATTGCTAACTCCATAGGGAATTTACTGGCGAATGTCACTTCACACTCCTGCCACTAGATGGCAACGAGCTACAATCTGCACTCATTCCGTGACGAGGCTTACTTCACGGGCTCTCATCTTGGAACGAGAAGCGAGACAAGCAGATTCCTGAGGCCAGGGAGGGGAATCTCTCATCCGGCTTAAATCGCAGTTCAGGGGGTGTGGTCGGGGCGAACTCCCCTCGTCCCGCAATGGACGTGCGGTAAGATTACTCTGTACCGGTCTCAAGTGGGACCACGAACAGCGATGAGATGGACATGAAGTATCAGCCTTTAAGAAATCCCATCTCACTCACTCTATATCCCAGAGCACAGAGAGAAACTCCTTGTTCCCTGAGCTCCTTGCCCTCTGAAGATGCCAGCCACAGAGTCTAGCAAAACATCAGGAAGAAAAACTTCCAACATATGGCCAAACAGCCCAAAAAACTCACAACAGTTATCCGATTCCCAGCTGTGAAAGCCTTTGAGGACACATTCTTTATTAGCTTTGCCACTTGGCATCAGTCAGATATGAGCCAATAGTGAATAGCCAATATCCGAGATTAGAGAGCAAGGATCAGTGTGGTATATGCATATTCACAGCATTACCTCCCCTGTGTGAGTTCTTCAGCCATACATATCTCAGCAATAAGACTTCCAAATCAAGCCCATGTTTACTTTCCAAAGATCAGTCACAAAACAAATTCTTTTCACATTGACAGTAGAATTTCCTTTGACATGCAAATTAAACTTCTATACCTTTAACCCTAAACCTAAGCAATCACAAAAGAAAGGTTGCAGATACAATACACTATGAAAATAATACCCTAGCCTAGGGCAAACAAGATGTGTTTCACCACTTCAGGGAGCACTTCTTTAAAATCATGGTGAGCATTAATGGTTAAATCAGAATCAAAGAACAACCAAGGAGACAGGTTTAAGAAACAAACCATAAATCCAGATAAAAAACAACAACTAGGAATATCTGGAAGTTGAGTCATGGCAACTGGGCCTCTTTCTTGAGAGATCAAAACATTTTGCTAGTCATCCAAGCAGCTTTGTCAGTCTGAGGAAAGTTAATGGCAAGGCTTCCATTTTATAGATCACTTTGATTTCACATCAAATAGGTTCTTAAGTTGACAATGGCCTGAATTGGCTCATAGGTGGACAATGATCTAAGAAGCGAAGGTGTTTGAAAGTCCTACGCCTTTGCAATCTTAAGTATGGGTCGTTAGCTATGGCCTTGCTGGTGGAGTTGTGAAGTGCTTCCGATTTGTCGCAGTGAATTATACCCCCCCCCACACACACACACTTGTTCCATTCTGTTTTCTCTGTTTCTCTTAGGTACGATCCACCAAAGAGCAACACTGGAGAGGTGCTCTCCTTTCACGAAATCACTCCTTGGAAGAGGAATTTGAAAGAGCCAAAGCTGCTGTTGAGGTATTTGATATAATGGTGACTGGCAGCCCATGTTGGACAACAGGGCCAAAGCTCTGTTTCCCTCAAGTCCAGATTTTTATTCTCTTAAAATAGTGTGTAGTTTTACAGGGGTAGGGGGGGGGTGGAGCCTTCTGTCAGCACACACATTTTTTTAAAGAAATAACATTTTGAGGTATGGGCGCCTGATGACTTCCAAAAACATGGCAGAATTGTCCATCACATCTTCAAGAGCAGCCATTCTCAGCTGGGCCAAATGGACCCCTGAGGGTCCCTGGCACATTTGAAGAAGGCCACAGATTGGAAACAATTCCTCACATGGCATGCTATAAGGTTCAGTATGTGATTTACACAATCCTGATTACGCCTGTATATTTTTCATGTTGTGTTTATGGCTGGGGCAAAAAAAAGCTGGGAATAGAGGGAACAAGGGGCCTTTCTAAACATTTCCCCTCCCCCTCCCCCCAAAAAACTTTTTAAAGTTGTGGGAAATTGAAGGGATACTGCAGAACCTTTAAGGTGCTGATGTCCTGGGGAACATACATTGTCTCGTAGGGACTATATACGTCCTCCATCCCTTCCTAGATCCATACTCTTTAGACTAATAGTTGGAAACACAAATAGGGTTTATTGAACTCAGGAGTTAACAAGTAGTTTTCTGCTCATTCCTGAATCCTTGGTCCTAGCTGACAACACGACCTACTCATAAGGAGCCCCGTGGCACAGTGGTTAAATGCCTGTACTGCAGGTAAAACTGTGTTCACAACCTGGGGTTCAATCCCACATAGCAGGCTCATGGTAGAGTCAGCCTTCCATCCTTCCAAGGTCGGTAAAATGAGTACCCAGCTGGCTGGTGGGGGAGGGGCGCAATCTGTAGCCTGCATACTGTAATTAAAACTGTAAACTGCCCAGAGACTACTTGAAGTGGGATGGGGCGGTATATAAGCAGAACACACTTTGTCTTCTGGTTCTGTTCAGCAAGAGAGATGAAGCGGGCACTGAAAGTCCAGTTCTCACCTCTGAGCTCCTTGGCTCTAAAGTTTATCAAGTCACCAAGCCAAGAAGTCCTGGTCTCTGGATGACCTCTATTGATGAGGGGTCGACACAGAGTGAATGCAGTTGGGGAAAGAATTTCCTCTTGGATCATTGTGTTGGTCCTTGCTCCTTAAACCTCCTTCCTCTGACTTCTCCCTGGTGCTGGCATTCCCACTGCCTTCTCCTCTGCCAGTGTTTATGTGTCAGTAGGCTCTCCCATCTTTCTAGCTGCCTCCCACTCATGTTCCACCCATGAATGGTCTTGTCTTCTCCCTTTTCTTTTGCAGTAGAACTTCTACCTCATAAATTTATTCCCACTCTTCTGGAGGCTACTGCCTCTTCTTCAGGAGACTCCTCTGCCCAGTAGAGGGCTCCCTGTCCATTCCTCCTATGCATCTACCCAAGTCTGTTTCTCAGGATCTCCATTTGGTCTTTTGGATACCCGGATGCTGTGCTGTCTTGGAAGGAATGTTTCAGGAACCATAGGTCAGAGAGAGATGGGACTGTCCAAGATGGTCTACGCTACGACTTGAGCCAGAGGGCACCCATCCCTTTCTGCTTGACAAAACTATGGAATAGGCAGCTTATTTATTTATATTTATATTTATATTTATATCCCACTGGATTTTCCCAAAAGGAACTCAAGGCGGTTAACAGATATAAAATACAGACAACAAAAAATAATGATTGGTTCCAAGGATAGATATAAGCAAACCAAATAATGACCCTAAATTAATATAAGAGCAAACAAACAATCAGAATAATAGTACTAATAATAATACTAATGTAAGATGGCAAAGAAAAGCGGGCAGACATAATAACTCAAATCACTGCACAAGAATAAATCAACCCCCGTGGTCACCGAATGCAGCCGTAAAGAGCCAAGTTTTTTACTAGCTTCTTGAACACTGGGAGTTGCATTTTGATTTCACACTACTGTGGGAGAGCATTGCCCGTCATAGATGAAGATAGCAGGCTCATCTAGCAAGCACAAGAGAAGCTTCAGAGTACACACTTATGTCCTATAACAGCATTGTTGGGTTGAAGACAGGTATTTAGGTGAGGATCCTTTCTAAACTTGATAGAATATAAGGTAAGAGTCTGTACTGTAACTTATCTTAATCCAAATACGTATCCTATCAGTTTCTGGTCCCCAAATCAGATAATGGATGCATGGCTATACATGCATATTTTTACAGATAGGTCAGGCTTGGATCTAGTATTTTATTGGCTTGTGTTTTCTTAACCATGTACCAGTTTTTCAGTCTCTTTTCTCCTGATAACAATATTTTGGCTTATAAATGCAAAACGTCCCAAAATTCTGAAGATTCGGGGAGAAGGGGGGACGGATCAAGTTTTTTTTATGGGACTTTTAAAAGTGTTAATTTAGGAGGGTTGACATATACTGTATAATTGTTGTATCAAATCTAGTCATTTCGCTAGTCTTGTAACATAGAAAGCTTCTTTCACAATGAAGGTCATATGTAAAACTCGACTATTTAGCTCATTTGTGAGATTTCATTTGTGAGATTTCAAAATACAAAACCTTCAGTTCTGTGTCAGCAAAATAATTAATGTATCTGATGGTAAAGAGAAGGCTACAGACTTACCGGGAATTATCTTTGTGTGACAGGACGTGGCATTAAAAGCTCAGTCACAAATAGAATGCATTATTAGCAAGATGCAGAGAAGTAATTTATTCCAATCAGTGGTGGCAAATCAGAACAGGCAGATTTGTTTCTCTTTTACTGCTGCCAGTCTCGCTCAAACCTTTCATCCATGATTTTTGTCATCTAGTTTCGATTGATCTTTCTCTGCTTTCTGTAGTACAATGACAGTTTATTTAGTTGCTGGCCGGCAATATTCAGAGGCCTCCTTGGGGGTATTTCCTTTGTGTGACGGGATGCCCGAGGTCTGTTGGGGCAAAGACAACACTCATCTTCCCTTGAAATGGCTTGAACTACTTCTCATGAGTCTTCTCCGTTGGCTTCCTTCCTAGAATTTTCCCACAGTTATAGGGGTCCAGGTTTTGGATCCTGAAATGCCATTTAGCCAAATGATTTGCATGTCTTTATTGACAGTGTCCCGACTGGGACAGGTCAAGCAGAAGTGTTATAACAGATAAAACATACCCTGATCACACAGTCTAAACAGCCTAACAGAGAAACTGTCTTTATTGTAGTTGCTTTTCCATAGTTGTTTTTATTTATGCTTTCCTTTGCAAGCTCAGTTATTACTTTGGAACATTTCACCTGGAACTATAAACGAACAACTTTTATTATTCAGGGAAAACCACGTTGCATATATACTGAGTGTTAGTGGTTCCTCTGCTTTTAAAAGCAATATTGTTTTATTGTTACGTTACTAAACTCCCCTCTATTTGAGGGTTTTATGGTCCCCAGCTAGTAAACTGGAGGTAGCCTTCCACTACAAATACACTATTTGAATCCTAAACAAAATATTAATTCACAAGAAGTGCTTTCAATGCTCGAAATGTGTTATGTTAAATGAAGGCATTCTAATGCTAGGCCCAACTATAATAGATCCACTAATAATGGGACTACAGTGGTACCTTGTATAAAGGAATTGATTCGTTCCAAATGAAATTATGTTAAGCAAATTTTCCTTTATACAAATTCCCATAGGAATGCATTGAAAATGGAGTAATCCCATTTTATGTTGTACAGATTTTCCCCATAGGCAATTATGTTAAGCAAATTTCCCCTATCTCTGGAATTTTTTATGTTTTACAGATTTTATGTTATACAAGCTTTTTTTGTGCAAGGGTCCACTGTAGTTAAATCAGCACTTTGGGAAGTCTCATTTATTAAGCTGGTCTACTTTACTCAGAACTTCTTCAACTGTCACATCCTTGTAGAACGTTGGTGATCAGTAGCACAATCTATTTTTTTATCTAAAGCTATTCTAAATAGAGAAGCTGTGCCCACTGTGAACCATTGGCTTAAATTCTTAAGCCAGAATGTTCTTATACGACCCGGGCCATGCTTGCCATCTATTTTTCCTTGAAGGATAACCTGCAACAGATGATACTTGGGACTAACAGGGGGATTTAACTCTGAATTTTTTTAATTAATACCATGAACTCATGATTTCTTTTGTACAATTGATTTTCTAATAATGAGTGCTTTGTAGTTTTTCTGGCTACTCAATGGTGGGCATGGTTATAAAGTTCTTTCTTTTGAATAAAGTATGGTTCCATATTATTTATTTATTTGTATATTTAAAATATTTTTACACTGCCTTTCTTCTATAGAGAATCCAAGTCAACATGACTGCTAGTAGCTTTGCTATTTAATTATGAAACATTTCACCAAAAGTAATTTCTTTTTAACAACATACTTGTTCTAGAATACTGTACTTAGAGTGATAATTAAAACAATCTTATCAAATTTTGTAGGCAAGCAGAGAGAGAGGGAGAGAAAGAAGTGACTATTAGCAAGGGATGCAATGAAAAGATGGTTCAGCTGAAATTGGAATTGTGGCAAAAAAGGGGGGAAATGGTTGCATATACTTGATGGCATTTTTCTAGAGCTTTTAAAAAACCTACTGGAAGAACAAAAATTGACTGTAAAATCATTGGTAAACATTGATGAAGAGGCAAATAAATCCAACAGCAAGATATACAGTACTTGATAGCAACAAGCAAAGAGGAATACTTTTTAAGGATCTTTCAGCAGTGCTTGATTTTAAGAAAGTTCAGCTTTCTCAGAAGGTGAAATCTTGTTGAGAACCTAGTTCCGCATAATACATAGTTTTATTATTCCCTCCTCCATAACAGCAGTGAGTTGTTATGTGTAATAGAGACAAATGCAGTGGACCCTCGTATAACAAATGGTTTGTATGACATAAAATCTGTACAGCATAAAAAATTCTGGAGATTGGGGAAATTTGCTTAACAGAATCGCCTGTGGGGCGAATCCGTACAACATAAAAATGGTCGCAGTTAGGGATTACTCTGTTTTCAATGCATTCCTATGGGAAATTTGTATAAAGGAAATTTTGCTTAACATAATTTCATTTGGAATGAATTAATTCCTTTATACAAGTTACCACTGTATTCTGTAAAATGCTTGTGTTCTAGCTATTGGTTTTTCAGCTGGCTGAAGAAGGAGCTGTGGAACCCCCACCGCCACCCCTAGTATTCAGTCAAAACTCCCCTCCCATTTCAGTTCCTGGAGTCAAAAAGTAGAGAATTTTGAGAGGTCTTTATCACTCTTGCAAAATAGTAGCGTGGCATCCCAAGTGCAGTCTCTGACTTGACATTGATCTGCTGAAAAGATTTGCAGAAGGACAATGGCTGCACTGAGATCTCTCAGGACATTTTCTTTTATGTGGTTCTCAGATTCTTTTGTGGAGTATGTCATTTCCCCTCGCAACATAACAGACCATTATGTGGGCAATAAAGTGGGAAGTACAAAAGACAGTCTCGGCTGCCAACACGGGCATGCTGTTGTTGCCACTCCTGTTTTTTGTTAGCTGCAGTCGCAAAGAATCAAATTCTGAGAAGGTAATTTCTTACGATGATTTCCCCACCACCACAAACTTGGGGAAAGTCCCTCCCCTTGGGACTGTACATTATCCCTCATTACTGTAAGCCGCCTCGGGTCCTTTTCCAAGGAGAAAGGGGTGGTGGTAAAAATACTCTAAAATAAAATAAATAGTTTTTGTTGTTGATTTATGTATATTTTATTTTATTTTGTACCTTGTATTTTGGTTTTTAAAATGTATCCCTTTGTTTGTTGTTAAATGTTGTAAACCGCCCAGAGTAGCCCTTGGTCTAGATGGGCGGTATAAAAGTCAAAATAAATAAATAAATAAATAAATAAATAAATAAATTTCACCCAGCATTTTGCTGTTGGGAGAAAAGTTAGAGAATCATGATGGCCTTGGCAATCTGCCACCACCAGAAGAAACAATTCCCAGTAGTTCCACTTTGTAATAAATACTGAGATTTGTTATGTCTGAGCAGAGCTTTGGAGACTTGCTTTCTTCAACTACAAGTCCCAGAAATCTCTACTGGCTGTGGAATCCTGAGGCCTTAATTTAAAAAAAATAATTAATGGTGCAGTGGTTAAACAGCTGTACTGCAACTAAAACTGTGCTCATGACCTGGGGTTCAATCCCAGGTAGCTGGCTCATGGTTGACTCAGCCTTCTATCCTTCCGAGGCCGGTAAAATGAGTACCCAGCTTGCTGGTGGGGGGCAATGTGTAGCCTCCATAATTAAATTATAAACTACCCAGAGAGTGCTTGTAGCGCTATGGGGAGGTATATAAACAGAACACTTTGCTTTGCTTTTTAATTCTGTTTTTGGCAGTTTTTACAATTGTGGGTCTACTTTCACTATCATGATGGATTATGGTGGGGGATCCTGGGGTCACACTTCCCCAGCTTCATCCCCTCCAGTTGTGTTTCAAATATTACAGCCAAACTAAGCATTATTTGCATATTTGTTGTTATTGACCAGTAGCAAGTTCCTTTTTAATCCCACTGCTGGAATTTCCCAATTGTTTCATTAATTTACCAATGCAGTCCAAAGTGACCATGGATCAGAGTCGATTGGATGTCCTGGCTTTCTCCAAATATAGAGACAACAATATTTAAAAATAAAATAATAAAAATTGTTATCATAGTAACACAAGCACTGAATGAAAATCATTTTAAATTATAATACATTTGTTTCTCAACATGGTGGTTAAACAACAAAAGTCCCTGTATAATTTGCATTGCAGAATACTTCTCAATAGCAAAATACAGTAATTTTGTTAGGTCACTTTCTCTCTTTCTCTTTTATCCTGGCTGGTTTTTGGGTTAGGGTTAGGGTGCCTAAAACTTAGTGGAGTTGTTTTCAACTCTTCAGATCACAGGTTTTCAGAATGCCTGGGTCTGTATGGATTCTGCAAGAAAATGTGACACTGAGGATTAAAACTCCCCCCCCCCCCAAACACACGCACCTGACACAAGAATGTCAACCAGCTATAGTACAACGACTCCATGACTCTGAATTACTTTTAGGGGTCTCTTGTCTAATATGTACATTTTAGTGTGGGGCTTCACAATGGAGCATTCATCCCTTTGGAATTTGTTACAACTTTTGGCTTTGTTCTCAGCAAATTGCGGGCTGCAGTACAGCAGACTGTTAGCATCACTAAAAACAGATGCTGCCTATGAGAGATAAAGGGCTTTTGGTTAAAGAAGTTTCCACTGAGTTTAAGAAGAAACATTAATTATATGGGGTTCAAATCAGTCATCCATATGCTGACAAGAGTTGGGCAGTTTTCTCCCTAAAACAAAGAACTGAAATAGAGCCTTGTTCCAGGACTTGAGTTTGGAAAGAAATATCCCTGAAAATAAATCAAAGTGCCCAGTGAATGTGCTTGAATAAAGATAAGATATGCAGTTCTAAACAAGATGAGGATGCTAAACCAGAAGGCTCCTGCGGTGTTTAGCAGAACCAGCAATTAGAGTATATGTTAGACCTGTTTTTTTAAATTTTCAAACTAGAGATGGGCACGAACCGCCAAAATGGCAGTTTGTTTATTTTATTGTATTTCGTTTCGTTTTTCGTTTT
>JAHTLZ010000379.1:56872802-56893071 GCA_023846285.1 Phrynocephalus versicolor | reverse complement strand
AAATCTCTGATCACCCTGCACCCATCAGCTGGAGCTGCCGACAAGCCAGCTGAGAGAGTGATTCCATCCAGTACAGGTTGCATCCCCATCCCTTGTTCTCTCTTTTGACTGACCAGCAGCACCTCTGTTTTGTCTGGGTTTCAATATGTTCATCCTCATCCAGTTAATTACTGAAGCTAGACACTCATGTAAAGTCAAAATAGAGGAGGGTGACCAGGATGGTTAAAGGTCTGGAAGAAATGTCTTATGAGGAGTGGCTTAGGGAGCTGGGAATGTTGAGCCTTACAAAAAGAAGGCTGAGGGGGGATAAGATAGCCATGTTTACATATTTGAAAGGATGTCATATCGAAGAGTTGACAGGTTTGTTTTCCACGGCTTCAGAGACGATAACTCGCAGCAAGGGTTTCCAGGTCCTCTCTGGAGCTCTGTTCAGAAGTGGACGTCCAGACACTTTTGATTCTGTCATGCCTTTTTAAAGATTTTGTTTTGTTTTGCCGCCTGCATCATCTTTTGTGGAGGGTTTCGTCCCTCCTTATTTTATTAGCACTTGATGTGTTTTTTTCTTTTTTCTTTTTTCTTTTTTACTTTTTATTGCTTATGTAATTATAAGACGCCCAGAGTACCACCCGGAAGATGGGTGGGATAGAAATATAACAAATAAATAATAAATAAATAACTACAGGAAAACAGATACCATTTGAACATTAGGAAGAACTTGCTAATGGTTAGAGCTGTTCGGCAGTGGAATATGCTGCCACGGAGGGTTTTGGAGTCTCCTTCCTTGGCGGTTTTTAAGCAGAGGCTTGATGGCCATCTATTGGGAATATTGTACTGTGATGGGGGTTCCTGCATGGCAGGGGGTTGGACTGGATGGCCCTTGAGGTCTCTTCCAACTCTATGATTCTTTGAATTTTAAATCCTGCCTCTCTCCCTTCTGAGAGCCAAGATGGCTTACAATATTCAAACAGTACAGTTAATGACACAATTAATTACAATATTAGCAGAGGAGTAAAGAAGTTAACAGACTACAACAGCTATGTGATTAATAAAGTTAAATAGCACCCAAGGAGCTTTTTCTTAAGTGTCAGCAAGGCCGAGGAACTTTTTCAACCTTCAGTTCCCAAACATTGCCCAGGAGATCGTTACGGAGACTTAGACTATATTTGAACAAGCAGTTAGGCATTATTGATGCAAATTCTCAAGACTGTCCATGCTAGCCTTCAATTAGTAAGCCTCTCATTTTAAGTATCTACCTTGCAGATTAATTATTCCTAGAGCTGAAGATCTATTGATTTATCTTTTCCATTTTGTGATTGGGAGAAGGGGGGCACAACAGATGAACGACACAATAACCCAACATTGTTCCCAAAAGTGTACACATAAAGCTTTATCGCGAAGACTTTATTAAGGGGGTAGCACAGAGAACAGAGACAAATTTTATTTATACAGGCACTCTGAGATGTTTCTGAGGAAACAGTGAATGGATAGTGGCTTCCAATTGAAAAATGTTAGCTAGTTTGCACAAAAACTTTTCTAGGGAGGAGCCTGTCGTGGTTTATGTTACAATAATGCAGCATGTACTTCACTGGAGGCAGCTTTGATAGATCTTGTTGCCAGTTTTTGCCCTAGCATCACAATCCACCCATTTTTTAAAAGGCATGACAGAATCAAAAGTCCACTTCTGAACAGGGCCCCACAGAGGACCTGGAGCCAGAAAAACAGAATTGGGCACCATCACTTTGCCCAACCATTATCCACAGTGATACGTCATTATTTATTTAAGAGTATTTTTACCCCACCTTTCTCCTTGGAAAAGGCCGCAAGGCGGCTTATAGTAATGAGGGATAATATGCAGTCCAGTACAATTAAGACATGTTCAAGTTTTTGAGAAAAAGGAATTGAGGGACACCTTTACAGCATTAATAGACAACATTACATTAAAGCAACACGGTTATAAGTAGTCATAAACACAAAGTCTAGTGAACCCATAGATTCATATAAAATACACATGGTAGTCCATCATTCAGGGAAAGCTTGTCTGAAGAGAAAGGTCTTTGCCTGTTTCCGAAAGGACAGCAGAGATGAGGCAGTCCTGGCTTCTAGTGCGAGGGAGTTCCAGAGTCTGGGCGCAGCAGTCGAGAAGGCCCTTTCATGGGTTTCTACGAGATGTACCTGTGAGGGTGGCGGGATGGAGAGAAAACCCTCTCCTGATGACCTTAACACCCGAGTCGGTTCATACAGTACTGTGAGATTCGATCTTTGAGGTAGCTAGGACCCAGGTTGTACAGTGCTTTGTAGGTCAAGGTCAGCACCTTGAATTGTGCCCGATAGCTGATTGGCAGCCAGTAGGGCTGTTTTAATAGGGGCGTAATCTGATCTCTGTACCCCACACAAGTCAGCAGTCTGGCTGCTGCATTTTGGACCCGTTGAAGTTTCCTGAAACTTTTCATTGACAGCCCCACATAGAGCGCATTACACTAGTCTAGCCGGGACGTCACTAGGGCTTGTGTTACAGTGGCCAGAACAGGTTTCTCAAGAAACGGGTGTAACTGGTGTACTAGCTTTAGCATCCATCAATGGTCGGTGCTCTCCTGCAAACAAGACAACTTTGTGCTGTGGCTCTTGGGACTCCAGAATGGTGATTCGGAATTTCTAAATCCTTATACAATACTCTGTTGTTGTTGCTACATGCCATCAAGCTGGGACGCCACTAGAGCATGTGTCACTGTGGCCAGAGCTGGTTTCTCAAGAAAGGGGCATAACTTGCGTACTAGCCTTTAGTGTGCAAATGCGCTCCTTGCCACCACTGTGACCCGGGCATCTAGGCTCAACGATGAGTCCAAGAGCACCCCCAAGCTGCATACCTGATTTTTCAATTGGAGGGTGACCCCATCCAGTAGAGGTTGCATCCCTATCCCTTGTTCTCTCATCCTCATCCTCCTTGTCGTCGTCATCCTGATCCTGTATTTCAGAAACAGAGATTACTTATGATTTGCCTTGGATGTAGTAAAATGCATGATGCACTATCCTGTTGCTAGGTAGAGTAGCCATTCACACCTTGCGGGGTGTGTGGCTTTTTATTTGTTTGTTTGTTTGTAATATGAAAGAAATATAGATGGAATCAGGATTGTGCAAATTGAATCGGGAACCTTACAGAGTGATAGGTGAAGAACTGTTTCCATTCTGTGGCCCCTTTCAAATGTGCCAAGGCCTCCCAGGGTGCCGTGTGGTTCCTGCTGCTGAGAGTAGCTGGTGAAGAGGATAGAGTGACAGACCAGAACTAAAGAGGTATGGGTTCAGATCCCTGATCAGGAATGGAAAGTCACTGGAGTGCTGGAACTGAGAAAAGATAAAAGGTAAAGGTTGCCCCCGCACATGCGTGCTAGTCGTGTCCGACTCTAGGGGCAGCGTTCATCTCCGTATTCAAGCCGAAGAGCCAGTGTTTGTGCACGTCTGTGGCCATGTGGCCGGCATGGCTGCAAAGGAAACACCATTTTACGTACCTGCTTTTTACAGTGGCACCTATTTATCTACTTGCATTTACATACTTTCGAACTGCTAGGTTGGCAGGAGCTGGGGTTAACAGTGGGAGCTCGCTCTGCTGTGTGACACCCAGGATTCGAACCACTGAGCTGCCAACCTTGCAGCTGACAGTTTTCAGTGCTCTTGCCTGCTGAGCCACCACGCCCCACCTTAACTGTATCATTTACCTTGAAACCCCTATTAGGGTTGTTATAAGTCAGGTGAGACTTGACAGCACTGTGTTGCTGGTCTCAGAGTAGATCCATTGAATCAATTGCTGAATGGTAATTTAACACATATGCAAATCCCACCTCATCACTGGGTCTTTTCTTCTTGGGACTTGCAATAGGACATGACTCATGAACACATGTGTTTATCCATTGCCTGTAACATTTGTATCTCACCTTTCAATGTAGTGTACAAGCATCTCGGTTAGAATTTCTTGTGTGCTGAGTTGCTGAAAAATAACACTGCATCTTTAAGCCACTACCTGGTGATTTTAAACATGAAACCTGGAGTAAATATGTACAGCTAGATAAGCCTTCGATGCTTAGGGCTTGCAGTTTTAGAAACAGAAAAGAGAAAAATGCCCTGGAGATAATGAAAGAAGTTTCTTTCTCTTGTCTGTGAAGATTCTAAGTCATCCAGGTGAGTTTATCTGGAAGTTGAGTCATGGCTACTGGACTTCTTTTTGAGAGATAGAAACGTTTCGCTGCTCATCCAAAGAGCTTCATCAGTCTTTCTCTTGCTTTTTTAAATACTTCTGCCTTGCTGCTTTTTTTTAATCTTCTCCCTAGTCAGATACAGAGTTTTGGGATAAAATGCAAGCAGAATGGGAGGAAATGGCTCGGAGAAACTGGATTTCAGAAGGCCAGGAAGCCCAAGGCCAAGCCACGGTCTCCATTAATGAGAAGGTAATGCGGATGTGTGGAAGGAATGCGACAGGCCCACGGGGGATGTGAGAGGCCAGTGGGAAATCTTCATTGGTTCTATCTCCTTCCCAATACATTTCTGTGCTTTGTGGAATGCATAAGCAGAGGAGATGAGAAAAAAAGAAGAAGTGGAGACACAGGTCTCTCCTCCTGGCATATTAGGTTGCCCAGGTCTCATCGAACTGATTGAAGTCTCAGGGAATTAGCTGTTGTGAGTTTTTCGGGCTGTTTGGCCATGTTCTGGAAGTTTTTCTTCCTGATGTTTCTCCCGACTCTGTGGCTGGCATCTTCAGAGGGCAAGAAGCTCAGGGAACCAGGAGTTTCTCTCTGTGCTGCTAGTTCCCTGAGCTCTTTGCTCTCTAAAGATGCCGTCCACAGAGTCTTGCGAAACATCAGGAAGGAATACTTGCAGAACACGGCCAAACAGCCCAAAAAAAACCCTCACTACCGTTATCAGATTCCGGCCATGAAAGTCTTCAAGAATACATCTCAGGGAATTAATTTGTCTGTAAAGATTCTCAGTCATCCAGGTGAGTTTATCTGGAAGTTGAGCCATGGCAACTGGACTTCTTTTCTTGAGACATTGAAACGTTTGGCTGTTCATCCAAACAGCTTTGTCAGTATGAGGAAAGCTAGTTGCAAGTCCTCCATTTTATAGTTCACTTTGACCTCAAGTCACCCTGGTCTGAAATAGGCTCATAAGATGAACAATGGCCTGGATATGCTCCTTAGATGGGCAATAGTCATAATAGGCCATTAGGTGAACAATGACCTAAGGTGCTGAAACCCATATATTATGGGTCGTTAGCTATGGCCTTAGTGGTGGAGGTGTGAAGTATTTTGATTTGTCAGAGTATTGCTGAAATCACTGCCTGATAAGTAGCAGATAGACTGTGTCTGAGGGCCCTCCACCTCTGTGTAGAGAGAGGTTTTCACTACTCACCAGAAAGGCTTCCCTGTCCCCTCTCTCAAGACACCTATCTTCTCTGTCTAATATGTGTTTATCCTCATCTTTGAATGAGTGCCCTTTGTCCTTCAAAGGGCACTCATTCTCAGTGAATTGTTATGCTTCCTTAGATAATCAGGTGGGCAGAATTCTCTTAGGGCAAATGGGGTTGGAGAATGAGAAAGCTTAATTTTAATGCATGCAGGGTGGCCTTCATGCCCAGCTAGGCATCTCTTTCACCTCTCCCAGGTGGGACCAGCACCTGCTGACTCAGTACAAAGGAATTTTGTGAAAGTAAAATTACTTTGGGAAGTATCAAAGGAATCCCACTCTGTCTGTTTCACTCTTTCATGCACACATACACAATTTTATCATATACAGTATATGTAAAATTGATCTGCCCTCAAATCTAAAGGGAATGGGAAGCTGCTTGCCTGGACTTTGTGCTGTCATTCAGTGTATAATATAAGTGTATTTGGCACAATTATTTTTTTTATAGTCCATCCAGCAGTGTTGCTGAAAATAAGTCACTGTGGTGGAGAACCAGTAGCAGAGATATACAGATTAATGGGATGTTGTTTGGACTACAGCTCCCAGAATTCCACAGATAGCTCTCTTGGGAGTTTTAGGACTGATAGTCCAAAAATGCATGTCCGCACATTTTTAATCTGTAGTTCTCCAGATGTTATTGAACTAGCCAGCATTGCCATGATCAGGGGTGGTGGAAGGTGTTGAGTTCAACAGCATCCAAGTTTTCATAGATTCCTGCTTCCTGCACTACAGTATATCCTTTCACAAAAATGCAGTTGCCTTTGATGTTTACTCACGCATATACACCAGAAACATTTGTGTCCCCATAGGAGGCAATGAACAATTGAACTTGAGATGATTCAAGTCGCAATCTCCTATACGCGCTCACTGGACTGTAAGCCCCTTTGAAGTCAATAGTTCCTGAGCAGACATGAATAGATCATACCGTTAAATTTCTCAGTGCCACCACCCTTATTTTTTCTCTTCCAGGGCTATTATTTTCACACCGAGAACCCTTTCAAAGAATGGCCTGGTCCTTTTGAAGAAGGGCTGAAAAAGCTGAAGGAGGGGGATTTGCCCTTGGCCATTTTATACCTCGAAGCAGCAATTCTGCAGGATCCTCATGACGCTGAGGTATATGCCCCAATGTATAATACAGACTCATAGAATCATAGAGTTGGAAGAGACCTCAAGGGCCATCCAGTCCTACCCCCTGCCATACAGGAACCCCCATCACAGCATTTCCAACAGGTGGCCATCCAGCCTCTGCTTAAAAGCCTCCAAAGAAGGAGACTCCACCACCCTCCGTGGCAGCATATTCCACTGCTGAACAGCTCTAACCGCCATATAGTTCTACCTAATGTTCAAATGGAATCTCTTTTCCTGTAGTTTGAAACCTTTGCCCTGAGTCCTAGTCTATGAAGCCATGGAAAACAAACCATGGAAAACAAACCACAAGTAACAAGACGTCACTGCAGCTTGTTTGCCCTTGGCAAGGAAAGAACCTTTAGCCGTCATGCCCAATGGCCTCCAAAGGCATGATGTCACCAGTACAATCCATCTAACTTGGAGGACTGTAGCATAAAGGGAGAAGGTTACCGTGAGGAAGAGGGGGAAGCATGTCGTTGTGTCAGATGTGTTTGATGTTGCATTTACACCTTGGGCCCATCCTTCGGCTCCGGTTTCTAGCAGGAGGGACGCATAGGGAGCCTGTGGGTTATAGGTGTCACTGTCTTCTTGAGTTGCTATGTGAGAAGAACAGCATCAATCCTGTACTCTGGTATCAGACGAAAGCAACCTTTGGAGAGGCCTAATGTTGAACACAGTGGGTTATCTTTCAGAGTATAATCACGAGAGGGAATAAGAGTGCACTTGGGACCCTTTGCAGAATAGTCCGATGTGATCTATGTCCAAGTAATCACCTGCTGTGTGGGAAACTTTACTTCAGCCTGACTCTGATCTGTGCACAAGCTGGACTTTATTGGTCCAGCTGTTTTGTGGCTGAGGTGGAGAGATTCACTGTTAGATGGAAAAGTCACTTTAGGAAAGATGGCTCCCAGATGAGTGACCCTTTGTGGTGCAATTGGATGTACATCTTTCAAGCTGTCTGATTGTGCCATAATATACAATTGCAGCTTGGAAATTGTTACTTTTGTTCCGCAGCTCCCAGAATCTCCTAGCTAGGATGGCAAGGGGCTCTGGGCCCAGTGATAATCGATATATTAAATATTCTGATTTTTCTTTTCTTTTCTTTCCTTTCCTTTCTTTTTTGCACACTCATCTTTTCTAAAAGGGTTTTTTGCAATGTTCATTCTTCACCAGCATGCAAGATTTGATATTAGGCAATATTAGGCAATGTGTGTGTTTTGTCATTACAGTCGTGACTGACTCTACGTGACTCCATGTCCATGGAGTTTTCTTGGCAGGAGTACTGAAGTGGCTTGCCAGTTCCTACTCCAGGCGCCTACACACCTGGTATTCCCTGGTGGTCTCCCATCCAAGTACTAACCAGGGCCGACCCTGCTTAGCTTCCAAAATCGAGCGAGATCGGATGTGCTTCGGGCATCTAGGCAGCATATTAGGCAATAGTCCTATATATAACTCTCTGTATTGCAGGCCTGGCAGTTTCTTGGGATAACACAAGCAGAGAATGAAAACGAACAGGCAGCTATTGTTGCCCTCCAAAGGTAGGTGAGACTAATTTCAGAGAAATTATTCAGTGCTTTGTGTTTCACACAGTGCTTTACGTGTTATTACCAGTGGAAGATTAAAGGGGATCCAGAGAAGTTATTTCATTACCTTGTTGTGATGCCCTGGGTCATTGGTCAAACACTTGTGCTGCTAAGAACACAAATTCAGAGTTCTTCATGAGGGCAGGTCTTGTGTTGTTTATTTGCTTGTTTGTTATATTTCTGTCCCACCCATGTGGCCACTCAGGGCAGCTAAAAACAATAAAAGTGTGTAACACCAACATTAGTATCAAACATCAAAATCAAAATCCGAACACAGCACCAAAAAGATCATAAAGGATTTTTACAGACATCACACTCATGTAACAAAAAACATATATCATGCATTTAGAACATTTAACTATTACAGTAAAAGAAATAAGATTGCGGGCAAGGTAGTTCAAGCGAGATATCTGCTGTTAGGCGGTTAACTATCTTAATCACCCTGTTTGAAGGGAACGAGTATCGTGGGCTGATCTTGGCGGTCAACCAGGTAACGAGGTCTCAAATTGTTTGGGCCTATATATGTTAAAGGCATTACCTTGAAGCTGGCACGGAACCAAATTGGTAGCCAGTGCAAGGCTGCCAAGTCCAACACAGGAGGAATGTGTTCACAGTTTTCACCCCAGTTAGTAATCTGGCTGCTGCCTTCTGTACCTGGTGAATCTTCCACACCAGTCTCATAGGCAACCCCATGAAGAGACCATTGCAGTAGTCCAATCTCAAGACTGCCAGTGTGTGAAGTAAAGTGGTGAATGACTTGATGTCCACCTAAGGTGGAAATAGGCGGATCAGACTACAGACACCACCTGGGACTCCATCAATATTGTTGGGTCCAGCTGCAAACCTCATCCCTCACAGAGAGAGCCCCCCCCCCATGAAGGAGAGGGATGTTGCCAATCCACAGACATCTGGTGCACCCACTCAGAGGAACTTGATTCAGACAGTGTTGTTTTTTTAAAGATCCCGTAGCACTGAAGCTGATGTATTCTTAACAAGACTGTGTAAAATGTAAAGGTGTTTTATTAAATCAAGCAAATGAAACTTGGAAGGACCGCTATTCGTGTCCAGCAAACACGAATGAAGAACTCTGCAAACAAAATACTCTTTGGCATTCCTGGCAGTTGCCCACTTTTTAAAGGTTTATGTCTTCATTAGAATTGCTACTTAATTGAGCTGAACTTATTCTGACAGCTGCATGTTAAATATATGGTGGTCTTTGCTGCCGCTGTTGCTGTTCCAAGGCAACATGGCTAATAATAAGGCTATACTGTCTTCCAGAATCTGGGTCTTAAGTGAGTAAACTACATGAAATTCCGATGCCCCTCATACTGAGTACATACTTTGCAACTCAAATTGTATTAATTATAATTCACTGCATATTTTTGTAGCAATTACTAAATTAGTAACTGGCTGAAATTCTGTTGCATAGCTTTGCATGCATAATGAATGACATCATCAGCATCAAGAATTCATTGCCGCCCAAAGTCTCCTGTTGGTGATTTTTGGGACGCATCTGACTTAATCACATTGTATATGAGTGATGTGCCCCCCACCAAAGGAAGCTTTAACTGCTGCGGTCATTCCCACTGCACATGCGGTGATGCACAGCCAGAGTTCACTCAGTATATAATATTAAGGCCATCTATGTGGGGCTGCCCTTATCGCTGTTGTCTCTGTCTGCTCTGATCTCAAAACATAAATGTAAGGCTGAAAAGAGAGTAATAACAATTGTAGGCATGGGTGAAAATTCGTTTTTATTCAAACTTTATGGCAAATTTGCCAAAGGTGTACTTCCTCAATCGGTACCATAATAAACAAATGTATGTATTAATCAAACTTCCGTGAATGCTGTGATGTATGCTACAGAGTGAAAAACTGACACAAAAATGCATAAGCTAGGAAAAAGCTCACTGTTTTGAAGGATAGAATATAGTTACTGTGCTTCCGTTTGCTCTTAAAATAAATTGGCCTTAGAGACTGGTGATTGATTTTGCAGGGGGTGGCAAATGCACAGTTGCATCAGATGTCTTTGTTAACCCATTTGCCTCGTGGACCCATTCATAGGCTCTGGTTGCCCAAGGAGGGTGGAGAGGTGCAGAGGGAGGATACGAGTTAAAAGAGTCAATACTGTTTTGATCCGGTTTGTAAAAGAACTGCATCCATTCTCCAGTGTCATGTTAAAGCAATGTTTGCAGTGTTCTACCTACTCACACAGTGGGTGTCTGAGCTTTGAAGATTTACTTGTTTTTGGATAGCAACCCCCAGAATTCCCTAGCTGGTATATAGCCAGAGGCTGTGGGCCCAGGGGTAATTGACAAATTAAATTTTCTGATCTTTTTTGCTTGTTTGGTTTTTTTAAATACATCCATATTTTCTAAAAGGAGTTTTTGCAAACTCTGTTCTCTAAACAATTCTTCATATTTTGAAAAAAGAGGAGCTTTTTTCTTCCTTTTGCTCTTGAAGAAATATGAACAGGTTCCTGCATGGCAGTAGCAAATGGTGACTGATTTTCCAGAAGCAGAGAGGCTGCTCTGGTTTTGTGTCTAAACTTTAGGGCCAACCCAAGGTATCAGACTTATTTTGGGGATAGGTATCATCATCTCAGGTAGTTCTTGTAAAGCTGAGACTCAAACCCAAAGGGGATCCACAACTTCCACATCTTCTTCACTGTATGGTTCCTTTGTAGGCACAATGGCTGGTGTGCAATAGGTCAGCTCTTATTATTGATATCCTAAGCCAGGCATGTCCAGACTTCACCCCTCCTGATGTTTTAGACCACAACTCCCAGAATTCTAAGCTTAGATTGCCAATGGCAAAGGACTGTGGAAGTTGCTGTCCAAAACATCAGGAGGGCCGAAGTTTGGACATGCCTGTCCTAAGCAGATGGTCCCCTTTATCGTCCACATTTACTACATTTTAGGGAGGAGCCACGCCTTCATTAAAAAAAATGCCATGCTTTACCTGCAGCAGGTCCCAGGTTTAATCATTGGCATTTCTGGCTGAAACGTTCTAATGGTAGATGGTGCAGAAGGCCCATACAGACACCCTGCTGCTGCCTGTGATCCTGAGTCCTTCAATCTAGTCAGCCTAGGGCAGGCATGTCCAAACTTTGGACCACAACTCCCACAGTCCTTTGTCATTGGCAATACAGGCATGGAATTTTGGGAGTTGTGGTCCAAAACATCTGGAGGGCCGAAGTTTGGGCATGGCTGTCCTAGGGTACTGCAGGCTTAGATGATAAATCATTCAACCTAATCTAACAGTCTGACCTTGCAGCTTCAACAAGAAAGCTCCAGCGAGTCACAGAGGCATCCAGGGTACTATATGGAATATCAGGGTTTAGAAAAAGCTACCTTCTATGCTCCAAGAAAGTTATGTTCTCCAGTGGTAGCCTGGATCCGTCATCTGATCCTAATGCCATTGGCCACCTTAAATGGAATATCTTTGACCACAAGCACAATTTGTTAAGCTAAAATTCTGCCTGCATTTCCTCGAGATGAGGTCTCATTGAACTCTGCCAGACTTGCTGCCAGGGAAAACTGCATGAGACTGTACTCTTATTTAGGAATCAAAAATAAAGAAAAGTGAAATGATGGGTAGGTGATTGAGCTCTTTGTAAACTTAGCTCAGTTCTCCCAAGTGTTGCAGCCTAATGAGCAGGCATTTTTAGACCAAGGCATTGAGAGGGATCTGCATAATGTGGCTTTCCTATCTTCCATGTGTTGAGTCCAGGGAGCCAAAAGTATTTTCTTTTTGTCACGAAGCTAGTCTCCAGAAAAGCACCCGATCCAAGTTTCCCTATAAAGGTCTGATGTGAGAGAGTTTGATGAAAGTTGTTTGTTTATTGGCCAAGAAAGGAACCACAAACCCTGCCTTTGAGAGGCGAAAGACAAGGGTCTGCCCATAAGAACAGGGTCAAGGGTGCTTTATAGGAAACAGAGGAATACAAAATGAACCAATTGGGTGAATCTTCCAGGATACAAACTGACAAATGGGATGAACTCTAGGTAAAACAGAATTAGCCAAAGGTGTGAACTTCTAAAAATACAAATTGTCAAATGGCGTGGCTCCAAGTATACAAAAGATAACCAATAGTGTGAGCTCTCAGGTGCACAAAAAGTCCACAGTTCTGTGCTGGTTAATGGATCGGGATGCAAGTCCAATGTTTGTGAAACAAATGCAAACAAACTTTATTGTAAGTCCTTTTGTTGTCTTGCCTGGTTCCCTGGTGGGAGGAGGGGAGAGGGGGGAAGGATTAGGAATGAGGCAAAGGGAGGAGGCAGACTTTCCCAGGTGCAAGAGATCCCCCCCCCCCGGGCTCTGAGTCTATGAGAAGGAACGATTTTCGGATGGGCACTAGAAAAGCCGATCAGGCAGTCCTTAGGGAGGAATTCACGGCTCCATGGGGGTGCCAATTATTTCATTATAATGTAGCAACAGGAAGGTCAAAGTCCCTTCCTTGATTACCGCAGCCCACCCTAGTCTAGTGGGCTTGACTGGTGTCCACTGCAAATGGTTTTCTGCTTCTGAGGGCGATTCTAAAAGGGAAAAAAATTACAATGCCTTCCTTTTTCTCATGACCCTACACACATGCAGGTGCTTAGATCTTCAGCCAAACAACTTAAAAGCCTTGATGGCCTTGGCAGTGAGTTTCACAAACACCAGCCACCAACAGGAGGCCTGTGAATCACTGCGGAGCTGGATTAAGCAGAATCCCAAGTATAAGTATCTAACAAGAAGCAAGAAAGGATCACCAGCGCTGGCCAGGAGAATGTCCAAGACTGCTGGTGAAAGGTAACAGCTAATGACCTGGAGCTATTAAGCCTTTGTACACGACCCCTAAACTCCGCAGCAAATGGCTGCAAGCTCCGGAGCTTACCATTGTTTCCCCACCAGCTCCAGAGTTTGCAGGAAATTAAGTGCGACCACGCCCACCTAAGCGCGTCCCAGCGCACTTTTCTTGTACCTGCTCGAGGAGGGTGAAAATCCCCAGGTCCGGATTTAATCTGGTCAATGCGGGGCTCTCCTCGCTTCTGTTTTTTTTTGTTTTTTTTTTTTTGCCTCCCGCCCCTTTAAGAGAAGGGGCGGGAGTTAAAAAAGCAAACAGAAGAGAAGGAATTAGGACGACGGAGCTCCGGGCAGCTTCGGAGGTGAGCCTGCATTTTTTCCTCTCTTTCTTCCTCCCTCCCCTCACGCAGACAGGAGCAAGGGAGTGCGGAGTGGTGGGGAGGAAGGAAGAGCAACGAACCCCTAAGATCTCTGGTCCGAATTTAAGTGGCCAGCGGATATTAGGGGTCGTGTGAAAAGGCCCATTGTGAGCCAAGTGTGGGACATTAAAATACCAGTCTTTTGGACATACATTTAAATAATTTGTTTGTTTGTTTGTTTGTTTTGAAGAAGGAAGATTGCTGTGTCTCAGAGGATGGGTGGAACATTTGAAACATTGCAATTTCTAAGATGTAAAGAGCTTTGGGCACATACCTAGGTCAGGGGGTAGAAAAGACCTCTAAGAAATAAAAAGTTATTTGAGTTCAGCACCTATCATTATGGCCAGTGTTCAAGGATAATCACAGTTGTCTCATAGCATATTGCATCTGGAGGGCCATGGGTTCTGTAAATTTCACACAAGTTCTTGAGAAAATGAAATTGATAGAATTCCCCATCCTAGCCACTTGCGATCTAAATACTTCCCTATCACCTTATACTTCCCTATCACCTTGCATGGCAGTTTTTCTTATTCCAAAGTTACATATGTTGTCATGCAGACAGTAGTAGTCCTTCACCTCTCTCTTTAACACTTCTACACATGAACACACACACATTGCAGTCAAGCCTCTGCTCATGACATAAGTTTGACCCCAATGGGCTCCCATAGCCAGCTAAAGGTTGACTCGGCCTTCCAGCCTTCCCAGGTCAGTAAAATGAGTACCCAGCTCATAGCAGGAGTGGTGGTGGGGAGACAATGTGTGTCCTTCATAATTAAATTGTAAATTGCCCAGAGAGTGTTTAAACACTATGGGGCAATATATAAGCAGCAGACTTACAAATTGTGTTGGGGAATTGCTGCAGGATAAGAAGTTAGTGTAGACATTTGCTGTTGTACACCTAGACACAATTATCTATGCTAGCTTAATTTGTGGCAGCTTGCCAAGATGATTAATGGCAGTTGCATTACACCAGCATAAAACTTAATAGCATTTTAGACAGTGATGAGAAGAGGGAGGTGTCTTTGCTGTTTTAGCCAAAAGAGGTTCACCAAATACAACATTTTTTGCTGGTTCCACACCTGAAAGTTAGCCCAAGACACAAAAAGTACAGTACAGTGTATTTTAAGAGCAGAGGGGACTGCATCACTTTTACAAGTTTGCATTTTGCTGCTTTTACATAGTGCATTGCTGGAAGAGGTGAAGGAGTTATACCTGGAGGCTGCTCATCAAAATGGCGAAATGATAGATCCAGACTTACAAACAGGACTTGGTGTGCTCTTTCACCTGAGCGGGGAATTTAATAGAGCAATAGATGCATTTAGTGCTGCCCTCACTGTTCGGCCAGAGGTAAGTTTAATTTTTCCGCATTAAAAGTTTTACTTCTGCGGTCTGATCTTATTTCTTTTAAAGCTGGCCTGCATTAACCAGTTGTCACTCTAGTCATTCATACTTTATTATCTGAAATAGAAATTCTAACTGCAAGGAAAGTCCCGTTTCAAAATAGTTTCGTTCCTGTTTCACTTCTGGCCGGCTTGCAAATGAATGAAAAGTCGTTTAGTAGGGCCATTAATCACTGTGAGTCGTGATCGCGTGTTCTGTGCTGGTTAATGGAGAGAACAATTATTTTTCCCCTACATCAGTCATTAATTTGAAGTAGTGATCCAAAGCAATAAAAAGATTATCTGTCGCAGGATTATGCCAATGCTAGAAAACTGTCCTTGTGTTGTCAGGATTATTCGTTGTGGAACCGTCTAGGGGCGACCTTAGCGAATGGAGATCGAAGCGAGGAGGCTGTGGAAGCTTACACGCGAGCTTTGGAAATCCAGCCTGGGTTCATCCGGTCCAGGTACAATTTAGGAATAAGCTGCATCAACCTAGGAGCGTACAGGTGAGACCAACGGATCCGATATCTTTCTGCATAACCTAGTTCTTTCTATCTGTCAGGTGCACTCTGGAATCAAACCATCCTGTTTTTGCCGTGGCTCTCCTCTTAAGTGGCACAAGATATTTGTCAATAGTTCATGATTTTCCTCACTTGCATATCTGTGTTATTTGATGGGTCAAGGGCTTATTTTGCAAGTCTGTATCTCTGAAGAAATCCCATGAGTAAGGGGAAATGGGTTAATCAGAGGAAATTTGCCTTCCCCAGTTTGATCCTCAGCCCCAGAAAGCAAGATAGGCTAAGACAGGTATGTCCAAAGTCAGGCCCGGGGGCCAAATGTGGCCCGTTTTCAAATTTCGAGCAGCCCACAGACTCTTCTCCCCACCGGCTCAGCCTGTCACGCATCCCCGTCAGCTGGTCCCTCCCCATAACAGATGGAGATGTCAGCTTGTAGATTTATGGTTTGCCTGCCCTCCCTGCCTCCCTACATCCCACCAGCCACCTGCCCAGCCTACCCGCTCTGAGCTCCATTGCTGCAGCATCCTCCCCGCCTCCTTGCATGTCCTAGAGGCTTATCCAATGTCTGGTCCGGGAGCCAAATGCAGCTGAATGGTTGGCCCCCACACATTTTCACCTCACCAAGTCTGGCCCTTTTTGCAAAAAGTTTGGACATGCCTGGGCTAAGACAAGTAAAAATGGATTATTTTTCTACCGTGTTTTCCCGAAAATAAGACACCGTCTTATATTTATTTTTTCTCAAGGAGACACACTAGGGCTTATTTTCAGGGGATGTCTTATTTTATTAAGTATAATATGCGTGAATGTCAGCCCTGCAGACAACCATAGCCACGCCCATCACTAGGTTTTATTATCAGGGTAGGGCTTATATTTAACAAATGCATAGAAATCCTACTAGGGCTGATTTTTGGGGAGGTCTTATTTTCAGGGAAACAGGGTATGTCTAGGAGTTATCAAAGGCATAATAGGCCTGGCCTTCTGTAGTCTGGGGCCCTCCAATGTGTGAGACCATCGCTTCCACCATTCCAAGGCATGTCGGCCATCTTGAGGCTATGAGGGTTACTATGCAAGCCAGCGTAACCCCAACCTAATTGTATCCACCCAAGTATACCTTGTTGTTGCCTCACATTACTAATTAACATTGGTCAGCGAGAGGCAAGTGTTGTCTTCTCTCCCCCAACACCCTGTCGGCCTCTGTGGTGTTCATTTTGTTCCAGACAAAAGACAACCATCTAAAAACCAAGAGGTTTAGTGCTGTTTGTTTAAAATGCTTGTACAGATGGGTTTAAATTATTTGGGGTGGACAAGAGACATTGTTGAGCTGCGTCTCCCATCCATCCCAGCCAAGATTGGGCGGTAGGGAAGCTTTCAACCATACCAGAAAGGCCGTGCTGCAGCTAAAACTGTGCTCATGGCCTGGGGTTCAATCCCAGGTAGCAGGCTCAAGGTTCACTCAGCCTTCCATCCTTCCGAGGTCAGTAAAATGAACACCCAACTTGCTGGGGGGCAATGTGTGGCTTGCATAATTGAATTGTAAACCTCCCAGAGTGCTATGGGACAGTATATAAGCAGAACATTTTGCTTTTGCTTTTTGCCTGTTCCATTACTGTTCTGGAGGTCCTGAAAACAAGCTTTGCTTCTCTCTCCAGCAGGGTTGTTATCACTTTTAAAAAATGCCATCAACAGCAGATTTTCATAGGTACGGCTTCAGCTTGTCTTAATTTGGCCGTCCCTGCTATCAGTCAATAAAGCCACAGGAAAAGGAGACCACGTTTCCCTTGAGAAAAATTAGTCCTTCTGCCATCAATTTCAAGGGGGACTTATTTTAAACACACGCCACCGCCCTGCAGAACAAGCAGGACTGTAAATGAATCCAGATTGCTCAATCATTTGGAAATTTACTGACCACAGCTGATGATGGTTCAGTAAATAACTTTCACGGCAGCAAACAGAGGTCATTATTCATTATGTACACATTCTGCCTTTGTACACTCTGAAGGCTGCAGCTACCAGTCTGTGTATACAATGTAGCTGTGAGAAACTTGCATCCATTGAGATGCTAGACTGAGAATCTTCACAGACATCCAGTGAGATCAATAAACTGTGTTCAAGTCCATTTCTCATAGCAACTGAGCCACCTTGGCTCTGCCTGTCACTAACCCCAAAGGACTTTCCCCCTTCATTTGAACAGTAACACTCAAGGACACAACTGCCACTCTGAGGAACATTTGTATTCATGGCGGATCACAAAGGTGTAACACTGAAAGATAGATCCTCACATGGCCGACCCCTTGCCTATCTCACTTCACTCCCAAAATGAGAGGGGAAGCAATGTTATTTTCCAAATGGGAAAGACAGCTAGTCAAGGAGACAAATTCTGTTGCTGGGGGGGCGGGGGGGTTGAAGAAAAAGAAAGGCATTTGTAGCATAGCGGTCAACCAGAAAAATCCAGAGTTGACATCTTGCCATAGCCACAAACATGCCAGGTTGGCTCAAGCAAGCATCTGTCTCTTAGGCTCAGGCACCTCGCCTACTAGGGGGGTTGGCAATGCTGATAGCAAACCTTCATACTCAGTTCCCCACTGCTCCGGCCAACATGAACAGTGGCCAGGGGTGATGGGAGTTGTAGTTGTAGTCCACCACCTATAGCAGTGATGGCGAACCTTTTAGAGACCAAGTGCCCAAACTGTGATTCAAAACCCACTAATTTTTTGCAAAGTGCCAATACAGCAATTTAACCTGAATACAGGTGACTGTGAAGAGGTGATGTCAGGTGCCCACAGAAAGGGTTCCGAGTGCCACTGAAGGGTTTGGTATTCAGGTTCAGTGGTAGAATTCTCGCCTGCCACGCGGGAGGCCCGGGTTCGTTTCCCGGCCAATGCACCAAAAGAAATGTAGCCTTTTTCCTAGGCTCACATTCCTACCAAAATACTTTCGGGTTCTTTGCCGCTTGGGGTGAGACAGGGATTCAAATGAAACCAGAATTAAAGTTAAAAGAGAAAGACGTTTATTAAAAGCAAGCAACGCTGCTGGCGTTCAGCGGAATAATTTCCAAAGGCTGAGGCGCAATACATTGAGAAATCATACATGTTTTGTACCATTGGTTTCTCCACCCCCAATACATCATAATTGATCACGAGTCTAAGCTTAACCATTCAGGAGTGGGGCTGTCATGCGCAGTAATAGTTCCTGAGCATAGGCAGGCTATTGTGCTGTTATCTGACATACTTTGCAACATGCTAAGGCTAAATAGACAATGGCATTATATGCTAGCTAGCGAGGACTAGCAACTATACCGGTGCATACTGGTGGGGAATAGAAACTAATAGCAGAATATTGCTGGATACATTTGGAGGCCTCTGGAGTACATTGTTCTCATGGGAAAGAGTTATGCTTAGGCTGCAGTTTGTATTCTACTGACACAGATATTTTATAAAGCATACAAATTAGCATAAGAGACGCCATTTTGAATACCAAACCCTTCACTCCCCCTTTGATTTAGGGACACTCAGGAACTGAGTCGTCCCAGGGAACTTTGGCACCCGTGCCATAGGTTCGCCAACACTGACCTATAGAGTCACTAGCTGTGCTTCCTAGGCTAGCTGCAAGTCCGCCTTCTCCAATCTCCTGCCCCCCAGATATGCTAGGTGACAACTCCCATCTTATTAATCCTCTTAATGAGTTTACCCCACAGTAACAGTTGTTGTAAGAGGTATTCTCAAAGGCTTTCATGGCCAGAATCTGGTAGCTGTTGTGAGTTTTTTGGGTTGTTTGCCCGTGTTCTGGATGTTCTTCTTCCTGATGTTTCGCCAGACTCTGTGGCTGGCATACCCCAGAGCATAAAGAGAACTCCTAGTTCCCTGAGCCCCGTGCCCTCTGAAGATGCCAGCCACAGAGTCGGGCAAAACGTCAGGACGAAAAACTTCCACAACACAGCCATACAGCCCGAAAAACTCACAACAGCTGCAAGAACTTAGTCAACTGCAGTCCTTGTGATCCATGGAGAAACAGAATCCTAATGCAAATTTTGTTGGGAAATAGTATTTTTTTTTTTGAAAGGATGCTTCCAACTGAGCACTCACTGTTGTCGCACCAGTTATCTAGCCTTATGCAAATCTTGGATAAATTAACAGTTGTGGACTGCACAATTTCACAGCCATTATGGGCAGTGCCATCTTGACTGAGGGATTGTGGGAGTTGTAGTCCAAACAATAGAGATACTTTCCCAAGCTCTCCTCATCTTTGGGGTTGCTTGCATTTGTCTAGGGTACTTGTTGAAGTGTGACAAAGAAGGGGGGAGCTCAAACTAGAACAAAAGAAAAGCAGTTCAGGAATTGATCAGAAAACAATGGGTATAATTTATGTCACATCCAATGGCTCTAATAATACTGTCGCCCACTCTGTTTGAAAAGAAGCTGCCAGTTTCTAGGAAGCTCCGTGCTTAAGATCTGTAGTTCTGAATATGAGGCAGATAAACCTGGGAGATGTGTGTTTCTTCTAAGCCCCCCCCCACACACACACAAACACAAAAAAGTAAGAAGGCACCATTTTCCCTTAGAGAGACAGATTTCTCCTCAACTCGCCTGCACATGCATAGCCGGTAATTCATTAAAATACAAATCAGAGTGTTTTGAGCTGAAGACAATTAAATTTCTGTCATGTTTTCCCAACAGAATAGAAGAAGATAAAGTAAGATGGGAGGGAGAGAGAATAGTTGTTTCACAGAGCTGGAAATGCAATAACTCACTGTCGATTCTACAATCACCCCACTATCATCTCTAATCAGATTAGAGAATTTATTTGTCCCGATCCCAGGTCATAGTGAAAAAACATAACGTAATATACAGTAGACAGAACATGAAGATTTATATAGTTGTTGATTATTAAGACAATCCACTCTCTACCGAAGTGCAGATCCTTTCCTCTGTACACAGCTCGTCAAAGGTATATACGTTCTTCTTCTTCTTCTTCTTCTTCTTCTTCTTCTTCTTCTTCTTCTT
>JAHTLZ010000379.1:56846950-56872792 GCA_023846285.1 Phrynocephalus versicolor | reverse complement strand
CTTCTTCTTCTTCTTCTTCTTCTTCTTCTTCTTCTTCTTCTTCTTCTGGAATCATAGGAATTGAGGCCTAAATCCAATTGTTAGTAAACTGCTAACAATTGGATTTGCCAGCCAGACGTAAACTGCTACATTCATGTTAAATGACTTGGCCTTCTGAACAGAACGTGACTTGGTACAATTCACAAATTGTTTAAAAACACATCAGCAACAAAAATAATCACAACATACATCCACTATTCAAAGACCAGTCAGTAGTCAAAAACTTGTCTAATAAAAATACGTCTTCCTGCTGACAGAAAGAGGCCATCTTACCCTTCTTTGGAAAGCAAACCCCCAAGCCTGGGAGCAACCACCAAGAAGGTCCTGTCTCTCGTGTCCTCACCAGATGAGGATTTTGAGGGAAACAGGGCAAAGAGAACAGCATCTCCTCATCATCTTAAAACCAGAGCAGACTTGCATAAGAGGAGATGCATGCTTTCAGAGAACCCTGGACCAAACCCATTTGTTTTATTTATCTTATTTATTTAAAATGTGTTCCCTCCACCTTTCTCCTTAAAAAGGTCCCACTGCAGTTTGCATCGTTAAAATGACAACATCTAAAAGCAAAAACAGTAGGTATACAAATATCAAAAAGTAATTACACATTATATTAAAAACAGGAAAAAAATCAATAATAATACATTTAAAAACAACACACAGTAATTGTTTTTTAAAAAATCCTTCCAAACAGCCAGTCACTTAAGACAAAACATGCCTGAAGGGAAAAGTCTTCACTTTTTATGAAAGGATAGCAAAGATGAAGTGAACTTGTCCTCCAACCGGAAGGAGTCTGAGAGTCAGGGAGTAGTGATAGAGAATCATAGAATCATAGAGTTGGAAGACACCTCAAGGGCCATCCAGTCCAACCCCCTGCCATGCAGGAACCCCCATCACAGTGTTCCTGACTGATGGCCATCCAGCCTCTGCTTAAACACCTCCAAAGAAGGAGACTCCACCACCCTCCGTGGCAGCAGATTCCACTGCCGAACAGCTCTAACTGTCATGAAGTTCTTCTTAAGGTTCAAATGGAATCTCTTTTCCTGTGTAGTTTGAAACCATTGCCCCGAGTCCTAGTCTCTGAAGCCATGGAAAACAAATCTGTTCCCTCTTCAATATGACATCCTTTAAAATATTTAAACATAGCTATCATATCCCCCCTCGACCTTGCTTTAGAAAGGCTAAACATTCCCAGTTCGCTAAGCCGTTCCTCATAAGACATTTCCTCCAGACCTTCAACCATCCTGGTTGCCTTCCTTTGTACCCGATCAAGGTTGTCAACAGAAGGCCATGGATGGGCCTTCACGTGTCATGACTCATGAGTAAAGTTCCACCAGCAACTCAACTCCAACTCATCTCTGGGCTGTAGCTTTTTAAAAAATACTCAGACTCGACTTGGACCTAATTAAGTCTTGAGTCGTCTTGTCAAGTCCCTGCAATTTTAATGGAGACCTGCAACTCTCCATTAAAATACTCTAATAGGGATTTGAAAACCTGTGTCTGCAAGAGGGTGACAGGCCTGCAAATGACTCGCAGCTCGGAGACATGGTGTGGAATTCGGACCCAAAGACTTGGTCTCTGGCCAGACACTTGCCAGCATCTCTGGAGAAGGTCTCTCCCATATCCCTGCTAAATGCACCCATAAGGGTGGAGGGACCGAGATAAAGGCCTCTCCTTTGCCATGTGCTGAAGGGGGGGGTCTCACTCCTTTGTCCACTGGAGCACTGCCAGATTTTTAATTTTTTTAAAAAGTGTGTTTGTATACTTGGAGTACCAAGACAATTGGGGGGGGAAGGTAAAAAGAAACGGCCCGGGCGTAGGAGGTCAGTTTTGGGAACAGCCCTCTGATGACTAGAGATGGAAATGTATAGGCCACAGATTTCTGAAGATCGCCCACTTCAGAAAATGGTCATGTTTATTTGTGATATTGCTGCAAAGGGTTTAAGTTGTACAAGTGTTTCCACACACACACCCTTTTTTTCTCCTTTCTTTTGACACCACAGAGAGGCAGCAAGCAATTTCCTCACGGCACTCAATTTGCAACGCAAGAGTCGAAACCAGCAGCAAGTTCCTCACCCGGCAATTTCAGGTAATATTTGGTCCGCTCTCCGGATCGCTTTGTCCATGATGGACCAGCCGGAACTTTTTCAAGCTGCAAATGTAGGTGACCTGGATGTCCTCTTAAAAGCTTTCAACGTTGAGCCCTAACATACAGACAGATGTGCAACAGAGACACGCCTATGTGCATATAAACGCACCTGAATCCCTCCAAAAATGGGGAACCATTACATTTCTGTACAGGAAAAGAAACATCATTAAATTCCCAGTGTGATCCGAGAATGACAACGTAGATACTTTCTAGCAGAAGCGGTCCTAAAGGATTCCACCAGATGTCCAGGGTGGGGGTGGGGGGACCATTAAAAAGCACAAAATGTTGTAAATACAGTATCACCAGGCTCAAATGTTTGTGATGAATACAAGCGAGCAACAGCTGCTATAGCACAGATGGGAATTAAATGAAACAACTTCATCTGAATGTTCCTGGTTACAATGGACACATATATACAAGGGAAGTATGTTTTATGCTTCATGTTATATCTGTAAAACAACACATGCAAAGAAGCGTGTTGGGCGGTATTTATTAATTTGTTAGATCTGCTGCCCTGAATCAGTGGGAAGGATTCACATTCTTATTACTCTTATTTTCCAAGGTCTGTTTTCCACAGAACAGTATGTGCATGTTAGAGGAGTTGTGTTTCCTTCATCAGTATAGTTAATCAGCAACCTAATTTAGGGCTTAAAATTAAGCTAGCTGTTTAATTTTTTTTTTATCCTGGAGTCTTAATCCCATGACGTCCTCCAAGGCAGAGATCCCATCGGGATTGTGCATATGAAGAATTTGCAGGTCAAATAATATATTTTAGGGTCATGTTGAGCAAACATGAATTGTTAATTGCACTAGAGGTTGGGGAAGGTATGAGTCGGGCTGGACCTAACTGGGCGCCCTGGACAGGTATCTAGGTGCACCTCTAACCCTTCCCCAGAGAAACCTATTGTCTCTCATAACCTTCTTGACCATTAACAGTAAACTTGTTATGGAGCCTTAAGCTATCAGATGCACATTTTCAGTGATTTTGGAGGAAAGTTGAGGTGGAAGCATTTGCTGTCACCTGGCAGTGTTTGAATGTAGTTGAAACCACCTCCGGAATGACCCCACAAAGGTCCAGGAGTGGTTGATGCAACTTGTAGGCGACCGCAACGTGCTTCCTTCCCTTCCGCCACACATAGAAGCAACATTAACCATAGGCAAGAGGGGCGTGGTGGCTCAGCGGAGTAAGCCTCCGAAAACTGTCAGATGCAAAGTCGGCAGCTCGGCAGTTCGAATCCCGGGTGCCACGCAGCAGAGCGAGCTCCTGCTGATAACCCCAACTCCTGCCAACCTAGTAGTTCGAAAGCATGTAAAACGCAAGTAGATAAATAGGTGCCGCTATAAAAAGTGGGAAGATAAAACAGTGTTTCCGTGCAGCCATGCCGGCCACATGGCCATGTACACAACACTGGCTGTCTGGCTTGAATGCGGAGATGAGCACTGCCCCTCGAGTCGGACACGACTAGCACGCCTGTGCAGGGGGAACCTTTTTAACCGTAGTCATAGAACAAGGTTTGGGAAAGTTCTGCTTTTCGACTTCTTCTTCTTCCTCTCCTGCCAGGGGCTGAACGACAGTTCCCATAATCCTTCAGCCAAGGTGGCTAGCAGTTGAGCGTTTCTGTGAGTTGTGGTCCAAAAGTTACTTTTCCATGCTTGGGCTGTACAGTTGTCAGACATAGGTGACCGGGGCGTAAACCGCAGCTGGCTGCACAGTGCCCTGGACAAAGGTCCATTGTTCTCACGGCATGTTGCTTTGAGCTCTAAGTGTAGGTAGAATCTATGAACTTAATGCACTTTAACCTTTCTTTCTTTTTGGCATTATTCTAAAAGTAAGGCGGGGAAATGGGCGACTTTTACACACGTTTGTCTTGAGCAGCAGAAGATGTCGATTCAGCTGTGCTGAAATAAAAGGTCCAAATGGGACTCTTTGACACAAAGCGAGTCCCCCCCCCCCCGGCGTTCCCTAAGCTCCTATTGAAAATGCAAACAGAAGTCATAAATTGCAGTTCCAAGGGAGAGGATCTTGCAGGGGTTTTAATGTTAAGCAAATGTCAGCAATGAAAGAACGTGCATCTGCTCCCTTCCTCTCTTGCAAGAAAATGAGCAGATGGGTCTTGAATAGAAAAAAAATGCTGAAGGTGGTGTTGAAGGGTTTTGAGACTGGATTGCAAAATTCCTCACCACCCTTGAAGTGTACGGGATCAAACATTAACTCCTAGATCAAGGGTGAGGGTGGGGGACAGGGGAATAAAAAATACAGTCCAAGAACTGGCCCTGAAGAGGGGGGTTAATTGCAATGGATCTCAGGCAAGCCTTGGAATTGCTCCATTTTTCAGGCTATAATTCCCGAGACCTTTGCTATCAGGATCCCGGGAGTTGTAATAATAACAAACATAAAAAGGCGGTTACTTCACATCCATTTTGTCTCGGTAGTTGTTTCATTTAGAAGCGGTACAAAAAATGTTACTTCAAAATCACATCTGTCTCGCAAGAACTGAAATTTGCCTCGACCACGCCCCCGGAACGGGTGCTAAGCGAGACAAATCTGTACCTACTAGCGCTGGGATTGGGTTTTCTCTTGTCCCTCTTCTGTTCCGCTTCTTGTCCCAGTGATGAGGACGTGAAGTAACAACTTGAGGCCATGTACCAGGCTGAAGTAGACGAGAGCTCCAAGGGAATGAAGTGCCTTCAGCAAAACATCTTGACTTTGACTTGCTTATCAGTTTCAGGAGGGGCAAACCATAAAGAAAAAGACAAGATGCATGCCAAACGATGCACCACCATGAAAGGCAGCTGTTTTGAGTGGGTTCATCTTTCTTCTGGTGTCACAGATGGAAGGGAATGCGTGGGGATCACATCCCCCCAAGATAGACAGCGAGAACTGTGGGACAATTTCTTTTCTTCTCTCTCTGTCTCTCATTTTCATTCTCTTCTTTTCTTTTCTTTTCTTTTTTCTTTTTTTTGGGGGGGAAACATCAACATTTTGAAAGTTCCATACAGCAGCGATCATTGTATAAAAGCAGAAAATGGCTGTATTAAACAAGGTTTTCAGGTGCAGTTTCAGAGACCTAATTAGTATCTGAGGTGCTTATCACTGATATAAGCAGTTCAGCATAATTTATGTCACAGGGCCTTGGCAATATTCAGCATCAGAACAGGGTGGCCCAAGTGAATAACAGTTCCTTAAAAAAACAATACAGTGGACCCTTATATAACAAACGGTTTGTATAACATAAAATTTGTACAACATAAAAAATCCAGAGATAGGGGAAATTTGCTTAACATAATCGCCTATGGGAAGAATCTGTACAACATAAAACTGGGATCACTCTGTTTTCAATGCATTCCTGTGGGAGATTTGTATAAAGGAAAAATTGCTTAACATGATTTCATTTGGAACGAATTAATTCCTTTATACAAGGTACCACTGTACTGTCTTTCAACATTTTCTTTGACCTCAACCTTTACAGCAAGAAGACCAAGGTGCAAGAGGGCTTGAGAAAACCTTAATGTTTTCAGATGGGTAAATGGAAGGCTGATTTGCTCTGTTTAGGTCAAATCAGAATAACAACAGCAATAATCTTAGAACTGCAGAGTTAGAAGTGACCCTAGAGACCATTGACTCCCCTCTTCAGGGGGCACAGCAGGCACTTGAACTCCCAAACTTTGGTTTTGCAGCCAGATACCTGGGCCAATGAAGTATCCAGCAGTTCTGTACTACACGGGAAAAGCATTATGCTTCCACTTTAATGGTCATGTCTGCATCCTTGGACTCCAGGGATTTGTACATGGTAGAATTCTCTGCTTGAGAGCTCTGGTGCTGTAGTTCAGGGAAGTGTACCAGAGCTCTCGAGCAACAAAATCGAATTACGGCATCAAACTGTAGATCTCAGCATTTCATAGGAGACTTGTCAATTAAGGGATGAACAAACCACTATAATTGCATAGAGTAGTTCTGCTGTGGCCCCTTGGAGGAAATGGAAAAGGAAGGTTGGAACTGAATAAATTGGGGGAGGGGGGGATTCCTAAGGCTTCCTTGTATTTCCTACTCAATTGTTTTCCAAATTTAAGAACGGCCTTACTGAAACTGGGAAAGTGCTCAGACCAACTGCTGGTCTTCATGTGTGCTTGATGGGGTTCTATAGAGGAAAGGAGCCTCATCATCAGTCTTCCTGGGGTCCTCTTGCCCCACCATCAGGGGCTGAGAAGATGACCCACTTGGCATAGATGGATTCCAGCCTGTAGTTACTGCCAGAGAACAATGTTAGACTGGCATGTAATGCTAGGTCCTGCTTCATGGCCAGACAAGCACATTCAGTTGTAGAGGACAGGGAGCAAAATGATTTGCTCATAAGAGGCAGAGATCTGGCACAGACAGCAGTAAAGCTGTAAAGCAGGAGTGTCCAAACTTTGGCCCTCCAGATGTTTTGGACCACAACTCCCAGAATCCCAAGCTTGTATTGCCAATGACAAAGGACTGTGGGAGTTGTGGTCCAAAACATCTGGAGGGCCAAAGTTTGGACACCACTGCTGTAAAGCATCCAGTCCCTCTTGCTGCTTTCTTGCTCCACTGATACTATAATGCTCTCTGCAACAGTCTAATATCATCAATGTATGCCGGGTGGGAACGGCCTTTTATTTTGATGGCTTCTGAACAAACATCTTGTCTGCCTTTTTTTTAAAAAAAAAATGCAGATCAAGTCTAGATGTGATCATTCATCAGCCAGTCTGAAACAGTTGGGAGGAGTTTTGCACAGAAAAACCAGATGCATTTTGTATCCCTTGGGTAAAGTAGAGGAGGAATGAAGAGAGAGTGCTCTGTGGAGATGTAATGGGTGGAGCCCGTGCTGGTGATCTGGAAGCAGACCCAGTAAATTGCAAAAGAGAACATTAGCTTGGTCAGTCCATGCTGTATCAAAAGCTCGAGTGCCATCTGCTTTTAAAACTGGAAGGAGTCCATCGGGGTTATCTCTATTACTACTCTTCCTTCCCTAACCTGGGGCCCATTGACTGGCTCCCCTAATGTTTCCCTGGGAAGACACCGGCCTTTGGTTCCTGTCACACCTTTTCTCTCTGAGTAGGGACACGTTGAGCGCCTGAGTTCATTGCGGCACTTCCAGGGTCTTCTCCAGTTGGACCTTCAGGAGAGATTAACATGAATAGAGGGAAACACGTTCTCAGCTGAGTTGTCTTGGAACAGGAAAAGATAAGTTTCAGCCAGAGAGGAAGCCAGGGCAAAAGAATTTTATGGTCCAGCTGCTAGCGCTCTCCCAGGAGTTCAGAAGAGGGCAAAGGGCAGTCCGGGCAGGGAAGACTTGAGAGGATGAAGGAAGCCTTGCAGATGTACTGGCTATTTGCCTGGCTGAGGAACACTGGCTCTGGCTTTTGGAGCAGAGACACAGGTATCCCAAGGTCTAAAGCAGTGGTTCTCAACCTGTGAGTCCCCAGATGTTCCTGGACTGCAACTGCCAGAAATCCTGGCCAGCTCAGCTAGTGATGAAGGCTTCTGGGAGTTGCAGTCCATGAACATCTGGGGACCCACAGGTTGAGAACCACTGGTCTAATGAGTACCTGATAGCTAATTGGAAACAACTGGCAACCAGGAGAGGCATGCTAAGTGTTGTAAGCCCTGCTCTTACCATCAGCTTGAGCAGTAAAGAGCCTTGTCCAACACTGTTCCTGCCTGCTTTGACTCCTTGAGGTTGCCTGCCACCTGGGTTGATGAATGACAGTGCTTTTATCTGCTTTTTGTTCAGCAAGGGAGGGGGGGTTACTGAATGGAGCGCTTGGGTTGACTCTCAGACTTCTGAAGTTGGAAACCAACTGGCCTTGGCAGTGCAGCCTTTTGCACTTGCCACTGCCAACATGACCGTCGCTGGTCATTATGCTAGGACTCCTCCAGCGATTGGCTACCTTTGTGGCTTCCCTGTTCCTCATCTCCCATGCTCTGTATCTCACAGGGGTTTTCTTTTGCTTCAGCAGAGAAGGACAGGATGGGGGGCCAGGTCTCTTTCCGCCCAATCTTATGACACTCTAGAAAGCAGATAGCACGTGCTCGCATGCAACTGGTAGTGGGGAGGTTCTTCCCTGCCTCTCACATGAACGGTCAGAGTGGCGTGTTCACAAATTCTATCATTGCGCTCTTTTGCCTTCCACATTTGTTGGAATATGCGATAATGCTTGAGGTTTCCGCCTGCATTTCCTAGACAGGCTGGCACAAGGAAGCAGCCTCAGGAGGCAGACTTTCACTGCCGAGAACCATCTGCTACTTGGTATTGTCTTATGGTTGCTGCCATTTCCGCGATACTGTGCCCAAATGCTATTTCTAGCCAATCATCTGGAGCAGAAGTAGGCAACAGTGCAGGCCCACTTGGCTCTGGATCGGGCAGGAATTCAACATTAACTGGAATTAAACCTTTTCTTTGTTCACAGTCTCATTTTGGGAGTCAAAGGCCCACTTTTGTGGCTCAAACAGCACTTTCTTTTCCTTTGATTTCAATTGAAATAGTAATTCCTGCCTTTTTGTTTATTCTTCTGTCCCACGAAGACACTATTTTTATAGCTAGCTGGTGCACATATAGCAAAATCGGTGTTTAAGTAAGCAAATGTATCTTCCTCTATATTTTTAAGGGTTTCATTTTGTAATAGTTGTTTGTTAAGAAATGTTCTGAAGAAATACATAGCCTCAGGTATTTGCATCCTGCATGCAGTCATATTTAATATGCAAAAGCATGCTGCAAGTATAAGTGCATGTAAACAAAACAACCTCTTTTCAATTCAGTAGGATGGGAGTGCATAACGGAACACTCTCTAAACAGTCAATAAGAGAGCAAAATCAACATGCCAAAGAGCAGTTTGTGTTTATTAGGGAAATGATATGGAAAGGCAAACCCAACTAGTTAAATATTTTATAAGTCAAATCAAATCAAAGACTTGCTGCTCCAAGTGCTCTAGTCATAACCATTGACTGTGCTGACTAGGCCGGTTGAGAACAGCAGTGTTGTTTTCTTTGTTTGGTGCACATGAGACAGGGATGTAAACAGATAAGTCTTATGGCTTGCCTTAATATTTGGCAAGAACTTACTGGCCACATTAGGTTGCAACTGCTTTGATATTCTATTCTGCAAAGCTGCTCATGACTCGAGATGACTCCATTCATGATCGCCGAGAGGTCCTATAATTTGCCGCCCCGCTCAGATCTGGCAAACTAAATGCTGTGGCTTCCTTTATGGGACTAATCTGTCTCATGCTTGGCCTTCCTCTTTTCCTACGGATTCCCAATTTTCCTGCCATTATTGTCTCTCTTAGCGAGTCTTCCCCTGATGTTTTTAAAGTATAACATCAGCTTATTTATCAGGTCCAGAAACTTCTGATTCTCTTGGGTGATTGTCCAATCTTCCTGATTACTTGATCACCACCACCACCACCACCACCACCCCATAAGCACAAAAATGCTGAAAGATTTTTAAGGGTTGAAAAACATGCATAAGTCTTGCAGCTATGAAAAAAACCCTAAAAGTTCAGATTTAATTTAATCTAGAACACATTTACTTGTCTTCCCCATGGCCCACAGTAATGGTAAAGTTCTTCTGTCCCCTAACTCCGTTCCAAATTGGTTGATTCTCCACCACATCCACCATACATTGTCCAGCTTTAACTTTCATACACTTTAATCAGGAATATACTGTGTCATATGGATGATTTTGGCTTTGGCCTTTAGTGAGTCATCCTTACACTGAAAAATGTGTACTAGCTGTTCTAAGTCTCTGCAACCTTGCTGCTGGCTTTTCTACCTCAGGCACCAATACTCACATTGATCCATCTCTTACCGCTTAGTTACTCTTTTACCTGTCTTAGGAATCAAGATGATGAAGAAGATCGCCAGCTTTATAAAACCTGAAGTTAAGATAGCCAGGAAGGAATCCAGTGTGGGACAGACATTACCAGTGCAGCAGATATTCCACAATCACGTATATAGTGTACTGAGCAAGCAAAAAGATTAGATGTGTCAGCCTGCTGCTACTGAGATAACGTAGTGGACCTCAGTATATGTGTTATCCAGGCGTTCTTAAAATGGTTATTCTGAATATGCGAGTAGGAAGTAAGTTCTCGCTCAGCTTTCCTCAAAGCTTGGGGGGGGGAATCTTCTCTTAGCTTTATTAATTCTTTTAAAATGCAGTTCGGAGTCATGAGAACAGGGTGGGTTACAATTGTTTTCTAGGAAGTTGGCAACCTCTACTCTAGGGCCATTGGCAGGCCATAAAATGAGAAGACAGAAATGGGATGCCATCCAGTCATGACTCAATTGCCCCTTTGTGTGTGTTGTCTCTCTGTGCACCTCCTTTCCACAACTTAACAATGTTACATTTCCACAAGCCTTGTGGCACAGTCCTTAAATCCCTGTACTGCAGCCAAAACTGGGCTTATGATGACCCAACGTTCAGTCTCAGGTAGCCGGCTCATGGTTGACTCAGCCTTCTGTCCTTCTGAGCTTGGCAAAATGAGTGCCCAGTTTACTGGGGGAGCAATGAGTAGTGTGCATAATTAAATTATAAATTTAACATTCTCTCTGCTGTAGCCAAATTCTGCTTGACAGCTGTTACATAGCTTCATATGCTGCCTCTGCTTCCCTCATTTAAAGCCGGGTTGGGCAGAAATGGTAGATCTTCATGTACTATGCATTCATTTATCAAGGTTTACTTATGTGAAGATTAGCAAGAAATTGTTTAGTTAAAATACCAAAACTCTTAGAAATCAGTTTTGTTTAAGCTTAGAAGAAAAACACTTCACTACTCTAAATTACGTTGCATCCGTTGTTATGTACCTTCTAGTCCGGTGATGGCGAGCGTTTTAGAGACTGAGTGCCCAAACTGCAATTGAAAACCCACTTATTGTTCACAAAGTGCCAATACGGCAATTTAACCTGAATACAGTGGTGCCCCAGGTTACAAATGCTTTGAGTGCTACCCTTTCGGGAAAACAAGGATCAAAGAGCATAGATGCTCCTTTTTGAGCAAGTGAGGATCAAAATCCAGGCTTCTGAATTTCCTGCGGCTACAGCACCCTCACTGTGGTTGTGGGAAATTCAAAACCCTGCTATTTGATCCTCACTTTCCCAAAGGGTTGCTCCATGGGCAGAGAGGCAAAGGAGGTGTTACACTGTTGGAAAAGCCACGGAAGAGTGGTGGTGGTTGGTGGGCTCGTTTGTATCCCCCGTTTACTCTCCAGTGCTGCCGCTCTGGCCGTCCCAAAAGCGGCATGGCTGGAGAGAGTAAAATAGGGCTACGAAGGAGCCCACAAACCACTGCCTCCCCTTTGCCCGGCACTTTGCATGGAGCACAGTGACATGCTGCAAGTGGAGGAGGAAGTGTGGTGGCTATGAGGGGGAGCGATGTTGCGTGACCACTGAAAGGGCTGCATGTGCCACCTTTGGCACCCATGCCATAATTCGCCAACACTGGTCTAGGCATTTCTGGGAGTCATCAAACAAGTCCTGCAATTGGCACGGTTCTGCTCAGCTCTTGCACAGTAAAGGCTGAGGCTTCCTTTATTAAAATCACCCGGCCTTGTGTTTCGTATTCCCCTTTTCTTCTGCTTTTCGTAGCCTGTCTTTTCCAACAAATCGCCTTCATGTGATATGCTCAGAGCACAACATCAGTGTAGGTATTTTAGCTGCAGAATCGATTTATCTAGAACACATTTATTTGTCCTTCCTTATATTAATTGTTGACATCTTGTTCTGGATGTCCTTCACTTTTAACTCCATGTAAAACAAAAAATAATAATTTCTTTAGAACACTTTTTATTCATTGGTTCCCCTTGACCAGGTTTTTAGCCAGTTTTGGAATTTTGGACCAGAATCTTTGATCTGAATGAATGATGCCCATTTGTGCTTGTATATGCAGGTCATCTCCCTTGAGTCCCTTGTTTTGCGTTCAGCTGCTCCATCCTCCAGCTACAATCTTGCACTTGACTTCAGTTGGTAGATCTCTAAACTGTAGTTTAAAAAAGGAGATTCTGTAAACCTGGAGTTTTCCCGTTTTGACACCTCCTTCTCCATTTAAACATGGTTCCCATTTCTAACATGGCAGTGAAATAGCCAAACACGCAGTAGGCAAAAGACTAGCAGCTTGTGTGGCTCAAGAGGATCTAAATTGTATTTTCGAAGGCTTTCACGACCGGGATCTGATAGCTGTTGTGAGTTTTTCGGGTTGTTTAGCTGTGTTCTGGAAGTTCTTCTTCCTAACTTCCAGAGCACAACCAAACAGCCCAAAAAACTCACAACAGCTATCAGGATCTAAATCGTATGGAGGGAGGTATGTGCAGCCACCACCAATTGTTGCACAAACACACATCTTAATTTGTGTGTGTCATGGCACTTTAGGGACCACTCTTTCTGCACCTTCCTTTTTCATAGAAATGTAGAATAATGAAGTTGGAAGGGGCCTGTTAGGTCATTGAGCCAGACGCCCTGCTCAAGGCAGGGCTACGAAATCATGGGCTATCTGCCAGGTGGTTGTCCACTTTTCTCTTGTGTGCTTCCAGCTCTGGACCACTCAACACCTCTCAAAGTAATTGGTTCCATTGTTGCACTACTCTAACAGTTAGGACATTTTTCCTGATATTCAACTGAAATATGGCTTCCTATAAGTTGAGCCCATTGTTGTTTGTCCTGCATGTGGGACTATCAAGAACAGACCCGACTCCTCCTCTTTCAAGTATTTGAAAAATGCTACTGTATCCCCCCCCAGTCTTCTGTTCTTAACATGCCGAATTCTTTCAGTCTCTTCTCTCTGTTTCCAGCCCCCTCTAATCATCTTTGTTGCCCTCCTTTGAACTTGCTTCAGTTTATCAGCATCCTTCTTGAAATGCAGTGTCCTCATCATGAGGCCTAATCAGTGCAGAATAGAGGGAAACTAGTACCTTGCAGAATTTGGAATTATAGAATCCTAGAGTTGGAAGAGACCTCAAGGGCCATCCAGTCCAACCCCCTGCCATGCAGGAACCCCCATCACAGTATTTCCAACAGATGGCCATCCAGCCTCTGCTTAAAAACCTCCAAAGAAGGAGACTCCACCACCTCTGTGGCAGCATATTCCACTGCCGAACAGCTCTAACCATCAGGAGACTAGAATTCTATTAATGTTGCCTAAAATAGTTTCTCCAGCAAGTCTTCTCTAGTATGGCAGACAATAATAATAAAAATGTTCAAAGGAGGTTCACACGTTTACATTCATCCCTGCAGCATCAAGCAAAGATTTCTTTGTGAAGATTCTATAAGCATCAGAGAGACCTGTTGGATTAACTAGACTGCCTGCTTTGCACTTATTTAGAAGTGGTGTTCTTTATATTCTAGTATGTGCTTTTCATCACCTCCATCCGGCATTTGTGCTGCACTTTTTTTGGTGATGATCCATCAGAAGGTAAAGACAACTTCTTCCGAGGCACACACCTCTAGGAAAAGTCTGAAGAGAATATGTGCAAATATGCCAAGACTACACAATCCCTTAAATGTCTCATTTCCCTCCACTGCTAAATGAAAGACATTCATATACATCTACATGCAAGTCATGAATTTGTTTTTTTCATTTTTTATTCATGTGAAGTATGAAAATGGTTAGTCTTTTAAAAAAAACAGAAGTGGGCTACTTCAATTACATTATCTCAACCATTTGTTAGATCCTCTGTGGTGGGGCATAAATTGCACACACATAAATGCTGCATTGATTGAATTTCTGCACATTCACAGCAAATATGCTCTGTATCAAAGTAGCCTCATTTTACTTGAGTGTTCTTTGATCTTCCTACTTTGCTTCAATTTTTGGTAAGTGACTTCCAGCTGTACCAGTCAGTCTTGTCCTGGTGGGAGATGCCCTTTGGCGTTCATTCTTTGGCAAGGTGTGTTGTTTCAGCTCTCCACAGGGTTACTCTATAGTCCCTTCTAGAGCTTGAGATGAGCACAGAAAACCTTTCCTCAATTTAGCATCCAAATGATGCACAGGCATGTGTGCCTATGTTCTAGGTCCTGGCTCTTCAAATACACATCCTTGGAATTTGGAAAACCTAGGCCTTAATCTGCTTTCTCTTCCGCTGTTTGCATATCCTTATATGTGCATAATAACCACTGGTCTGATGATTGCCATTTTAAGTTAGCAGCCTTTTAAAATACATGCAACCTTTATCTACAGTATTGTAAATTTGATTGACTATTGTACATTTAGGAGAAAAGTTTATATCTATTTTATGTATCAAGAATAAGATGTCTAGATGAAATCAAGCGCATATATAGTTTTGCACAGAATCTTCTATTGCCTCTATGTGATTTTGAAGATCTGAAATTGCTTATCTTGCACTACCTGTACGTTTGATAGCAGAGTCAACATGGGGGGGGGAATAGTGGGGTTTTTTTTGGCTACTTTTGCATCTTGATGTCTGTTTTCTGTAGGCATCAATCCCATAAACATTTAGATCAGAAACCTATTTACATACCCAGGTGTTTGAGGGCAAATGCATATGTTTGTGGGATGCTGATAAAATGTGCAGTTGTTCTTGTATACAAGCGATACCTATAATCACTACACCAGGCCTGCCCAACAGGTAGACCGGGGGCTACCAGTAGCCCGTGAAGGGTTCGAAAGTAGCCCTCCAGCCATCAATAAAAATTATGAGGGGATAAGTTCTCCACCTCTACTCCCGCAACCCAAGGACCACCACTGCCCCAGCAAAGCTCTGGGTCTGCCAGCCCGCTGTCTCAGCTGAGCAGGGTAGGCTACTCTACTTACAATTTTTTTTTTACTTATGAGCATTTGCTTGGAACAGATAAAATTCATAAGTGGAGCTTTTAGTGTAGTAGCCCTCAGGCACTTTTGTCTGGAAAAAGTAGATCTTGGCCTGTTCAAAGTTGGACAGCCCTGCACTACACCATTATGGTTGAAGGAGGGCAGGGAGATGGTGGAAAGTTGAGAAAAGCATTCCCTACCTACCCTGAAGGTTCATATTCTTATTCTGTTCTGTCCGTAGTAATAGTGAATTCATCACTGAATGTGGCCAACATTTGGCCAAAACAGCATCACACACACAGAGTAGAGGGATGAATCAGCAGACTTGAGGAACCTTCGCGGTTCACAAACATCCCCCCCCCAAAAAAAAAATGGTATGGGAAGAAAAGGTGTTGGAAGCGAAAACAGACCAGTGAAACTGACATGATTACTGGGCACAAACAATGGCTTGTTAAGAAAAGTGATAATGGAACAATGGCCAGTTGGAACCTTGAACCAGAATGTATTTCTTGGGTTGTTCTGCAGGTCCCGCTTGTTTCCTGTGCTCTGTTCTCCTGCGCTTGCATTTTTGCCAGAATAAAATCCAATCGATAGGCATTTGGACCTTTGCAAATGTTTTCCCTGCCCTGCAGCTTGTAGGTAACTGCAGTTTTTCAAAATGGTTGCATAGCTGCCCCCTTTTCTCTCATTAGATTGAAGAAAATGTCATTCTTTTTCATTATTTGACTCTAGTTCTCTTCTTGCAAATTCTATGATAGTTATCTAGAGAGGGGCTTTACAAATATTCTGACTAAATAGAAGACAGCCATGCTGTTATAATTTTTACCCTGTAAGAAACTGAATGTATAGCTCCCAATATGCAAGTTTGTGAATGCTGACCACCATAATTCACATTCTCTGTCCTTTTGGGCCTACAATGATGTGCAGTCTAATTTTGTAACTCACTTACTGAAAGAGATGATAAAGCAAACTAATTATAAAGCAGAACTGTTGTTTTGTGTGATGCTGTGTGTAGTCTTTTCTTCAAAATATGTTTGGACACTTTGACCAGGCCTTTGAGAAGTGTGACACTTAACTAAGCTGTCCAGCGGAGTTGGAAACACACAGTGTAGTCTATGTGCAAATTTCAAAACTTGAGTTGGTTGACAGCTTTATTGGACCACTGAAGTATTTAATACAGTTTTAACCCAACTTTTCCGAAGATCACATCACACTGGGCATTGCAGAACTATTTTGAAGAGTATGAGAAAGATAAGAGAATTTGGCACTCGAGGTCTATACCACACTGAAGACTCCATCTGTCTCCAGGACCTTGAGAGTGCTTATACAGTAGTTCAGCATCAGCCGACTAATTTTGCTCTCTAAAATTATTCTCGCTTTTCTGAGAGGGATGGTCATGATTTGCCCTGAGCTTTGACACAGACAATAAAGAGCACGCAGATTGACTGGCCCAGCCTTTTGTCTGTTGAATAGTGATTTCATACCCCCTCAGATGAAACCTAATGGCATCACAATTTAATCTGCAAATGCAAGAACGTGTAACACCTTTATGAAACCCTAAAGATCATCACTGAATAAGGGGGCCTTTCATGGATCAAACACTGCTTCATTGGGCTTCTACCAGTGTGAGGAGCTTCAAGTCCAAAAGTTCATGGGGAGATTGATTTTGCCAGGGAAAGTTACTCTTAGTTGCAAAGTCCAAAAGTTCTCGGGAAGATGGGTTTCATCAGACACATCTTTCTTTGGAGGGAAACCTGGAGAAGTCCAGGAAGCAGCAGCTTCTGCTTTTAGGTTACAGCTGAAGATGCTGCACTCCATCCTGGAACATGAGTTTAGCGTGTCTAGCCAGCTTCCCCCACCTACCCACCCGTTTCTCTGTTGCTTCCCTCTCCACAAACTCGGCAGTGGTCAGTGCAATGGATAGCCCCAGCAGCCTGAAGGTTTGCCTTCCGAAGATACCTTAAGTAAGTGGTCCAATAAAGGTATCAGTGAACCCTCATACTGTGTTTATAATAAGACTCTTGTCCAGACTCAAAGCTTGCCCTACGAATCCATTTGAAGGCAGGGTGAGAATGTAATATTGTCCTCCATAAACTAGAAGCCTCAGATTCCTGACGATAATGCAGCCTACATCATTGCAAGCTTGGAAGGAACTGCGGAATTCAAGTGGGTGCAGAATACACTTAGTCACCAAACAACAAAAGTGGTCTCTATATTACTGCATTATTTGCTGCATAAAATAGTTAAAGAAAAAAAGTTCAATAGTTTACTGAAGCTTCGGGGTGACATTTTTGTGCTCCACGCTCTAATGTAATTTGCGCTTTTACCCTGGGACTGTATGGATACTAATGTGTTTAATTTATAAGGCTGATAAATAGCAGAGCACCACAGTAAATGTATTTTTGTACGGTAATGGAAGCATGCCTTCCTTTGATTCTTTTTCCACTTATTAAATTATATTTATTCTCTTGTATTTATATAAAATTGTGCAATTTTTAAATATGTTTCAAAATAAAAATTTTTGTCTGTGGCTTCAAGCTCATTAATTGTTTTATTTCTGCTAGAGCCTAGAGTCCCTGAGGGAAAATCGGGTGGTTAATAAGTATAAAATATAAAATATATTAATAAATGAGAAAGAATGTATTTCTTAGTCAGTACCTGCAGTATGTTTTAAATTACTTTTTAAAAGAAATCAGAAGGTTGTCCTATTTCTTCCTTCTTTGAACAGTATCCACCTTGACGAAGGAACAACTGTATTAGAACATTTCAGAACAGCAATCACACACATACAATAAGTGAATCTGAATTTTAAAAATGCAAGGTTTTTTTTTCTTCCTTTTAATTTAAACAGTTGCAACAGCATCTCATTCATAACCTTTCTCATGGCAGGCAAATCCTCTCCCAAACATAAAAACAGTGCTTCAGACCCATTGTTGAACAGTGCAAAACTCACTGAAAGTACAAACATTTCCTGGATACAGTAGTAAACTGTGAAAGGACCTGCGTATTGTTGTGATCGGCTCCGAGACGGAAGGAGGAGAAAAGCTGGGCGAGAGATGAAATTAAAAGGCACATCCAGTTCTGCCATAATTTTTGCATAGTCATTTAATGCCCCAGAAGTCATTAAAAATCCAGCAAATCTGCGTTGGTTGGGAAAATTGGAGGCAACAGCTGGAGATCAATAGAGATGGGCACGACTCAGAAAAATTGTTCGTTTTCGTTTTCGGCTAGGGGTCCGTTTCGGCTCGTTTCCGTTTTCGTGAGCTAATTTCAAAATTTTTCATTTTCGTTTCGTTACGTAACGAAAACAAAAAAACGAAAACGAAAATTTTTTCGTTTCTTCCCATTTAGCTCCATTGTGTTTTTCCAGTAACGAAAAACGAAAATTGGCTCGAAATTAGTCGTTTCATTTCCGTTTTCGTTCCAGTTGAGCCGTTTTTCGTTTCGTTACGTAACGGAAACGAAAAACAAAAACGAAAATACTGCTAAGTCGTGCCCATCTCTAATTTTGAAATGCTGCAGTTGGAATCTAATGCATTGGCTCAACCCATCTACCAGAGAACAGGCTAGTTCAGATTTTTAAAATCTCTCACTTCCAGAGTTGCAAGTGCTCCTTCTTAGCATCAGAGTGCCGTTGGTTTCAACCACCATTCTTCTGCCACTCAAATTGCCATCTGTAATGATATTGGCTACCTTATTGATTTGTGCGACTTCCTCTGTGGGCGCTCTTGTAGGTGGTTGATTTCAAAGCACCTACACCTGTCCCATATTAACTTCAGAAAGTTGTGTCCCAGGCAGTAAATTCATTAATGCATTAAATGTGGAACAGTTGCCCCAACAAAGGTCATCCCTGGCCTTTCTTTCTGTAATATAAAAGGAATGAGTTTTTTCTCACAAGAATGCCCTCCAAAAGAGATGCTCATCACCAGGTCATGCACATACAGCACGTGCATACTTTTCTACCCCACCAGATTTCTTGGGTTTGCATTAATTCCAACCTTGGAATAAACCATTTTAACAAGGACAAAATGTATCCTTTTTTGTAAACATATTACGGACAAGTAACATTTGGTGCAATGAATACTGTCAAGGAATAAATGGAAAGACCAGCATTAACGTCCAATAAAACTGTTCTCTTGGGTTTTCTGTCAGTCACTGGGATACAAATGGAGAAACATTTTGAATAGTCCTGGGGTATTCCACATTTTTGTTCATATTATAGTGGTGCCTCGAGATACGGGCGCCGTGTGTCACGAAAAACTCAAGATATGAAAGGGAAGTCTGTCTGGGGCGCAATGTACCCTGGGAATGGAAAACTTCCACACACAAAAAGAGATACGAAAATTTCCTATATGAAGCACCAAGATACAAAAGTTTTGCAGAAGACTTTTGATTCCCAGGGTGCACTACACCCCATTCAGATCCATGATACAAAAATGTTGCGATTTGAAGCTTCCAAATGAAGGAATTAATTCCATAATCACGAGGTACCACTGTATAGAAAATGAAGTGATGTTGCCACCCTTATCAACCCTAATGGAAAACAGAATCAAGGTGGGCTTGGTTTCCCTTGTACACCTTCTCTGATGCACTGGGGCATTTTTCTACACAGGCACTACTCAAGTGCTACCTTTGTTCAGTACTGTGTATGCAGACCTTCCTAACAAGACAGCATTCGCTTCCGAAAGGCTCAAGATTGAGACATTCTTTTTTATTCCAGTAAATGTACAGTATATACACCCTTCAACAGCAGTGGAGTTAGGAGTGCTCGACCACCATGCCAGTGGAGCAGAGGGGGATAGTATTTTAAGGGGAAATCTTGCCTTCATCCTCTGTATGGGTCAAATGAGGGTTCAAATCCCCAGCTCGGACAACAAGGCTTGGGCTTATCTCTGTACTAATATGAAGTCGTGCTCTACCCAACTAGTTTCACTGAGAGCTCTGCTCAAATACATGGGGAATAGTACAGACATGGTTGTACAGTTGTATGAATCCCATTTTGTTTCCACAGACCTCACTCAGATTATGTCTGTCCTACGATTTCAGACTCAAACACGATGTATAGACTGATCAATTGTGCACAGTGTACAGAATATGTAGGTGGCAGGAAACCCTGTTGAAGTGTTCAGCCAAGGGAATATTTGCCAGACATGCAGAGGAAGTGCTGTCCCCTCATCATCTTCCATTACCAGTTTTGCAGTCCCAAACTAATGGAGGGCACTGAGTCTGAATGTTCCTGCTATCTGTAATGACTCTCCATATGGGTTTTACAGCCTCAACATTTCCAGAGTTCAGTTTACATGGGGCACTCCACAGACAACAGAAGCTTCACTCTTCAGACACATCACCCTCTTGGTATTTAATGGGAGAGAAACATCAAATGGAAGGGCCCACTTCATTGTCTTCATGTTGTCTTCATTGTTAACATGTTGAACTCCTGTTCCTGGTTCTGGACAGCCAGGCACACAGTAATGATTGACTGAAAAAAAATGCAATTATTTGTTCCATGTATAAGACTATCTTTTTATCTAAAAGTGTTAGACTAAACATTGAGGATTGTCTTATACATGGAAGTAAGCTAAGGAGTGAACCACGTGATTGCAAAACTATGATTTTGGGTTGGGAAAATGGGAGGGGTCATCTTATACATGGGGGCGTCTTGAGAGACAGAAAAATGTGGTTTCAGAGAGGGTAGCCGTGTTAGTCTTTTCAAGAATTTCAGGCAAAAATGTGGTGTGTACACTAGAGCTCTGGTATCCCCAGAGGGTAGGTGCCCATTTTCATCACAGCAGAAGGATGCCTAGACCAGGGCTATGGAAAATGGAAATTTAGAGGAAATACACCAGAAAAGCATCCTGACAATAATTTGTTTTACTTCCTTTTTTTACCACATGGCTTTCTTGATTGCATTAGGCTCCCAAATCCCTCTTAAGATGCCGAACTACACATGCCCACCAACTATTGTAATGATGGACTGCAAAGACCTGAGAAGTTACAGCAGTGAGCTGTGCCTTCTAGGAGAGAGCTTTTAATGTAACAAGCACTACTTCATTGCCACTGAGACTGCTCTTTTAATTTGGATGCTCAGTTTCATACCATGTGTACCATTGCCACACATCCCAACACACGCACACAGACCTACTGATTCAGGGAAGAACATCTTATCTCATTTTGTCGAGTGCTCACTGTTTTCACCAGGCACAGCAAGTTAGCCAGGCAGCTCTCGCCTGCTTTGAACTAGTCGCCCTTCAAATGGTGGGGAAAAGACCACCAAGTTTTCTCAGGCTTGAGATCATATTTAAGCAAAGGAAAAATGGAAGCAGAAGAAAACAAACCTGGATTCTGCGGGAATCTGATGCAGAAAACACCAGAAGGAGATGAACACCTAGGCTGACTGGTGGCACTTCTCTCTCACACTCTCTCACTCTCTCTCTCTCACACACACACACAAACTCTCTCTCACACACACATAACACACACATTATCTCTCTCTCTCACACACACACACACACACTCTCACTCACTCTCTCTCACACACACACAAACTCTCTCTCACACACACACACACATACACACACATTCTCTCTCTCTCTCTCTCATACACACAAACTCTCACTCTCTCTCTCTCTATCACACACACACAGACACACACACATTCTCTCTCACTCTCTCACACACACATGCACACACACATTCTCTCTCGCTGTCTCGCTCTCTCTCACACACAATTCTCTCTCACACACACACATTCTCTCTCCCTCCCTCCCTCCCCCCTCTCTCTCATACAAACACACACACACACACACACACACACAAGCAAGAAACAGACCAGCTGGCAATCGTGCATTATGCTCATAACCACTGGGAAGCTGTAACCGAAGATGAGCCAAGACTTGCTGGTGCAGTGCAAATCAGGAATCTAATATGGAAAGCAAGAAGGACAAACAGGATCTGAGATACAGGCTCTGGGTTCAGCACAGAGAGCATCACTGCACTGGAATGTCTCTTTCTGCCTTGACTGCCAATCTGAAAATAATCTGATATGCAAAGATTCAAGACACCAGATGTTTCCTTCAACAGACACACCGGCTCTGCACATTTGTAGTTAAAACTCAGATCTTTCCATACAGACTCTGTAAGTGTCATGAATGGCTAATTTCTGGCAAAAAGGAACATGTCGTTTCACTGAAGGATGCCTCTACGCTTGATGTTCATTTGTCTGCTTCCTTCCGTGGTAGCAGATGAACTTATTGTATCCAATTATTTATGGCTTCATGTTTTCACCAGGTTTCCTACCGATCAAGTGGGTGGATAATTACAAAAAGAACCTAAAAGATTGCTAACCAGGCACATGAATTAACTTAATGAACGCAAGTCAAAATCAAAATCCCTCAAGGTCACGAAGCATCTGTGTAGGGAGGGGAACAAAACAATGAGGGATGTGGGTTTCTTTTAAGAATAATGGTGTGAGAACACCAGATATTTAGCTCCTTCATAAATTGAGATACTTTGCAATGGACATATACAAAAGGGTTTCCACCATTCTCCAAGGGAATAACCGCCCCATCCCCAAATGAAATATTGAATAATTAGACAAACTTTGCCAGAGTGGAAGACCACTTGCATGTGAGAGACAGAGAATCAGTTTCTCTTGTAGGGATGCTGCTGAGTCCAGTTTCTCTATGTGATTACATATGTCTGTGCGAACATGTACAATAGTCCCCTGCTACAATGCGGTTCATATATTACGGTCTCAGTATATTGCGGTTTTTTTCTTGAGAGAAACAGGCTTCCAAAGAGAGGCTTTTAACCCCCTCCTGACACCTCAGCAAACACAACTGGGGCTGCTTCTGCTGGCTGCATTTGCAAAGACAGGTTTTAACCAATCCCTAACACTTCATCAAATGTTTCCAAAGAGAAATTTTTAACGCCCTCCTGACACCTCAGCAGACAGGCCTTGAGCTCCTGGCAGTAAGGTCTGCTGAGGTGTCAGGAGGAGGTTAAAAACCTCTCTTTGGAAACGCAGCTGGCAGGAGCAGCCTAAGGTCAGTTTACTCAGGCGTCTGCATTTTGCGAATTTCCCTTTATTGCAGGTGGATCAGGCACCAAACTCCCGCAATAAATGGGGGAGTACTGTACAAAGAATGAGAGAGAGGCAGAAGGAAAGAGACAGAATTTCGCTTAGAGAACCACAGTTCCCCATTTTAAAATACTCGGGTGAAAATATGGGACAGGCATTCTTGAGGTGTGTTAAACCAGAAGGAAAATCACATGCTTTCAGCCCAGGACATACATGACGGCCATTGTGGCTTCTGCCTGGGGAGGGATTCTCACCTGATCCACAACATGAGCAGGTGTTCATCATGTGACAGTCCTCCATCACACAGCGGTGGCCTGCATGCCACAAAGCGCCACGTGAACAGGGGAAAAGGCACGATAAAGACTACCGGAGTACTTGCAAACATCATGAAGTGGGAGAGAAATGTCTGCCCAACGGTGTCCATGTGGTGTACTTCACCCTTTATTTGCCATCCAGGGCTGCAGGGATGGAGGGGGGGTAGGTGGGGAACCACACACTAATGTGCTGATCTGCAACCTCACATCCAGTTGGATGCTCATCCAGCACTCTTGCACATGACAGGATTTATTTCCTGACAGGCGGAGCAGAGAGTCACACATCCGTGTGTGCTTAGTGATCCATTAAAAATGACCCAAAGGAGCACTTTTTAAAGAGAGGATCCTCCAAACCATCCGCATTTGCTGGACCAAGGCATAGAGATCCCAGATACGTTTTCAAACCAAGTAAAGCACCAACTGAAACAGAAAGAACGTCCAGATTTTCTATTTGGCAACACTGCAAGCTCTTTTTGCTTCAGTAATTAGCCTGAATTTCAAGCACCGAAATCTGCAAAACATTCAGGGTTGTCACACTCTTAAATACGTAGATCTATTCCATTTTTTTCCTGCTAACGGTGGAGACACAGAGCTCGTGGCTAAGCAATTTTCAATGTCAGCAAAGGGATCATTCCCTGAACACGGCATGACTTTCAATTAGGGCAGTGGCAAATGTCTATCAAAAGCAGTGACGGGCCCAACCACCGTCCATTTCAGAACAATCTCAAAAGTCAGAACAGAGCTGTGAGGTAAGAAGTATTTTTTTTCCACTTCAGAGAATGGGAACAGCCGCGTATTCCCCAGATGGTTGTTGCAAACACTTCTGGTGATTGGAACAGCCTTAAGGTCTTCACAAAACGTGTACAAAATATTAAAATCCTACCATGAGCCATGACTTAACAGAAATGTATCTGCTACAGTTGAAGAAGGCATGAAGAAATGACTGATCCTGATTTAAACTATAAATAGTATCCAAATGCTTCCCTTTCCCTTCTTTCTTCTTCTTTCATTCTTTTTTTGTAGTTGAGGCAGTCCAAAGGCTTTACTTCTTTTCAATCAACTTTTACATGTATTTTTATTTGCATTTTTTTCTTTTTGGCAGAATAAAAAGGCTTATGGCTTCTTAAGGCCAAGAGACATAACTGAGGCCTAACTTGGTATCCTGCGGTAAAAATAAATGTATCCCAGCTCTTTGGGTGGTCGTTCAGAGGCACAGACTTTGAGGTCATTGTAGATTACCCACCTGAAAAGAAAGGGAGGGAGGAGAAGAAAGAGACAGTAGACGTTTAACTTAATGCCCAATTCTACAAAGTACAATAGGACCCCCTTATCCACTGATTCATTATCCACTGATTCAGTTATCCACGGTTGGCAGAGGAAAAAAATTCAAATAATTCAGCAGCCATAAAGCAAGCTATTGTCACAAACAGCAGCTGTAAAGCAAGCTTTTATCACAAATAGCATCTGTAAAGCAAGCTACTGTCACAAACAGCAGCCATAAAGCAAGCTACTGTCTCAAAACAGCAGTTTAGAGATGGGTGGGCAGGCATTCTCTCTTATCCACAGTTTTCGTTATCCACAGGAAGGCCTGGAACCAATCCCCAGCAGATACCGGGTCCTACTGTATCCACAAAGTGTGACGATACCTCTGTCTTGATTAGAAACCTGTTCTTAGCCAACATCCTCCTGTCTGCCACGGACTATTAGTCTTGGTGGCTGTCACTTGTATCAACCTCTGCAAAAGTATTTGGGGTCTGTTGCCTTGCTGGCTGCAAAATTCTAGGTGTTGTGGTTCAAATAACTGTGACTTATGAATTCTCAACAATACTGTACCAGGAAGTATAGCCTGCTTGATCTTGGAGCTATGACTGCTCTGCTTTTGCCATGTTATCACCTTAACTTGCTGAAATCTTAAGGACTTCTGCTCCTCAAGCAGTGGGACAGGCGATCTGCTCGTAGCTGCTTTATTTCACAATCAGAGGTAAGGCTCTTGGGATGTTCAAGCGCTTTCCTTCCAGATCCTGTTGTGGCTTCCAATTAGATGGCAAACAGATGGGGAAGCTCACCAGACAAGCGTGTTAGCTCCTAGGCATTTAGAAATGCACCTTGGCTCTTAAATACCAGTCTGAAAACACCCTGGCAATTTGGGACACCAGTCTTATTCATCATTTCTATCGTAACTGGACTGAAATGCCAGTCCCAAGAACTTTGGTCAACCCTTGCGCATGACAAAGAAATGAATAAAACAAGTAATTATGACACTGACTCACCTCCCTTCCTTTTTGAGATGACAAACATAATGGCCACTCATTGTCGATGTTCCCATATGACTGATAAATCCAAAGAGTTCATATCCTGTGCAATGCAATATCAAACATAATCAAAAGGATGTAACAACTTTCCTCCCTAAACCATGTTCAGACACCCTTGTCTCTGCTATCATATTTTGGTGGAACACAAACTGACACATGCACTTGCTACAAA
>JAHTLZ010000379.1:56836172-56846910 GCA_023846285.1 Phrynocephalus versicolor | reverse complement strand
CTGCTGTTGTATTTGCTGCTTGGTGATCTTTAACTGCTGCTTAAAAGCTCCATCCTGTGGCTAGTTTTAGAATTTTACTGCAAATGACATCAGAGTCGAAACTGAAGCCGTAAATGTTTCAGTACAGGCATCAGGATCCAATACTTTCACTTAATGCCCACACTGGGAGCTACTTCATATAAGATGAAACTGACAGAACCCTGCATTACTCTTGCCAGCTCTCTGCATCACTATTAACAGAGAGACATTTGCATATGCTGCACACATGCTCTCACACATGGGTGTGCACTAGAGATGGGCTTTTTGTTTCGGAAGTGGTCAGCTTCCGAAACGAAACGCGGAAACCTAGCTGGCGTCTGAAATCAATCAATCCCTTACCTTTCACTTGGCTTGCACGGGGTTAAACTCCAATGAGGAAGAAGCCTCCAACGTCATTGTTCCTTCTCCCTAGCACTGGCCAATCAGACAGGGAGGCGGAGTGATGCATTTCCCTGCACAGCTCCTGATTGGCCAGCGCCAAGGGGAAGGAAAGATGACGCGTCGGAGGCTTCTTCCTCGTTGGAGTTGCGCCCCATGCAAGCCCAGTGCAAGGTAAGGGATTGGTTGGTTTCATTCCTCTGGGCTGGGCTCCTGTGGCTCGTTTCGGAAGCTGACCACTTCCGAAATAAAAATCCCATCTCTTGTCCAGGAGCCTGGACAGAAGCATCCAAACAGGAGAAAATACTTTGATTAGAACAAACTGCAACTCACAAGGCAGTGGGCAAGGTTTTCATTTCCAGGTACCTCAAGCTCAAAACTAACACACACAAAAGCAGGTGCAAAACTTTGTTGGTCGTAAAGGTAATTGCAGGAGGCTTAAGCACCATATGTTGCTCTCTTAAGATGGAGGTTCACAATGGTCTTTTTGCAATATGAACTAGACCTAATGTAGCAAAGAACTGATAACTGCACCCAGATGCTGGGGGGGGGGCAAGGAGTGGCACAACACCCTCTGTTTCTTTAAACCCCTAAAAGCCAGGACTGATTCATGTAACTCCATCATGGAACAGTGGTGCAATTATTTGAGAAATTCTGAATTTTGGATTTTTGAGTGGGAGAGACTACCCAGTAAGCTACCTTAGATTAGTCTATAAAGAGCAGCTTCAGTCACCACTTGTAAGAGAATGATATATTGCAAATAGGACTCAATTACTAATTTTTTATTTCCTCCTCCACTGAATAGCAGGTACACTTTAAATCCCTACTGATTTGTAGAAGGTTGGTAAAAATGCACTATTAGGTAGTTTATGCTAATAGTAGCCTAAATACAGTGGGCACTTGAATAACAAACAGTTTGTGCAACATAAAATTTGTACAACATAAAATATTCCAGATATAGGGGAAATTTGCTTAAGATAATTGCCTATGGCCCAAATCCGTACATTAAAATGGGATTACTCCATTTTCAGTGCATTCCTATGGGGAATTTGTATAAAGGAAAATTTGCTTAACATAATTTCATTTGGAACGACTTAATTCCTTTATACAAGGTACCACTGCAATCTCTGAGATTATTTCAAATTGCACGGCAGCTCCTGATGCGTTCTGGTTTTTTTCCTCAGCTTGTTTGCAGTAGCATCGTGTTTACCTGGGTCACTGTCCCTGAAGAATTTTGATAATGGTAAATATTGTGCATACCTGTATATCATTTACCTTTTTGGTAAGACAACCAATTCATTAATGTAGCCAAGATATTTTGAGGGGAAACCCAGTTAGCTTTTCACAATATCTGAAACCAAAGATCCAGAGTAAACTTACGTCCTGACCCATCCTTGATTCTGGGGCCTTCTGGATCAGATTCTGCAAGGATGTTTGCATTCACATGGTTCTCAATGTCCATGGCCTCAGACGTAGGGGTTCCATTTTCTTCTTCTGTCTCTGGGTGACTGAAGATCCACTCTACTGCATGTTCCAAGTTATTATTCTGAGAACCGAAGAAGTGCAGAAAAACAGTCAACGAACATCACCATTCTGGCCGCCAACGGAGTTTCTGTATCTTTTAAATGGAGTGAAGGCAGAGTGGCTTCATTCTTTGCTAAGAAACAACAGTGCCCAGAAAGATCCTGGACCATCAGGTGGTCTGTTTTTTGCTGCGTCTGTTGCAGCTGAAAGGCTACAGACTCTCACGTAAGCCACGGGGCACACAATTTGAACAGTACAATGATCAACACTGACAATATCTTGTGCATTCCAGAAAAGCAGCGGTATGAAGTTGACTTGGCTTCTGTGTTTTCTCCCCTACCATTGTTGCTTCCACTCACGGGATAAGAGGCAAGGCAGGATATGTGCCCTCCTCCTCCTCCTCCTCCTCCTCCTCCTCCTCCTCCTCCTCCTCCTACTACTACTACTACTACTACTACTACTACTAATAATAATAATAATAATAATAATAATAATAATAATAATAATAATAATAATAATAATAATAAGGCAGTCAGATGCAGAAAGCTGCCTACTGGCATCTGCTCGCATAATTCGCAGATACATCACTGAGACCTAAATGCTTGGGAGGCATTCGACTAGTGATTGGTAATATAAAATCCAGTGTAGATAGCTGTGTGGTTGTTGTTGTTGTTGTTATTATTATTATTATTATTATTATTATTATTATTATTATTATTATTATTATTATTATTATTATTATTAAGAGGAGGAGGAGGAGGAGGAGGAAACAACAACAATGTGTTGTCAAGTCAATTCTGATTTTCAGGGTTTTCAATACAGAGAATAGTCAGACATGATTTCCCATAATCTACTAATTAGGATGATGCTCTGGGATGATGCAGCAATCATTTAATAATAATAATTGAACAACTTCAAGACAATTCTGTCACATGGCAGCCCTTTCCAGGGACTTTCAATACAAAGTGGCTTAGTACTGTATTATTTTCTTCTGGGGTTTTCCTGGGACGGTGCAGCTTCCCCAAGGCCACCCAGGCTGGCTCTTCTCTCAGGAGGAACAGTGGGGAATTGAACTCTCAACCTCCTGTTCCACAACCAAAGACCTAAACGACTGAGGCTGGTTTAAGTCCAGAGTGGCTTAGCTACCCGGCTACAGAGCCAGAGGTTGGGAGTTTAATTCCTCACCGACCTCAAGGAAGAGAAGCCAGCCTGTGTGGCCTTGGGGAAGCTGCACAAGCCCAGGAAAACCCCAGAAGAAAATAACACTAAACCACTTTGTACTCAAAGTCCCTGGAAAGGGCTGCCATACGACAGAATTGACTTGAAGTTGTTCGATTGCTATTATTAAATGATTTACCCCCTTAACTGAACAGATATTTATTTTAAAAAAACTGTAAACTCCACATACAGAACTATGCTGTAGTGGACAATGTTATGAGCGGTGCGTCAAATGTGGCCTCAAATGAAGAAGGAAAGAAAAGCAAGTACCTTAGTGACATCACACATGCAAACGCACTGAGTTTTAACATAATCCCTTTGCAAGCCACAACCTGCCACAACAGCAGGCAAGAGCCGAGTTGCCCAGGGGTCAGTCTGCTGCCTCCTGGACTCTGAAGGGCTGTGCCCTTCCAGCTGCCAAAACTTTTGGTCACTTCAAGGCTCAGAGCCCCTGGGTTGGAAAATGTCTTTAGAAGTGCCAATCATGCCCTTGGAGGCTTCTTAAAATGACCCAATGTTATCGCCAAAACACTATTTAACAACAGGAGTTGCTAAATATGTTTTTGACGAAGGGCCAAGTGTCTGCACTCCCGCCCTAAGCAGACCCTCAACCACTGGCTGGAGAGCGTACGTACCATTGCCCGCAGTGCCCGAAGAGCTACATTCCGCTGGAAGCCCATGGAGACAATGATGGACATCATTTCTTCTGGAGGTTGGTTCTCTAGCCCAGAAAACCCTGGTCTTCCTGCCCCAGGAAGCACAGCTCCGGCATATCCAGGGACGGCTAGCGGCTCTGCAAAATCTGAAAACACAAGGGACAAATATCTGCTGAAACAGACTGGGTCAATTATTGCAAGTAATTTCAAGAGACGTTTACCATTCTAAAACAACTTACCAGCCCTGAAGGTGGTTACAAGGTCCCGGCCTCTTTGACGCTAAAAATTGATACATCTACTACTACTGTGAGGGCTTGAATCGCTATGTTTTCCTTGAGAAGCACCACTCCTTCCCCAAAAGTACATAGCCACTATTAAAAAGCAGGGCCGGGGGAAGTTTCCACTGCATATCTCAGCCACAATGAAGGTGAACAAGCTGGCACTAAATCCTGACAAGGCAGCGAGGAGTTGCTGGTCAGTAGAAATTGATGGAAAAAAGGCGCCTGTGGGGGGGTATGATTGAGACGTACGAAATAATGCAGGGCATGAGTCAAGTGGATAGATGGACACTCTTCTCCTTCTCCCAAAATACCAGAACTAGGGGACATACACTCAAATTGAGGGCTGGGAGAGTAAGGACAGACAAAAGAAAAGAAAAATTCACCCAGCGTGTTGTTAGTCTGTGGAACTCCCTGCCACAGGATGTGGTGATGGCATCTGGCCTGGATGCCTTCAAAAGGGGATTGGACAGATTCCTGGAGGAAAAGTCCATCACAGGTTACAAACCATGATGGAGGTGTGTCGTCTCCAGGCTTAAAACTAGGGTACTTCGATGCAGGGCAGTGGTATCAGGAGACAGATATCTAGTCTCATGTGTCCCAGACGCATCTGGTGGGGCCACTGTGAGATATAGGAAGCTGGACTAGATGGGCCTTTGGCCTGATCCAGCATGGCTCTTCTTATGTTCTTATGTTCTAAAGCCAAATTTGGGAATAGGGATTCAATGGGTTCTCGAAGGCTTTCACGACCGTTGTGAGTTTTTCGGGCTCTTTGGCCGTGTTCTGGAAGTTTTCTTCCCTGACTCTGTGGCCAGCATCTTCAGAGGGCAAGGAGCTCAGAGAACTAGGAGTTCTCTCTGAGGCACATGAATATGTATTGAATTGTATGGAATCATGATCTTTGAAAAAGGTCATTATTTTTCTTAAAAGACAAACATCCCTGAAATGTGGATTTATTGTAGATTGCTGAGAATTTATTGGGCCAACAGCATGACCAAGGAAGAAGTACTAAACGAAATTAATACCAAGAAAACAGGAAATGTAGAAAGCTTTGGTCACGCAGTCAAAAATGACAAATACAGATTTTTTTTACAGCTAATCATTCCAGGAAAAACAAACTGGGGCGAGAAGGAAAGGCAGGCAGAATATATTGGCTGATGAGCCTTCTTGACTGTTTTGGATGCAACACAGTATTCATCATTTAGGGCTGTCACATTCCATGCCCGAAATAGCTTCGTTGTCAATCAGCCTCTAGATGGAGAGGAACAAGAGGAAGCTGATAGTAAAAGGGCAAATGGTCACCTTAAGTAATCAAGCAAATCATGGTCCATGCAGGCAGTGCTGATGGATGGAAAACGGACACCTTGACAGTGCACTTAAGTAATCCATGGGATTCCTATTGACAATTTTTTCTCTAGCTATCTGTGGTGATCAGACATGTTTTTTGAGGTCATAAGGAGGTGTTTGAAAAGGTTACAGGGTCCATGTAACCCACCCACTCCTCTATTAAGCAGCTCCACTGGGTGCCCATCACTCTCCAGGTACAATTCAAAGTGCTTGTTTTAAAGCTATCTCAAAGACAGTATCTCTTGCTCCTACCACCCTAAGAACATAAGAACATATGAAGAGCCATGCTGGATTAGGCCAAAGGTCCATCTAGTCCAGCTTCCGGAATCTCACAGTGGCCCTACCAAATGTGCCTGGGAGCGCACAAGACTAGGTATCTAGTCCCCTGCATCTGGTCATTGAAGTACCCCGGTTTTAAGCCTGGAGATGACACACCTCCATCATGGTTTGTAACCTGTGATGGACTTTTCCTCCAGGAATCTGCCCAATCCCCTTTTGAAGGCATCCAGGCCAGATGCAATCACCACATCCTGTGGTAGGGAGTTCCACAGAGTAACAACGCACTGGGTGAAAAAAAAATTCTTTTGTCTATCCTTACTCTCCCAGCCTTCAATTTGAATGTATGTCCCCTAATTCTGGTATTTTGGGAGAGGGAGAAGAGTGTCCCTCTATCCACTTGACTCATGCCCTGCATTATTTTGTACGTCTCAATCATATCCCCCCTCAGGCACCCTTTTTCCAGACTAAAGAGCCCCAAACGTTTTAGCCTTTCCTCATAAGGGAGGTGCCCCAGCCTAGTAATCATTTTAGTAGAATCAGGCATGTCTGATGAAGACAAAGGAGAAGGCCTTCTCTGTTGCTAATCCCAGACTTTTGGATCCATCTTTGTTCTCCTTCCACAAGCAGGAAAATACCTTTCTCTTCAGGCAAGCGCTACAGAGTATATTCCATTTCTGTGATTTTGCAATACTCAAGCCAGTCTAGGAAAGGGGAATAAACGAAGCTGATGAACCTCAGGTCACCTCCAGTTCACTCAATTTCCAACTAAGTAGAAACCTTGGAAAGCAGAGGACTAACTCAGGAAGCAATAAGGCATTTGCCCAGATGGCCGTAATGTGGGTGAGCAGCTCCTGTAGATAACACACCTGGTTCTTCCATATGTGCAATGATCCAGTTGAAAGCCACTTCAGCACCCATGTTGCCGGTATAATAGACAGCTTTTCGGCACGCTTCCAGAGGAAATCCCATTTCTGCCAGCTGCATCACTGAGGATTCATCAATGTCTGGTGCTAAGAGAAAGGATATATTTATTTATTTATATTTCTAGACCCCCCTCCCCTTAGTGCAAACTGCACTACAGTAACCCACCACCTATCGCGGATATTAGGGACCTGACCCAACCTGCAATGTTTGAAAATTTGTGATATGCGGATGGGCCTGGGGGGCCTGTTTGGAGCCTCTTGAACTTACTCCAGGCCTTGCTCTACCCTGAACTGGCCTCTCACGGCCTACCCTGGCTGTCGGAGGCCCAAAAAGTGCTTCTCGCTGAACCGGAACTGACTTCCGGAAAGTCAGAAATGCATTTCGGCAAACCGGAAGTGTGAATTGTGTATGTGAGTCCAACCAGTGGGGGCTAGGATAGTCGCCAGGTATTTTGCTACTTATCAGGGCGTGCTTTCCAAGGTACCCAGACAAATCAAAAAGCCTTCACCATCAAGGCCATAGCTAACAACTCATTCCTGATAGGTTTCAGCACTTTAGGCCATTGTTCACCTTAAGGCTATGGATACTATTGTCTCCCTAACGAGCCTATTCAGGCCATTGTTCATCTTATGAGCCTAATTCAGACCAGGGTGACAAGAGGTCAAAGCTGACTATAAGATGGAGGACTCTCACGAGCTGTATTCAGACTGATGAATCTGTTTGGATGAGCAGCAAAATGTTTCTATCTCTCAAAAAACAAGTCCAGTAGCCATGACTCAACTTCCAGATAATATAGATGGTCTGCAAAACACACACTCTCTCTCTCTCTCTCTCTCTCTCTCTCTGTGTGTGTGTGTGTGTGTGTGTTGATTTGTTTCAGTAGCCCTGATAGTGTTCCTGACCCAGGGCAAAGAAAGGGAGATCCTGACAAGGTATTCAATGCTCTCCATATTTCTTGTAACATTTTCCGATGATGAATTAAAAGACTGATTCTGGGTGCATATTTTGCACCGCGTGCATCAGGAGGTAAAGTTGCTAGCTATGACTCTGCCCTGGCTTTTCCAATCTCCACTCGTGGGCCAGAAAACTGAAACACAACCTTCTATACAACTGAGATTGTATCAAACATTCAAGCGCGCACAGCACAGGAGCTGATTTTAAAGCCCCAAGACAAGAGCTTCCATGCATCTCTCTCCGAACGCGGCAACTGTATGAGCGGCCACAAACGTTTGCGGCAACAGCCATTAAAAAAAAATGAAGAAGAAATCATAAACACAACCAATGTAATGAAACGAGATACATACGCTCGGTGAAATGGTTCATCATGCCATCTGGAAAGTTAAAAAAGTAAAGTGAGGGAGGCCAAGTGCGGGTGGAATGAGAGAGAGGAAGCGGACTGTTTCTGCCATGGATATGAATAACTCTAGATTCAAGGCCTTGTTCATACCACAAGAGGCGCTGGCTTCTACACAACTAGAAGCAACGGGCTTCTGGTCTAGACACCCCTATCTCTCTCCGGTGCTTTCAAGGCACCTTTGCCCCCACCTCCTCTCCCGTAACCCCTCTGCAACCCGTATGTACCCCTCTGATCAGGACTCCTACACTTCTCCAGTTCAAGTAGTGTTCCTTGGTCTTAGCTTGCCTTGCTCATGGACTTCTGAGACTGCCTCTAAATAGCTCAGTCAAAGGTCCTGCGTGTAAGAGCTGTCAAGCATGACAAATCCTTCCAGACCAACATGATAAATGGATCCCTTTGTTGTGACGAGAGAACCAGGCCTTGATTCTGCAACGGGCTACGTGACATACAAACACAAGACACATCCGTAAAGTCACGTACTATGGCTGTTGGGCAAGAGATGTGCAGCAGCTCTGCTGGAGCCTGTCACTGGAGAAGCTGTTCCATGCACACCAGTAGGGAGCAAGAGTGACAAAGGGACAAAAAGAAGATCAACTAACAGTTGTGGTGGCGAATGGTTGGGAGGCAGAGATCCTCGTGGTAGCAGGCAGTACCTTTGGGGTCATCCGGAATGATAACGGGTGGAGAGATGTCTGGAAGTTCCTCCTCTCCCGGCTGAAGGCCAGTGGCGCGGAGATGACTGATGTCCAGAAGATCTGGCATGTCTATGGAAACATCTGTAAACCCAGCAGGGCAAATAAGCCTACCGACCCATAGCGAATGCATTATAGGCACAATCAGTGCGATTCCTCGCCTAGTTCCCATTGTTTGACATTTTAGAACAGAGCCAAAAGAAGTTCTGGAAGTGTTCTTCCAAAACAAGTTATTCAGAGGTGGGGAAAGTGATTTTTTTAAAAATTAATTTATTTGTTGTTATGACTTCCTGAAAACCCATTCTAGCATGCAAGTCCTATCTCTCCATGTTGAAATCCCTGTTTCAACAAACTTTCGTATACTGGGAGAGGTAGTAAAAACAAAAAAAGGGTAATATTTCCCATCTCTGGGTTTTCTAACTCTTTACAAGGAACCTCCAAACGAACTGGCAGTACTGGATGTACAGTGGACCCTTGCATAACAAACAGTTTGTATAACATAAAATTTGTACAACATAAAAAATTCTGGAAATAGGGCAAGTTTGCTTAACGGAATCACCTATGGGGAGAATCCGTACAACATAAAAATGGTCGTGATTAGGGATCACCCTGTTTTCAATGCATTCCTATGGGAAATTTGCATAAAGGAAAATTTGCTTAACATAATTTCATTTGGAACAAATTAATTCCTTCATACAAGGTACCACTGTACTTGTTTCCCCCCTTTTCCTGTTGCTTTGTTGACATGGTTTTTCCTCTGTTGGTGTTCCAAAACTCACTTGCTCTGCACAAACATTCCATGGTAGAGAAATCAGTAGCAAATGTGGTATTTCAAGGAAGACTTTTTTTCCTGGGTGGAAGCACTCTAAATTTTGCTCTAAAAGAATATATTTTGGAAAGCATCATCTGTGCCAAATCCATAAACAGGTTGCCCACCCAGCAATACATAAGGTTTGGCATAATCACCGACACCCCTGGGGCCAATGGACAAGAGGAAACAAAGGCATTGAATGGATACTCTCAACCTCCTTTTTAAGTTCAGACAGGCTGCAATCGAGCACAGTGTGTATCTCAGAATGCGTGACATACAACCGTGGCTTTTTCCCCAGCTTTTCAAATCAAAATCCATTCCTCAACTTGATAATACAAGTGGAACCTTGTATAAAGGAATCAATTCGTTCCAAATGAAATTATGTTAAGCAAATTTTCCTTTATACAAATTCCCCCTAGGCATGCATTGAAAACAGAGGAATCCCTGATTGCGACCATTTTGATGTTGTACGGATTTGCCCCATAGGTGATTCTGTTAAGCAAATTTTCCCCTATCTCCAAAAAAATTTCATGTTGTACAGATTTTATGTCATACAAACTGTTTGTTATACGAGGGTCCACTGGTACTTGTTTTAGTGTCTCTGAATTTTCTTCTTCAAAAAACAAGAGGAGCCCAGTGGAAGAGAGCAAGCGCTCTTAAGCAAACACCAGGGCATAGGAAATTAAATAGGCTGAGAGCGCATCGTCTTCGGCAACCTCATTATTTCAGTAGAGCTGGAAGTGGGGGGAGCACCAGTGGATTCAACTCCAGAAGGGAAGAATGACAACCCTTGCTTTCATAATTGATGGCCAAACTCTCCATCTCTGCTGCTGCTGCTGCTCAGCATTATCCTGGATGGCTATATCAAATTGCTTAGACATCATTACCTTACAGGCCCCGATGGACCCAGTTACATTCTTACTGACGAAGATATACAAAATTTCTCTCCAGGGATTCCACCTGGAATAGCCATTTCCTTAATACTGTATTCTCTATTTCTGTTGTTTACGGGATCCATTTTCCCCCTCCCCATCAACCTTGACTTTGATTCTGTGGACAAAGCTTTTACTGCATGGCCCCCCTGTACTCTTCTCAAAATTTCATGGAAAGTGCAGGAAACATAATTCTCCATTTGTAGCCCTTCTGTGTTTTCTCATCATTCAGCTTGTCTTTCTCTTATCACAGAAAACCCATTAAAGACAGTATAGCTGTCTCTGTCTTGACAGGCAGCGACC
>JAHTLZ010000379.1:56825386-56836162 GCA_023846285.1 Phrynocephalus versicolor | reverse complement strand
ATGCGTTTAAGAGATCTCCACATCAGGACAGAAAATACCCTATTTTGTCTTGACCGACACCCAACATGTTGAAGCTTCTAACAAAGCACTTATGTACAAAAACCTTCATATAGAACAAAAGCACAAGGCCAGTTTCTCAGACTCTCTGGGAAGAAGACATTTCTTATAATCATCACTCAGTTTATATTTGATGCCTTCCTTAAGGTAGCAGTTACCAGACACTAGCAACAACCGAGAGGTTCATTCCCCACTAAATCTACACCAAAGTGTTCGATAAAAATGTGTATACTATCCAGTGAAAGCAAAGCACTTTAAGTGTCATTGATTTCAGTGAGAGAGTTATGCTGTGCTTAAAATTTGCCTTACTGAAATCAATAGATCTTATAACAGCTTAGTATTAGCTGGGGAATGTGTCTTGTGTTTACATAAATTTTATGTACTAGTGCTTGGTTGTCCAATTAGCCACTACACTTCTTAAAACACTATTTGAGAAAGAGGCCAAGCGGGCTTGAATTTTAGAGCAGTGGAGTTGAAAGTACATCCCAAAATCTGTGAATCTGTCTATATGGAGGAAACACAATGACAGAAACTGGTGGTTTTTATCACCATCAGCAATTTTCAGTAATTAAAGGCTCCCCCCTCCTGTCTTATACTGGAGCATTGGAACCTTTTTTTGGGGGGGGGGTGTCAATGTTTATTTTCCAAAAAGTCACTGCTCCCGATATCATCAGCTTTATGCAGCAGGTGGTCATCTACTTTCTGGAAAAGCAGTGTGGTGTATTCTTACACTCAAAAGAAGACTGTACTACCGACTTCTTGTTCAAATGCGTCAACTGACTTTCTGCCTTGCTATTTGCTTTCTCTTCAGGCAAGCTTACCCTGAATGATGGTCTACCTTTTATGTGTCTTTTATATGAATCTACAGGATCACATAGACTTTGTGTTTATAACTACTTATAACCGTATGGGCTTATATTGACACTATGTTTTTTATGAATCTACAAGATCACCATAATAGAATCATAGAATCATAGAGTTGGAGGAGACCTCAAGGGCCATCCAGTTCAACCCCCTGCCATGCAGGAACCCCCATCACAGTATTTGCGACGGGTGACCATCCATCCTCTGCTTAAAAATTTCCAAAGAAGGAGACTCCACTTTGTCTTTATAACTACTTATAATTAGAGATGGGCACGAAATGACCATTTTTTCGTTACCATTCTCCATTATTCGTTCTGTTATGTAACGGTACGAATAACGACCGTTGCGATGGGGCAGGCTCGAAGCGAACAGAACCAAGAAAATTTTCTTCCGTTCTGTTCATTTCTGTTACTGGTGTCATGCCGCTCGCGCGATGAAAAATGGAGCAGCAGAGGACAGCGAGAGGGGGCTGGGATTCAACAAGCAGAAGGTGGCAAGAGGGGGCTGGACCTGGTAGAGTCTCTTTGCCCCCTCCCCGCCGGAGCCTACGTGAGACTTTGCCGGTCTCATGAGAAGAGGTGGGATCTGAGCTCTTATGAGGGCTGGGCTCTGGGATCTCGGCCTCTTCGTCAGCACTCGGCAGGCTTTGGAGGGGATTCTGTTGGAGCTCGGCTTCGGCTAGCACCATCTTGGCCACATGGCGAAGCGGCGACGGTGCAGCCGGCTCGGAAGCAGGAGTGGAGGGCGTCATTGGAGCACGGGGGGAGTGCAGCAGCACCTCCCCACAGGTTTCCCGGGTCTAGGCCCAGTGGGGGCAGTCTGCTTGGGTGGCAGCTCCCGGGGTGGAGTGGTTCCCAGGGAGAAGGGCCCCAGTTAGGGCGGCACTGCATGAGGCTCCGGGGTAGCGACCCGATGGGGGTGGTGGACAGAGCGGCGGATCGGTCCTTGGGGAGGGGGCCCAAGGGAGGGCGATGCTCGGCGGTGCTCCGGGGGTGGCGGCCTGTTGTGGGTGGTGACCGGAGCAGCGCCTGGCTGCAGGAGGGCTCCCCATGGCCACGGGATCGCTCTCCCGGCAGGCTTGCCACCGGCTCCGGCAGCACCCAGCCCCGGGGCTCCCAGCGGCTGCAGGACGGCTCTCCCAGGAGGCTTGGCCCGGCCCCGGGAGGGCTCCCTGCGGCCGTGGGAACACGCTCCCGGCCCACACGCCTCTGGCTCCGGTACCACCTGGCCCTGGGAGGGCTCCCTGCCGCCGCAGCTTGCCGCACCCGAAAAACGAAGAAATGGAAAGAAAGCGGGGCCCAGGGCCTGAATAACAAACACGAAACACCATTTTGGCATTTCGTGCCCATCTCTACTTATAACCTTATGGGTTTACATTGACACTATGTTTTCAATGTTAGTTTCCATCACTCATAACTTTACATGGAACTTTACTCCCCTTTAACTTCTTGCGTTCTCTTGTAGCTTTAACGTAATGTTGTCTATTAATTCTGTAAGATGTCCCTCAATTCCTTGTCCTCTGTACCTGAACATGTGTCTTAAATGTACTAGACTGTATATTATCCCTCATTCTGTAAGCCACCTTGGGTCCTTTTTCCAAGGAGAAAGGTGGGGTTAAAAATACTCTAAATAAATAAATAAATAAATAAATAAATAAATAAATAAATAAATAAATAAATAAATAAATAAAGTCCTCTGGCACTGAGCACCTGGGAACCAGAAGTACATACTGAGGTGCTGGAATGGCCCAGTAGCCACCAGCCCTGAGGGAACCACAGCAGCAGCCTCAGCACAGGACAGGGAAACAGCAAGCCCTGATGCTCTAGGACAGGAGATGTCAACCTTGAGTAACCCAGGTGTTCTTGGACTGCAATTTCCAGAAACTCGGGCCAGCACAGCTAGTGGCGAAAGCTTCTGGAAGTTTCAGTCCAAGATTGCCTCGGGCTATCCAAGGTTGGGAACCACTGACCTCAGGCAACCATTTAGAGAAAAATGCCAGGAGAAAATGAGCAGCTGTGATTGCCAAACTGAACGTCAGTGCAAACAGTAAGGTCGAGAAACAAGATACCATGGCCACTTCTGGCCATCCCATCTAGAGAAATCTATTGCAACAAATGGAAAAGGTCCAACGTATCAACAGACTTAAGGCTATCCTTATATGGAACAGCAAAAGGATGGGGAGTACTATGGGAACACAAGAGAGGTTCATAGCATTATTCATGGTATGGATAAAATAGCAGTGGGGCTTGGCCTCCTTCTTGTCAAGGGCCTTGCTGGACATCAGGCAAAAAAAAAAAAACCTAGTGATTTTGTACCTCCTCCACCCAACCGCATGGCTAGCAGCAATTCTCTGGGAAGACCAGAAATAGAACATGAGAGGAGCATCACCTCCCACTGTTGTACTTCAGCAGTTTAAGTCAATGCCCAACTTTCCTTCACTACAACGCCCAACGGATAACGGTCAGCTGAGGAATTCATAAAATCAAAGAATAATGAAGTTGGAAGGGCCTTGTTAGCCCACTGAGTCCTACTCCCTGCTCAAGACAGGAATACAAATCTTATGATCTGTGCCAGGTGGTTATTCACTTTTCTCTTGAGTGCCTCCAGCTCTGGAGCACCTGAGGTGATTTATTTCACTGTCGCGCCGCTCTAACAGTTAGGAAGTTTTTCTTGATATCCAAGCGAAATCTGTCTGCCTGTAACTTAAGTCCACCGTTGCGTGTCCTCCACTTGGGGATGACTGAGAACAGATCCTGCCGTCCCTCTGTATGACAGCCTTTCAAGTTACAGTGATCCCCTGCCTATCACGGGGTTTATGGACCTGACCTGACCCATGATAATTGAAAATCTGTCATATGCGGATGCAGGTCAGGTCGGGCCTGGGGGGGGGGCTAACTGGGGGATCTTGTACTTACCTGGTGGTGCCCTAAACGGGCCTGCGAGGGCCTTCCCAGGCCTTCTGGAGGCCCCTGGGAGGGCCCTCACAGGCAGATTTTGCGCAGCACCAGTCCTGGGGTAAGTACAGGGGGCCAGAAACAGGCCTTTCCCCCCTTAGCCTAGGGGGGCTTTTTTCATATACTACGGTCCCGCAATATAGCGGGACCGCAGTATATGAACTGCGAAAGGGCAGGGGACCTAAATGCTACCCTATCAACCCTCAGTCTTCTTTTCTCAAGACTATACATGCCCAGTTACTTCAGTCTTTCCTCATAGGGCTTGGTGTCCAGTCCCCTCATTATCCTTCTGGTTGAGGTGTTCTAATAAAAGGCAAATGTTCCAGCTCTGATTCAAAGGAATGCAACACCAGCAGTTGAGGTCACTCAATAGTGACCTTAGCAACGGCTCTTAGAAGGCACAAACATGATTTGATGGATGAGGTGTGAGGTTGGTGGATTGTGTTGAACTTTCCCATCCTCCAATCACAGACCCGCAGCCAATTAAAGCCACCCAGAAAAAAAGGGAGTATTCTTTCGCCCAAAACAAAATCTAGGAGGAAACTGGTGGCCACAAGATGTGACAATGGCTTAAACCCTTTTAAAAGGAAGACTGCATCAAGGAAGGCTGTATCTGTCAGTAACTAGAGATGGGCACTAATTATGATCCAGCACAGTTCTGTGAATTGGTCCCACAGCTGTTGAGCAGGCGCCCCAGATTCCAGGCCACGCCTCCTCCCACAGGCACCCACTCAGAGGAGGTGGAGCAGGGGAGCCCGTGGTGCTGCTTCTAACGGGGCGCCCATGGGAGGAGGCGGGGCATGGACTCTGGAGTGCCCAAGCAACACCTCTGGGCCTAATCTGCCAAATCTCAGAACATATCCATCTCTACCTATTAGCTACAATCCTTAAATGGATGACCAAGAGACAATATATCTCCAGAGGTTAAGCGGGGGGAGTGAGAGAACAAAAGAAAGGGCTGTTATTTTGTTCTCTACTTGTGACTTTTCCAGAAGCTGCCTGCTGCTGAAAATAAGATGCTGGCCGTGAACCATCATCATATTTTTTATATATGACTCCCAGAATTCCCCCACCCAGTAAGGTCAGTTTTTCAGCATCTGTCTGTGCCAGACCACCTTGCTACAGCTGTACTCTTGCTAGGAAGTTCCGTTGTACTGACTAGGACCCCAGAGGTTGGGCTGCTACTGAGCACCTTTACAAATTTACAAAGTTGTACCCACCGGGATAGGACAGTGTTGTACAGAATTATAAGAACTGCAGAGAGTATTGTGGGCTGTTCACTCCCCACCCTAGAACAAATTTATACTACCAGGTGCCACTGTAAAGCATTAGATATATTAAGAGATCCATCACATCCTGGTCATTGCCTCTTCGAGTTGCTGCCATCAGGACGGAGATATAGAGTACTGAGGGCAAGAACAAACCGTCTCAAAAATAGCTTCTTTTTTAGAGCAATATTGGCCTTAAACGGAAATTCTGGACTTTGAAGTCAGCTTATTTTATATGTCATATTTTAGTCATTTTAAATGTCATATTATTATGTGTTGTACCTGCTTTTAAATCTATGTGAAATGTTTTAAATGAGTTGAATACAGCAACCACAAAATTTCGTTGTTCCTGCAAGGGGTCAATGACAATAAAGATTCCTATTCCTATTCCTATTCCTAAATTCAAGTCAAGTCTGGAAGTGGTCAGAACACTAAAAGTTATTTTGGGGAAAAAAACAACTCCTCAAATCCAGCAGCCAATGTTGACACGATGGCTGGGAGAATCAGAAATTTCTACCTTTCAAGCTCTGGGAGGGACTCGTTTCAGCAAAAGTGTTTCAGACTTTAAGTACTATTCCGATGAAACAATACATTTAAGAACATAAGAACATAAGAAAAGCCATGCAGGATCAGGCCAAAGGCCCATCTAGTCCTGCTTCCTGTATCTCACAGTGGCTCTACCAGATGCGTCTGGGAGCACATGAGACTGTCTGTCTCCTGATACCACTCCTCTGCATCTGGCCTTTGAAGTACCCCAGTTTTAAGCCTGGAGATCACAGATCTCCATCATGGTTTGTAACCTGTGATGGACTTTTCCTCCAGGAATCTGTCCAATCCCCTTTGGACGGCATCCAGGCCAGATGCCATCACCACCTCCTGTGCCAGGGAGTTCCACAGACTAACAACACGCTGGGTGAAAAAAAACATTTTCTTTTGTCTGTTCTTACTCTCCCAGTCCTCAATTTGAGTGTATGCCCCTCTATCCACTTTACTCATGCATCTTTTTTTTAAATCCAGAATTATGCAAAGCAGATTATACCTTCTACTGAAATTTCGCATGCTTACAAAAGTTTGTTTTCCTGGACCATAACTTCCAGAATTCAATAGCCTCCCTAGGAAGACCCTAGGAGCTAGGGGTGGAGGGTGGGGAATCCATTTTTTTATTTCATCTACATGTCACACATAAAACAGAGGATGCCTGAGTGCTTTCCACCGCTGCCTCTCAACATGTGGACAAGGGTGTGCTCCACCCATGTACCACTGAGCTGAATGAAGCCCACCAAACATGTTTTGATTCCCCCCCCCCCAAATATCCACAGGCAGATATCCAAAAAACCCCATGAGTCCTGGCAGCTCCATTTGGCTGAGTGGGCAAGGTTCCGTGCAGCTCCAGGGGAGATAAAATGATGCACAGGATGCCAATGGGTACCCAACTGAGCAATTTGCTGGGCTTGTGCCATTGAGGATCATGGGGACCAGCTAGTGAATACGATGGTTCAGTCTCTTGGCTGTAGAAACTTGGGATCTCAGTCTCTTAAAATCCATGAGATGATACACGTCAAGATAAGCTCTCCCCAGTTTGTAAAGCACGCGCTGTTTTACAAACAAGAAAGCTGTGACAACTTTGAACGCTGGCAATCATTTTCGCCCTGTTGTACGCTACCTTGTACAAAGGGAAAACCTTATCACTCATGCCATCCATGTTCTAAAAACAAGGTTTTTACTTCTTTACCACGCTTCAAAATTCAGTTTAAGAAAGATTTACATTGATTTTCCTTAGATTTATTTCATGGCTGCCTTTAAGATTAAATGTGGTAAGGCACTGTTTCCCAATTGATCTATTTAAAAGGAACTGCATTGATTTTAGCTAAATTAGTCTCCGGAAACAGGCACAGCTAAATCAGGAATGCTTTTCTGGTCAGGCTGAAAGAATAAGCCTCATTTTCTTCTGTTGTCTCCCCTGCTTTCCAAATGTATACCTCTGTCTTGGTGGGGCAAGGACACGGTATCTTTGATCATATAACTCTGCAAAAGCAAAATGTACATCTAGGTGCTTTACTAAACTAAGAAGAACTAAGCCTAAAATTAATATATAAAAGTAGGACATTTTTTGCTTGTTTCCTAATATGAAAAAAGACAGACCCAGTAGGAGTAAACCTTTACTCACCTCTATTAGATTTATGAGGTGCAGAAAAAACTCCTGGGCATCTTGTTGCCGACTGGAGGAGAATTCTGGATGCCCTTTGCTTACGAAAGCTTTGAACATGCGGGGAGAAATGCCATTATGCTGAGGCTACAGGAGGAAGGACAAAAGAGTTAATTGCAAGAACCGTTTTCTTCTGATACATGTTGGATTTAGTATGAAGGAAAGCATATTATGAACATGATTCTTTGTGCAACACCTGCACTATTATCTCAGTAAAGACTGTAATATCCACGTTATCAAGTTTGAGGCAGTCTGGGGTGGGGGGAGAGGAAACAGATTCCCCTGCACAAACATACCAGGGGATCCTTAATAACAATAATCGTGTGCTGTCAAATCAATTCTGATTTACAGTGACCCTTCTCAGGGGTTTCTAGCAGTAGAAAATATATATTGTGGGTTTCTGTGCTCCTTTTGGAGCAGGGGCAATTAAACATAATTTTAAAATTAAAAATAATTTAATTTAATTTTTAAATTAAAGTTAAAAATAATTAAATATATATATATAATATACCGTATATACTCGAGTATAAGTCGACCCGAGTATAAGCCGGGACCCCTAATTTAAACACCCAAAACTGGGAAAATTTATTGACTCAAGTATAAGCCTAGGGTGGGAAATGCAGCAGGGCCTGGCAACTCCTCCTTTGTGAGCTGGGTGTGTATGTGATGTTTAAAATGACTTTTAGCCACCAAGGCAAGTGCTTGAGTTGGTGGCTAAAAGTCATTTTAAACACTGTTTTAAAATGACTTTTTTAAAAGTCATTTTAAACATGGGGGGTGTCAGGAGAAGTGGCGCACAATGTTTAAAATGACTTTTAGCCACTGACCCAAACTTGCCTCAGTGGCTAATAGTATTGACCCGAATATAAGCCGAGGACCCCTTTTTTCAGCCCAAAATTAGGGCTGAAAAACTAGGCTTATACTCGAGTATATACAGTATATAATTATATATACAGTGGTACCTTGTATAAAGGAATTAATTCGTTCAAAATGAAATTATGTTAAGCAAAATTTCCTTTCTACAAATTCCCATAGGAATGCATTGAAAATGGAGTGATCCCATTTTTATGTTGTACGGATTCTCCTCATAGGCGATTATGTTAAGCAAATTTCCCCTATCTCTGATTTTTTATGTTGTACAAATTTTATGTTATACAAGCTGTAGATGAATTTAAGGCAAGACTCTGCTTTTCGGGGGACAGTGCATCTCTGAAGACCAACAGTCTGAAAAGCAGGCAACGAGGGAGAGCAGGTGCCTTCAGCATGTCCTGACTGAAAGCATTTCTCAGAGTATCCAGCTGACTGCTACTGGAAAATTAATGTAGAATTAGCTGAACACTCAGTCCCATCCAATGTGGATCTTTTCTCACTTTCATACACCCCACCTAAAGATCTTTGGCAAAGGGGAATGGCTATAAGAGCGGCTCCTTCCAAGAAGAACTGACAGGAATCACCTGTGCTAGCCAGGCAGGACACCTGGGAGTCCCTACCCTGAGGGAGGCCCAGAAAGTTGTAACAAGGAGTAGGGCCTTCTCAATGGTTGCCCCCCAGTTATGGAACCATCTACCCCCTGAAATTCGGCTGCCACCCTTGCTTCAAACTTTAAAAAAACTATTCAAGACCTGGTTATACAGAATGGCCTTCCCTGATTTTTCAAACATTTAGTAAGGCACTATTTTTTACTGCTTTTCTTCTCTTCTCCCCCCCCCCCATTTTATATCTCCTGCCATCTTTATCTTCATTTTATCTTCATTTTAGTTTTTTGTTGTTGATTTATGTATACTTTATTTTATTATGTGCCTTGTATTTTGGTTTTTAAAATGTATTCCTTTGTTAATTGTCATGTTATTACATGTTGTAAACCGCCCAGAATAGCCCTAGGTCTAGATGGGCGGTATAAAAGTAAAATAAATGCCCCGTTCGTAAAGGGCGTTGCTGCTCCCCTCCTCCGTCTCCTCAGTGGATCAGCCACTCACTTTTTTTACGCCTCCTTGACTAATCTTCCAGTCACAAGCAAAAATACAGACTTCTCTGCCTGGCCCTTTTTGTCTGTGCAGGAGAGCTGCTGCTGGGGCTGGAAGATCAGTTGAGGAGAGGCAAGAAACTTGCACACTGGGCCTGGTGAGCGGCTAACTTAAGCCAAAGTACAAACAGATCCAGGCTCCCTAGTCACCCGAAAAACGACCCCTTTCTATAAGATTTTACCTCTGCCTCTAAATCTTCCAGCTTATTTTGTCGACCTAATGAGCTCTGACTGCAGAAAAGCCTTTACTCGGTCACGTCTTGATAGGTTGCCACAAACCCCATATCATGAGAGTCTGCTCTTGCGATCACAGCTCAGTTGAGAATGCAACACATGTTGTGTTTTATTGCCCTTTATTTGTGTCCCACCCTGAAAGACTTCTCAACTCTATGCTGGAAAAATATCCTACTCTCTGGTAGGGATAAATTTGTCACATTCTTATAAAAATGAAATATGCTCCCCCTTCTATTAATAACCAAGCTGATACCTAAGTTTGCATATCTTTGGGGCTCCGGAGGCTTGTTACTGGTATTGCTTACAGATTTCTGATTAGTACTTGCCTCAATCTTTCTCCAAGAGGTTAGGAATTTTAGGTGGAATGGAAATTACTCTGTCTTGACTTATTTTTTTATGTTCCCCCTTTGCTATTGCTATTGCTATTGTTTTTATTTGATGTATTCTGCAATGACCTGTGTGCCACGCAATAAAATTTCTGGTGGTGGTGACTAAACCAGAGGAGGCAGGGGAGCGGAGGAGCAGCAGCTGTGCTGCCGGCTTTATGAACTGGGATGAACTAGTTTATCCCCACGACTATAGCCAGGGCCGACGCTTCCATTAAGGCGAACTAGGCAGTTGCCTAGGGCGCCAAAATGGAGAGAGGGCGCTGGACAGCCTGCCGCCCCCGCCGCTGGCCCCCGCCATCCATCCCCCCACCGCCCGCTGGCCGCCCCCCGTGCCCGTCGCTGTCCCCCGCGCCCGCCCCTGCCTGCCCCCCTGCCCTGCCCGCCTAGGGCGCAAAAAAACCTAGCACCGGCCCTGACTATAGCATGGATCAATCCAATACTACCTAGCACAGCAGCCCAACCTTCTCCCAACTGGCCATCTGTCTCCTTTCCTTCTGTCCTTTACATGGGCATCAGGAGCACAAGGGATCTACTACCTATAATCCTCCTGTTTGTTTGAACCAGCTTGCTCTAGATTTCCTATGCAAACCTCCCTTCCCCACCCTGGGTCGAACATTTTAATAAAGTTTGCTTTAAAGGAACATCATCCAGTTGCCCAATTTATTTATTGCAATGCACAATCAGTTTTTAGCACACAGATTGCGGTGTATATTTATACACACACACACACACAGAGAGAGAGAGAGAGAGAGAGAGAGAGAGAGAGAGAGAGAGAGAGAGA
>JAHTLZ010000379.1:56805535-56816555 GCA_023846285.1 Phrynocephalus versicolor | reverse complement strand
CAACAACAACAACAACAACAACAACAACAACAACAACAACAACAACAACAACAACAACAACAACAACAACAACAAGGTCCTGAGAAGGACAAAGTTAGTGATGGGAACTAGGGAATCCTTATCCTTCAGACATTATAAGTGAAGAGGAAGAAGCCGCCTTTAGATGACAACCCTTGATTTTCAAAATAATTTTCATTGTCACTGATGTTTAATTTTATTCTTTTAAAATTGTCAAGCAATCCTGAGCAATACAAATGCAGTGTCTTGTTTTGGAAAAAAAATATACCAGAAAATAAATGTTACTGCAGTTCTGTGAGATCAATCCATGGGAAAGAGGGTCCAGTCATGAGGACATTCCAAGGTACCTACCTAAGTAACAAAATATGAGTATGGTAAAACTGAAAAAAGTATGTTCAATCATGTCCATGTGGAACAAGCAGATTAACAAGCTACTATTTAACAATCTCATATGAAAGACAGTGAGGTTGGTTCTCTCCCCCTCCCCCCCGAAAACTTTGAATTTCTAGGTAAAGCTTCTAAGGGCCTAATTGAGTATGATCTGATTTAGCATACAGACATAATTAATTAACAAACCCAAGCTACTTCAAAGATTGAATCTCGCAGTGGGTGCTAAGGTCATCAGGAGAGGCCTTTCTCTCCATCCCGCCACCTTCACAGGTGCGCCTCCAAAGAACACATGAAAGGGCCTTCTCGGTTGCTGCTTCCAGACTTTGGAACTCCCTCCTGCTGGAGGCCAGGACTGCCCCATCCCTGCTCTCTTTCCAGAAGCAGGCAAAGACCTTCCTCTTCAGGCAAGCTTTCCCTGAATGATGGACCACCTGTCATGTGACTTTTATATGGATTACCATGCATGATTGCATTGACTGATTTCATAAGAACACAAGTATTTTCCATGTTAGTCTCCATCCCTTATAATGTTTTTTTTCCTTTTTGTGTGTTCTTTGTAGCTTTAATGTTACCTTCTAATGTTCTAAGATGCCTCTTCTACTTCCCTGTTCGTAACTTAAATTATGTCTTAAATGTTCTGGGCTATATATTGTCCCTCATTATTGTAAGCAACCTTGGATCCTTTTCCAAGGAGAAAGGTGGGGTAAAAATATTCTAAATAAATAAATAAATAAATAATACAATTATCCAGCAACACATGAAACATTGAAATGAAATGTTTGCTTCTGGGCAGCCAACATGGGATAGTAATTAGAAACATGCAAGCTGGTTATGAGGATGAAAACATCCTAAACTCAAAAGCAGAAGTGAGACACTGTTAACAGTGTTTGTTGAAAGTCAATTGCTGATTCAGGCTTTAGTTTTAATCTAACCTGCACAAGGAAAAGGAAAATTCATAACTTCAAATTGGTTTCAAAATACTACATGTGATTTAAATTTATCCCTCTGTTTATGAATCAACAAACCACACACATACTTATACATATCTGAAAGGGATAATCACCTGGAAAACATTAATCTCATAGCAGGCAGGACACAACTTATTCAGCTTCCCACTTGTCATGTTTAGTAATAGATTAAAATCAGCTTGTTTGCGGATGATGCTTTGTTAACAATAAAAAATCTGTTAGAAAATATACCAAGAATAAAATTACATTTAAAGGAATTTGGTGAAACAACTGGGTTATGTGCAAACTGGCAAAAATCAGAAATTATGTTGTTTAATCATGATAAGATATGGAGGAGATTTCCAACTATGGATTGAAAGTCTGCAAACATATGAGATATGTAGGGGTACCTTTAGATAAAGATTTGCTTAAGACCAAGGAATGGAACTATATCAAATTAAAGGAAGAGATCAGAAATAAACTACAAAATTACTCCAAATTAAACCTATCATGGTTTGGCCGAATAGCATTGGTAAAAATGAAGATACTTCCTAAAATTAACTTCCTTTTTGGAATGCTACCCATTCAGTACACAGAAGCTGAAATTAAAGCTTATCAAGATCTGATAAACAGATATTGTAATTGAGGTATAAAAAAAAACAAGAATAAGTAAAAGCTTTTGGTATAGATCACAAAAGGAAGGAGGCATAGGTATACCTAGCCTTAGAAACTATTATACAGCTAACCAACTTAGTTGTGTGGGGGAAGCATTATATAAACCGGAAAAAATAATATGGTGGGAACTTGAATCAGATGAGCTAAATGGGGATATATAAATAAACACTTGTTCAGTTTCCCTAAAAAAAGACATCAAATTAAAAAAACCCTCCTGAGGTCCCTATTAACCACTTGGACAAAGTACAGAAGGAAATTGGCTCCGGAAGTATCCCCTCTCAGTTTGGTAATAGATCAGGAAAATTTCCCCACAAATATGAAGAAATATGGAGAATTATTTAAAACAATGAAAGTGGCAAGAGTAAAAGAGTGGATTAACAAGATGAGAACAAAGCAGGATATTAAGCGCATATTACAAGCTAAGCATGTAACTTGGTTAAATTATGCCCAATTAGAAAGTTGGACGAAAGATTGGATAAGGAGAAATATACAACTCAGAGAATATACAAAGTTTGAACAATTCTTGTTAACATATGAACCAGAGAAAGGAAACACAGGGAAAGGAGCAGTAGGTAAAATATACAACATAATCGAGGACTCACTAGAGGAAAGGGAACAAGAAACAATAAGAGAGGTGTGGAAGCAAGACATTGGTAAAGAAATAAAAAAAGATGAATGGAAAAGAATTTGGAATATGAGGATCTTACGTTCATTACCCGTTAGAATAAAAGAAAATTATTTTAAAACAATTTTAAGATGGTATATGGCACCAGTCAGACTGAATAGAATAAATTCAAGATATTCTAAGTTTTGCTGGAAATGTGAAAAAAACGATAGGCACCCATATTCATCTTTGGTGGGAATGTGAAATAGTTCAAAAGTTTTGGCAACAGATCTTCGGTGAGATAAAAGAAATAATACAAGCTGATATTAAATGTAAGCCAGAACTTGCGCTGTTATCACTACCACGTACTAATGAATACGATATAAAAACAAAAGAATTGCAAATTTTATGACAGCAGCAAGACTGATTATAGCTAAAAACTGGAAACTGAAATTAGATTTTAATTGCCGACTGGTATAAGGAAGTGTGGGATATAGTTTTAAACGACAAATTGTCCTGTAGTATAAAAGTTTTGCGAGGGGAAATGAGCAAGGATATATTTTATGATATTTGGGGAAATTTTATAGATTATGTACTATTAAAAGGGAAAGGGATACAACTGTCATACAATCCAACACAGTTCTGGAGAAAAGGACTCTAAGAAGACAACTAGAAAAAAAGAAGATGAAGAAGGAAGAGAAGATAAAGGAACACTGGATGGTCCTGGGGGGTATACTTTGTAGTGTTGTAATATTTTTGTTTATTGTATTGTTTGTTGTATGTTTGTTTATTTTTAAATAAAAAATTTAAAAAAAGTAATAGAATGGCTTTGCTGGCTAAGAGATCTTTGAAAACTGTTACATCCATCTAGTATTCTTACATGCAACCATTAATCACTTTTTTTCAAGAAATAAGAATTTTTTTCCATACAAAAAATTAAGGCCCAAAACATTTTTCTATTCCATTTTACATTTTCTGCTTACTGAAGGCAGGTATCAGGTGTTCCAGTTACCAGTCAAGTGTGTGTACTATTTGTGAACAAAAAGACAACAGCTTTGGGGGTTTGGTGCTGGCCGGTGTAACGTAATTTAGAGTAGTGTAGTTTTTTTTTTCTAGGCTTAAAAGAAACTGTGAATTCTAAGGTGTTAGTGGACTTCTGTTGTAGATTTACATTCTTTAAGGATGATAAATCTACAACAGAAGTCCACTAACACCTTAGAATTCAAATTTTCTTTTAAGCCTAGGGGGGGAAAACACTGCACTACTATAAATTACGTTACAGCCGTCATGAGGCCATCTTTTTGCCCATGTCTGGATAACTGATGCTGCTTAAAATTAAGAGTTCCAGCCTGCGTGGCTACTTGCTTCTCACCTGATTAACATTTATGTTTACAAACAAGTAGATATTTACCAAAAGGATGGGGTTGGGTGGGGAAGCCTTGTATATCACAAGGCATCACTAGACCTTCTCTGCAAGAGGATGTATTCTCTAGAAAGCCACTCTGGAATCCCCTCTTGCAACTGATGGGTAGAATTGGTATTGGTGTGTGCCACCAAGCTGCCTTCAGGTAAAAAGTGGTCTGCTTATATAGTACTGGCAACCCAACGAATGACTGATCTCTAAAACATTCAACACCTCTCTTTAGGAAGCCTGTGACTTCCCTGATGTACACATTGCTTTACTGCAACAATAATAATAACCTTTGAACTGTAAAGTGGGAAGGGATACTATGGACCATTGGTTCCAGCCTCTCTGAAGGAGGCACAGTAGGGAACCCACCACCTCCCAACCTTTGGCTCTGCAGTCAGAGAATTAAGCCACCGAGCTACCAATTGGGTCAATGTGGTGTAGAGGAGAACTATGACTCAGGACACTTGAATTCAATTACCACTAAGAAATAGATGACAATGGTAAAGCCACTTCCTACATATAGGATGGGGGATACTCGGCTGGAAAATAGTACCTGTGAAAGGGATCTGGGAGTCTGGGTGGACCACAAATTGAACATGAGTCAGCAGTGTGATGTGGCAGCCAGGAAAGCCAATGCGATTCTTGGTTGCATCAACAGAACCATAGTGTCCAGATCAAGGGAAGTGATAGTGCCACTATTTTGCTCTGGTCAGACCCCACCTGGAGTCCTGTGTTCAGTTCTGTGTGCCTTAATTTAAAAAGGATGATGACAACCTCGAGCGGGTGCAGAGGAGGGCGACCAGGATGGTTGAAGGTCTGGAATAAATGTCTTACGAGGAACAGGTTAGGGAACTGGAAATGTTTAGCCTTTCAAAAAGAAGGCTGAGGGGGGATATGATAATTATGTTTAAATATTTGAAAGGATGTCATATCGAAGAGGGAACAGGTTTGTTTTCCATGGCTTCAGAGACTAGGACTAGGGGCAATGATTTCAAACTACAGGAAAAGAGATTCCATTTGAACATTAGGAAGCACTTCATAACACTTAGAGCTGTTTGGCAGTGGAATGTGCTGCCACGGAGGGTGGTGGAGTCTCCTTCTTTGGAGGTTTTTAAGCAGAGGCTGGATGGCCATCTGTTGGAAATATTGTGATGGGGTTCCTGCATGGCAGGGGGTTGGACTAGATGGCCCTTGAGGTCTCTTCCAACTATGATTCTATGATTCTATGATATCTCACGTATCCTGAAAGCCTTACTGAGGGTACCATAAAATGGATATAATTTATTTCAATGATTATAGCATATGACAATAAGAGTTTGTATACTGCCATTGCCATACAAATTCCAGTTCATAATAGAAAAGCCATGTCTTAGCGATCATTGTGAGTACAATCTAGGCTGTCTGCAGGCATGACTTGAATCTAGAAAGCTCTCATTTAAGAGCTACCTGAGCAGTGATTCTCAGCCTGTGGGTCCCCAGATGTTCCTGGACTGCAACTCCCAGAAACCCCTTCCAACACAGCGAGTGGTGGAGGCTTCTGGGAGTTGCAGTCCAGGAACATCTGGGGACCCACAGGTTGAGAACCACTGTACTAGAGCCAACTAGCTGAGAGGCTTTAAAACCTTCTTTCCACTGTCTTTTTGATGAAAAACTACATGCAACTTTCCTCCCATGAGGCAGACCACAATTTCAGCAAGGTGGGAGGTTTGTAGGTTTGTGCATACAATTTTTATCAGGAAAAAGCATGCTCTACCCACCCACTGCTAAGTTCCTGGTCCGGAATGGCCCACCTCCCCTTGTCATCCTGCTTGTAACAAAACATGAAGAGGCAGAAGATCCAACCTCTGGCCATCGTTTGTAGATTGACAGAACACATCCCTCAAGGAAGCTTCCCAGATTAGATTAGAGATGACTGATGTTACCCATAAATGGAACAGTCAGTCAGTACAGGCTGTTAAGAAAATCACATAATCAAATAAAGCCCAGAACTACGATTACAATACATACTGCTGAATGAAACTGAAATGGTGAAACAGTAAGAGAAATAAGTAGGCTTCACCATCACCGCGGGTATAGAGTAGGCGCAAACCTGCGTTCAGTTCATCTTTTCCTCTACATGTGCTCCAGCTGACATTCTATGACCTTTAATAGCTGTAATGAAATGTTAACAGCACTTGACAGTATATATTTATTTCAAAACTCTTTTCAGTTTGAGTTCACTGATTTAAAGATTTCCAAGGAAGACTTTCTCTAACTCACTTGTCACTGCATGAAAATCAAGTTAATCAAGTCTCCACTACGGAATCACATTCTACATAGCCCTGGGGATGTAACAGATACTTGCTAATGTTCTGATTGTCAATGAAAAAGGGTATCTCAGCACACCGAGAGATCCATGAAATAGTCATCAACTACTTTAAGGTTTTTCAGTCCTGCATAAGCAAAAAGATATTTGTTTTTAAAATCAGCCGTAGCATTCACAAAAAGGAGGAGGGGTGTCGAAAAGTTATATTGTCCATGAGAAGATGGTGCAAAAATGCAAGGTTTTTGCGCAAAAGCCAATTCAATGAAATTTTATCCCAAACGTCCAAAATGTAAAAAATTCAGAAAAACTCTTATAATCTTCCCTGTGTGTCTATTCTGTGCTATTAAGTCAGAACACAAAGCAACCCCAATACAATTTTTCAAGGTAAGTGAGGTATTTGCAGGGTGATTTTACCAGTGTCACTCCCCCAGTGAGTTTCTATGGCTGAAAAGGGATTCGAACTCTGTTCTCCAAAGTCTTAGTTCATTACTCTACCCACTGCAACACTGAGAATCCCAGTATGTTTGGCATGTTTTTGTCTCACCTGCAAGAACAAAATAAGAGAAGATGTGTTTCCCCGCTCTTAGCAGGAAACCTAAATCTCTGCAATGGTTTTTTGGGGGGCATAAGAATCAGCAGAAACCACCCATGTCAGTGGGAACAGAAGCATATTGAAGTTGTGTTCCTTGGCACAGAGGGAGGAAGCATGATGCTGTTGTAGTAGGAATTCTCTGATTCTCAGGCTGGTGGAATGGACAGAGAAAGTGAAACTCACTGCCTCATCTACACCAATGTCCTCTGTATTTCCATTCTGCTAGTATAAGCCATCCTGCAAGACTAGGGATAGATTATAGGGTCCATTCTTGGGAGTGCTCTGTCAATCAGGCCTGGTTTCCCAAAGATCTCAATCAGTCGTTCTTAACCTGTGGGTCCCCAGATGTTCCTGGACTGCAACTCCCAGAAGCCTCCACCACTCACGGTGCTGGAAGGGATATCTGAGAGCTGCAGTCCAGGAACATCTGGGGACAAACAGGATGAGAACCACTGATCCAAATGGAAGATTAAAAACATTTCAGGATCAGCCCTTTGTTTTATGATTCAAAGATACAGAGGGAGAAATATTTGATCTCTACTTGTATATTGTATGCAACTACTATTCCTAAGTTTTCTTGTAGGTCTGCTTGGATGACTTTATTAATGACTTGGAGGAAGGAATAGAGAGTATGCTAACTAAATTTGCAGATGATACCAAATTGGGAGGGGTTGCTAATTCCCTAGAGGATCGGATGAAAATCCAAAAGGACCTTGACAGATTAGAAGTCTGGGCCAAAGCTAATGGAATGGATTTCAACAGAGGGAAATGTAGGGTGCTACATCTAGGTAGAAAGAATGAATTGCACAGATATAAGATGGGGGACACTTGGCTAGAGAATAGTACCTGTGAAAGGGATTTGGGGGTCTTGGTGGACCACAAATTGAACATGAGCCAGCAGTGTGATGCGGCGGCCAAGAAAGCCAATGCGATTCTTGGTTGCATCAACAGAACCATAGTGTCTAGATCAAGGGAGGTGATAGTGCCACTCTATTCTGCTCTGGTCAGACCCCACCTGGAGTACTGTGTCCAGTTCTGTGCGCCTCAGTTTAAAAAGGATGTTGACAACCTCGAGCGGGTGCAATGATTGGGGCAATCATTGTAGGGGCAATGATTTCAAACTACAGGAAAAGAGATTCCATTTGAACATTAGGAAGCACTTCATGACACTTAGAGCTGTTCGGCAGTGGAATATGCTGCCACGGAGGGTGGTAGAGTCTCCTTCTTTGACGGTATTTAAGCAGAGGCTGGATGGCCATCTGTCGGAAATATTGTGAAGGGGTTCCTGCTTGGCAGGGGGTTGGACTCGATGGCCCATGAGGTCTCTTCCAACTCTATAATTCTATGATTCTATGATTCTATGATTCTAGATATATAAATATAGAAGCTTCAATACTTTTAAAACGTTTGAGCATAGCAGCAGCAGCAGCAGGCTGTTCCATCTCAAGGGGACAGCATGCTATTGTATTCTAGGTACTGTATAATGTAATCAGTCGCTTCTGTTGGGGGCGCACTGGTACCATGTAGCTTGTCCTAGACCACACAGGAGGTTTGTTTTTTTCTGAGACACACAGGAGGGAATCAGACTCCTGACTATTAGATCTATGGCTAGGCTAGGTAGTCCAACTCAGCTAGCTGTGTTCTGTAAGTCCTCCAATTTTTAAACATTAAGCTGTGCGGTGCAAAATCACCTGTACTGTCCCCCTGGTTCAATATTTGGAACATCAACCCTTCAACGCAGCAGGCTTGAGTATGAAATACAGTGGTCCCCCACCTGTTCGTGTTTCACATACTGTGGTCCCACTATATCGTGGGACTGTAGTATCTGAAAAAAGCCCCCCCCCGGGTAAGGGGGGAAGACGTGACCCAACCTCCGTCTACATATCGCGGATTTTCAATTATCACAGGTCAGGTCAGGTCCCTAAGCCCTGCAATAGGCCGGGGGGGGGTCACGTTGCCAAATTAATCCAATTTCTTAAAACAGTTTTACATTCTCTTCATTTAAAATGTATTCTGCTTGATAGGGAAAGGTTGCTTTAAATCCTGCTGCTCAAAACCTAGCAAAACCAGACCTCCTTTCCTCAACTGTCTGCCAAGGATGACCTTGCTGACATTTATAGATGCACGGCGTGCCCTCCTTCTGTTGGCATGCCATGTACACAGACCTCCTGCTTCCCAGAATGTGTCATTGTTCCCTTCAATAAACATGAGCTCAGGGAACTCTCATGCTTTCCCAGTTAAGTCACAATCCAGCCTGACACCTGGGAAAAGTGCCTGTGTGTTTCTACGAGTGGCCTTAAATGGTCTTTATTCTCCTGATCTGGAAGTTGAGTCATGGCAACTGGACTTCTTTTTCTTGAGAGATTGAAACGCTTCGCTGCTCATCCCAACAGCTTCATCAGACTGAACTTTATTCTCTTTATTCTCTTTATCGGTAATGGAATGCCCACTGGAAAGAATATCAACATAAACTCAGGGTGGGGTGGGGTGGTAACACAGGGAAAGGCTAATAATAACCAAGTCCATGAGTACAAAAACAACAGCAGTCTTGCGAGGGGAAATGAAAAAGGATATTTTTTATTTTATTTGGGGGAAATTTATAGAGTATGTACTACTAAAAGGGAAAGGGACACAACTGACCTATAACCCATCACAGTTCTGGAGAAAAGGACCTTAAGAAGCTAACTAGAAAAAAAGAAGATGGAAGAGAAGATTTAAGAACACTGGATGGTCCCGGGGGGTAGGGGGGAACTTTGTAGTGTTTGATGGTATTATTGTCTATTATTGTTTATTATTGTTTATTGTATGTTTGTATGTCTGTTATTTTTATTTCTTTAATTAAAAAAAACAGCAGCATCCCAACTTAGAAGCCACTGGTTCTTCTGCCGTTCATTTCAGGCCAGTTTGTAAGTGCTGTGTTTTGTCTAAGCACAGTTAAATGCGCATCTTGGCTCAAGACATTCCATCTCTAATGACACAACAGAGACAACCACAAGGCTTGTTAACATCAAGTTACACAGAAGCACCCCGCAAAACAATTACAAACAAAACTGAACCTTTTAGAATACAGGCTGCACAAACATTTCTTCGTATCTTTCGTTCATTTTATCTTTGAAGTTGATTTGATAAATTAAGCAGTCCCAAATAAGGTTGAGACTTTCATATAAATACGTATGATAAACAAGCACACATTTAAAAAAGATTCTGTCTTTCATTTTCATGGCAGTCAGTCCTGTCAGATAGTCTTTGAAACCTGGATGCTTTAAATCAATAAACTAAGAAAAGGACACAAAAGCTTCAGCTTCTTTTGCCTTTTTCCTCTGTTGTTTTCCCTCTCCTCTTGTCTGCCAAATTACCTAGGAAATGTTCAATAAAATGTTTAATACAATAGCCTTGCAGGAAATGTTGCCAGCAACTAATCCACATCGGGTGAGAAGGAAATGTTGGGCTGTAGAAGGACCTCACCTTGGTTGGAAATCACTGAAGAATGTTCTTTACTTCAGTCCCTCCATTTAGGAGGTAATTTATGTGCTACTGAGTTTGGTGGTGACCTCCATCTTGACTGTGCTATCCACCAGGGCCAGGGATCCTTTACTCCATTTTGTCTGGGATTACTGCCTCCTCTCTCTTTTTTCTTTTTTTAGTAAGTATGTCTGCTGCTGCTACCAGACAACCTGCCTGTGGTGCCATTCTGCATCGTCAGGATTATTTTTGTGGATTCCGCCCTTCCTTCTTTGTATCATTTTGCTGACTCCTGCTGCCTGCTAGCAATAGGCACAAGGATGAGAACACATGACATGGGGGGGGGGAGAGACCAGAAAATCTCTACACTCTGGTTTTAATTAGCGTTGACTGTATTTTTTCCCCTTTATCTGCTTTTGATTTTATTTTGCTTTTTTACATTTATCTTGTTTTTCTTGGTTTCTGAGAGAAAGCATATTGTTTTTATTTTCCATTTTCCCACGAGTGTGTGGGGTGTCTGTGTGTTTTCCTGGTCACACTTGTTTACACTTTGTTTGTTTAATCTACGGTGGGTTGCCTGACCTTTTTGAAGCACTTTCTAAGGGTTTCCTGGGGG
>JAHTLZ010000379.1:56782681-56804896 GCA_023846285.1 Phrynocephalus versicolor | reverse complement strand
ACACACACACACACACACACACACACCAGCACAGCAGAGGGGTAAAACTGAGACAATTCTGTTCCAGCAAGCAAAGGGAGAGCAAAAAAAAGGCCTTTGATCTCTGTCACCTTCTGTGGACATGTTCCAGCAGTGCAGAAGTAAGCTCATTCTAAAGCTGGGAAATAATTGCCTCCCATACACTTATGGGGAGAAGAGGAAAGACACCACCACTATGAATCACTGCTTGTCCCACTTCAAATCATAGCTCAGTGATGGTGAGCATGTTAGAGACCAGGTTCCCAAACTGCGATTCAAAACCCACTACATTTTCACAAAGTGCCATTTAACCTGAACACAGGTGGCTGTGAAGGGGCGATGTCAGGTACCCACAGAAAGACCTCCAAGTGCAACCTTTGGCACCCGTGCCATAAGTTCACCAACACTTTCATTCCTGCTTCTCAGTCAGCTATCGGGACATAGAAGAACTGGAAAAGGTGCAGAAGAGAGCGACTAAAATGATTACTGGGCTGGGGGACCTCCCTTATGAGAAATGGCTACAGCATTTGGGGCTCTTTAGTCTGGAAAAAGGCGCCTGAGGCAGTATGTGATTGAGACATACAAAATAATGCAGGACATGAGTAAAGTGGATAGAGGGACACTCTTCTTCCTCTCACAAAATACCAGAACTAGGGGATATCCACTGAAATGTAGGGTTGGGAGAGATTTTTTTTTTTACCCAGCAAGTTGTTAGTCTGTGGAACTCCCTGCCACAGGATGTGTTGATGGCATCTGGCCTGGATGCCTTCAAAAGGGGATTGGACAGATTCCTGGAGGAAAAGTCCATCACAGGTTACAAACCATGATGGAGATGTGTAATCTCCAGGCTTAAAACCAGGGTACTTCAAGGGCCAGATGCAGGGGAGTAGTATCAGGAGACAGAGATCTAGTACTCCCAGACGCATTTGGTGGGGCCACTGTGAGATACAGGAAGCTGGACTAGATGGGCCTTTGGCCTGATTCAGCATAGCTCTTCTTATGTTCTTATGATGATGGCTGGCTTCAGGGATCCTCAGGTCCACGCCACGGCACTGTGTGTGTGGGGGGGTGAAGCCTGCCCATGTCACTCACGTACCCAAGAGACATTGCCCCAATAGCCAGCAGAGAAGTTGCTGTACTATGGAGCTGAATAATTTAATTTAAAAGAGTTCACTGGTTGTGGTGGAACTGAAACGGATAGTGGGAAGTTTAAGCCACTGTATTTTAGCTAAAAAGCGAAATAACTGTTGAATGAAAAACTTAAGGAGAGCCTTTCTGGTCTAAGACGTCATAGAAAACACAGGATTTCCAATAATAGATCACCATTTTGCATAATTTCTATGCTGATTTTATACACCAAGTACCATATGGAGTCTTCACTAAATCACCAATACATCCAGAGTGCCCTTTGGCTCAATGGGTGATATATAAATCAAATATATAAGAAATAGACAAATCCGCTGTTTTCATGGATCTCCTGAAATGATAGCAACCTGAGAATTACCAAATCAGGCATCCAAAATACAGCCAAACAACACTCTTCCCTTCATCTTGAACAGGCCTGTCCAACAGGTAGACCGTGGGCTACTGGTAGCCCGCAAAGGGTTCAAAAGTAGCCCGCTGGCCATTAACTAAAAAAGTGAGGGGATACGTTCTCCACCCCTCCCTTCCCCATCACAGGGGCCACCACTGCCCCAGCAAAGTTCTCAGTCTGCCAGCCCACTGTCTCAGCCGAGTGGGGCAGTTCAAGGGCCACGGCGCAGTCCCCTGCTCGAGCCAGGTGCAAGGGAGCCATGTGCATGGTCATGTGGGTTGCCCCTTGGAAGTGGTGATCCGTGCAAGCATGCATGAGCCCCCCTTGCACCCACCCACACCAGCTGGAGCGGGTGCAAGAGAAGTGTGTGCATGGTCAGCCTTCCCATAGGAATGTAGTGAAATATGTTCCCTCCAGAACAGATTGATTTCCAATGCACTCCTATGGGAAGCCGCTGCTCTACTTACAATTTTTTTTTTACATATGAGCACGTGCTAGGAACGGATAAAATTCATAAGTAGAGATATTAGTGTAGTAGCCCTCAGGCACTTTGCGCCAGAAAAAGTAGACCTCGGCCTGTTCAACATTGGACAGCCCTGATCTAGAAAGTTCACATTTTTTTGTTACACTCACCCACTTAACTTACCAGCGCTGGTAACTCTTCTATATTGGGCAAAGGAATTTCATAGTGGTCTGGAAATATGACAAGTTTAGCTTCATCCTCATATTCATAATCATCACTGTTTAGATCGCCATTGGATTCTAGATCTGCAGGGTGGGGGGAGGGGAGAGAGAAAGAACATTAAGGAAAAGTCAATGAACTGGCAATACTTTCAGTGAGAGCTGAAAAAACTCCTTAAAAGTGGGTTGTGAGGATGGCTTCCTGAAATTGATTCTGATATCTTTGCATCCAAAGCATTGATTCAGTACTACTAAAAAGAGGTACATCAATCAAATTACAGCTCTTTCAAATTCAAATCTAGTCAATTTGGTGCAATTTTTTAAATCACACAGGTGAAATAGCAAGGATGATCAAAATCGGACTCACTTGGGCTTGTGTAAATGAAGCAGGATCGTTTTTAGCAAACTGCTAAAGAAGAAAAGCACTCAAAACCTTGCTTTTTAGAGAGGCATTTGGCAACCTTTAATTTAATTTTGTTTGTTTGTTTGTTTTCTCCTCTCCCTCAGAGCTGCCATCTTGCCGATGTTTCTTTCAACTATTTTGTCGGGGGGGGGGTCTGTGTGAGTGCGTGTGTGTCTCAGTTGTTCTATTGATTTTCTATTGTTTTGCCTCATTCTTCTTTGTAAACCACCCGGAGTTCCCCTGGGAAGACGGGTGGTATAAAAATAAATAAATAAATAAATAAATAAATCCAACAAGAAGTTAATTTGCCCACAAATGTCCACGTCAAAATACAGCAGCGTCTTTAAGGTGCTACATTTTTAATTCATTATATTTTATTTTTTCTTTTATTTTTTTGGTTTTGCCAGCCATACTAGCACAGATTAACATGGCCAGCAATTCTACAAAGACCCATGGCACTTCTAACGCTAACAAGTCTTATTTGGCCTAAGCATTTATGGACTACAGCCCCTTATGGGGAATGTACCCAAAGTCTGAAAAGTGCCATTGAACTCCTTGTGGGTTTTGCTACAACAGACTAACAGAGCTACCTTCTTAGGGATAGGACTGTAGAAAATGATAAGTTGGAGTTTTGTGTGGAACAAATTTGCTCTGAGACATCTTGGTTAGCATCACCCAGATTCTGTGACCCTAAATGCATTTAGGGTCACAGAATCAACTAAGAAACTGTCTGGCTTTTTTCCCATCTTGCCAAGAACCTTACATATAAGAAGTAACTCCTGGCAAATCCAGCTTTTGCCATGTTATAACCTATTGGTACTGCTCTGAAGAAGAGGGTTTTGCCCTTGAAATATTAGCAAAGTTTTTGTGATTTTTCCAGTAGCCTAAAGGTCACCTATTCCACTTTTGTATTTAGTTTTGTGTGTTGTCTTGTCAAGGGCTTTACTATCTTTGCATTCTCTTTGCTTTCTATTTGTATTTTGTAATAATGTTTTACTTGCTCCAGACACCAAGATGTAGTGGTGCTTGTTTTTGCACCAAATTTAATAAGGACATTGAAGTTGAGCATTGAAGCACTGAAGTTGAGCATTGACAATCAGCCCCACAAAAGATGAGCTGCTCTGTAAAATTAGGATAAACAGTATTTCAAAAGCCCACAAAACCTGTTTCACCAAGTGTTTTTTTTTGCCCCCTAGCCTGCTCTCAGAAAAAAGAGGTGGTAAAAGACAGACCTCTGATTTTAAGCAAACAGAAGGTGGCCTGAGATCAATTTTAATTCTTACAACATATGTGTAAGTATACATGTGGCACTCTGACAAACGGAAACTATAGGTTTTTGAAATGAAAAAAAAAACCACCCGACAGCATCTTTCACTTATAGCAAAAAAGGGACAATGGTACATATCAGGAACAGCAAATCTGTCCTTAATCTTTCTTTTATTTATTTACATTATTTATTTGTAATATTTTTATACTGCCCATCTTCCGAAGTGAAACTCTGGGCGGTTAACAGATAAAACAGTTAAACCAGAAAGAACAATGAAACAAAACAAAAAGGTAAGGTACTAATAAAATAAGGAGAGGCAAAACCCTTCACAGGAGATGACGTGGGCAGCAAAAAAAAAATTAAGTAAATTAAGTAAAAAGGTTGCCATATGCCTCTCTAAAAAGGTGAGTTTTCAAGGCCTTTTTAAAGGCAGGCAGGGACTGTGCTAGGCGTAGCTCACTAGGGAGATGGTTCCATAAGGAAGGTCCCACCACAGAGAAGGCGTGGTTACGTGTGAGCGATTTCCGCGCCTCCCTGGTGTGGCCATCCTAAGTGAGCGCACCTGCGCCGTTCTCGTGGGCCTGACCCCAGTTGACCTTTGGGAGATGCGCTCTGACAGGTACTCTGGTCCCAAGCCATGGAGGGTTTTGAAACTCAAAACCAGGACCTTGAACCTTATCCAGAGGACAACGGGCAACCAATGCAGGCGAGCCAGGACAGGGGTGATGCGCTCGAATCTACGAGCGCCCACCACCAGTCTGGCCAGCGCATTCTGCACCCGCTGGAGCCTCCGGGCAAGGGTCAAGGGCAACCCCATGTAGAGGGCTTTGCAGTAGTCGATCCTTGAAATCACAAGGGGATACTCTGGTATCAGTTTCTGACTGGATAGAAATCTGTTGCTTTTTAAATGAAGCCTGACTGTTAATATATCAAATTGGAGCAAAGACAAGAGCTGTGCAGAAATTTTACAGATAACAGGTAACCTGTTTGGGACAACCAACCACCCTAAGACCAGACATAAATGCTCTACCCCCTTTAAGAAAGGTCCTCTCCACCACCACCCTCTACTCTACTTCATTCTACAATAACCCAACGAGGTAAGTGAGGCTGAAAGAAAAATGACTAGCCCAAGATCATCCATTAAGCCTGAAAGTCAAGTCATGGTAATTGGACTTTGGCACCTACCCAGGCCATTGTACATCTAACGAGCCTATTCAGGCCACCGACCACCTAAGGAGCCTATTTAGGCCACCGCCAGACCAGGGCGGAGTGATACCAAAGTGAACTATAAATTGGAGGCCTTGCAGCAACTTTTCTTAGACTTATGAAGCTAATGAAACGTATTGAGTAGTGAAACAATTCAATTTCAAAAGAAAATAAGTTCAGTTGCCATGACTCAATGTCCAAATAACCCCACCTGGATGACTGAGAACCTTTACAGACAATAAGCTTCATAACTCTGTGGGGTTCTCACACTGTACCCCTATTGAATCCTAATTTTGAATCAGAAAGAGAATGAATGAATGATTTGAGCTTTAGCATATCTGAGACCATGGGATGCCCAGGACAAAAAGTATGACATATTAGTATGGCATATTCAGAGTATTTTTTCCAAGGAAGGATAAATTCAGGGAGAAGAAATGCCAAGCTACAATTATTCGCAGTTATCTTCTATATGTCTAGGCCTCAGCCTTGGGTGAGTAATAATCAACCATGGTGGTGGCGGTCATGGTAATTCTGGGCCTCAGCCAGAGGGACCAGTGATTTTCTATTGAGCAATAGTGATCCACTGTCAACTGTGCCTTCTAAGTGGAATGTGGATGTCACATACTTTGAGCTAAACTTTTCTGGAAGTCATAAGAGAAGTTTCTTCCATCTCTCCTATACCCATCCATGTTCCGGGGAAACTGGCTCCAGTGGATTTCCTAATTCTCAAAGAGACAGTTCTGAGGGCTTATGAGAGTTTGTGGCTGCAAGATCCCACTGTTCCATGAGAGGAAGCTCATTGCTGGATCCTGCTAGATTCTACCTCACATATGGAGAGGATCCATGCAGCGGCAACGTAAGGCACTAAACTGGCTTTCCAGTCCTCTGTTTGCAATCACGTAAGCACAAACATCAGACAATTATTTTATGTAGCCCAGGTTTCGAGTTTGGTAATGAGGTGTGCAGAGTTATGCTAATTTCCTTTATCCCATGGAACTTGTAGGTCCTTTGTGCACATATACACACACCTCAGGTTCAAAAGGCCAAGAATATATTGTGGCATTATAACTTGTAAATACAATTATTTGTCCTTCCATTCATTTAATTTTAAAAAATGTGCTACAATAAATGTAATATAGAGCTTTAGGAGGCAATGAGTTGAGACAAACAGTTGGATGAAAATAGATGGAAAGAATGAAATGGTTCAATCTATCTTTTGCTTTTGATCAGGCTGGCACCCCTTTTCTGTTGCTTCATTTTATGAACGTCAAGAGATAATGACATTTTGGCACGATACACTCATTAAACATGTATTGGTGGAATGTGATTATGTTCCATGTGGACACACACGAAGTTTCACCTACTTCTGTCAAAACATTTTGCAGTAATGGATGCTAATCACTTTGTGGGTAACAACATTCCTAAAAATAGATCTGGAGGTGAAGGGTTCCAACTAATCCCTTGATTCCCTCTTACAAAAGTTATGGGAATTTACATGCTTAGCTTTCAAGTTACAATTAGTACGTTGTTGCTCTTGAAATAGACAGTATTTCTTTTTCCTCTTCTGACCTCTTCACTTTAAAAAATGTATTTGTAACATTATGAGAAACAAAGTGGCTGTGATCAAGCAGAAGATAAGGAATTGGATTAATATATTTTTCAGGGCATATTTATTATTTGTTCACTTGGCTAGTCAGTTTTCAGAACTCAATGCAACTAAGAAAATTTGATTTTAAAAACAAATCTACTAAAACAACCACACCAAATTACAGTATTAAAATGGAATAAAATGTCAGATTGAAACAAATACATAATTCATATAATTTAAAACCATTTAAAGCCAGTTTATTCCACTCAAACAATTAATATGTCTGTGAGGATTCTCGTTCATCCAGGTGAGTTTATCTGGAAGTTGAGGCATGGCAGCTGGACTTCCTTTTTTGGGAAGACTGAAATGCTTCACTGCTCATCCAAACAGCTTACTGATGCAGCAGAAACAGAATGCCTGGCATCAAACAGTCCTGGTTATGGCCGAAGAAAGACTGTTCAAGTAGAAATGCTTCAGCTTGTCAGCAGAAACACATCATGAAGATGGCCAAACTAGCTTCCCTTGAAAAGGAGTTCCAAATCCTGGAAACATCCACCAATCTGGCCTTCTCTTTCATCCTCAACAACCACACCTGTGAGGGTAGAAGGTTGGTTGATATACCGGCATAGATCCGGTTCCATGATCTACTGCGGATGTCTGACACCAAGGATATAAAGGAACCCTATACACAACATACAGTACAAGAGGGCATATATGGGGCTGAGGCAAACTGTAGCTAAGTGAAACCACGGAGGGTGGTTTCTGTGGCTACTGGGGTCCTACTGTATAATATCTGTATTCAACAAATAAATGCAAATATATTGAACACCTCATATCCTCCAAAGAGGCGCAGGACATGTTTATACAGCTGACATTATTTAAGCTTATTTCATAGTTCTGTAAAGCAGCATAGAGTGTGGTTTATCCATGGCTTACTTCCTTGGCAGAGAGTTCCAGAGTTTTTTCATAACAGTGTGACATAAAAAATGGTGTTTCTTGAGAACATTATTGTCCAGACAAGATTAGAGATGTACTGAGAAGAGGGTGCATTAAAGACTGCACCTCACCAAATGACTATGTATCTCCCTCTTGAAATTTTCTTCCAATTCCCAAATTCTTAACACAGCAGGATAGCCCCTTCCCAATATCTGCAAAATCAGTGCTGACAGTTCCATTTATCCATGGTCTGAAAATATTTAAAACATTAAATTAAAAAAAAACAGAAATACATGTTTATATGGTTCAATTACCAGAACTGGGAACTAGAGGAAACCAGAGACTATACTATGTTGGTAAATCATGGCATCCTGAAGTGGCTCCCTCTGCCTTGCAAAGCATCACTGTTGCCATCCGGGCTTGGTTCTTGTCCTTAAGTTACACTATGTAGAATTCACTATCCACATTTTTCAGTGGGTGGCTGGAAGCAACTCCCCACAGATACAGGGGGCCTACTGTGCCAGACTTAAACATGCAGCTTTTAGAAATACAGCTGGAGCATAGCCAAAAAGAGGAGGTAAGACAAGCTTCATTTATCATGCTAAGAAAATACCAATGCAGTTAATAAATCCTCAGGTTAAATAGACAAACTGTTTTCAGTGGTACCTCGACTTCCAAATTTAATCCGTTCCAAATGCATGCTGTTAAGTCGAACTACTCTTAAGTCGGGGTACCGATCTAAAAAAAAGTTAAACAATAAGTTAAACAATAAAAAAAAATTAAGTCAAGCAGACCATATCTAACATTTGTAAGGCGGCAGTTAAAATGCCAAAAGTTTTCCACTCTTAAGTCGAATTGCTCTTAAGTCGAGCTGCTCTTAAGTCGGGGTACCACTGTATATGTTTTTCAAATGCTTTGCAAGCTGAAGAAATTCAAATGCATGTCCAGTGGCCTGAACCAACAAAGAAAGATCATCCGAATTGGGGAGCTGCAGTGGTAACCTTTACATTACACAACTATGGCATTAATTATTCTTGAAGGAATAGTAAATATATTATGCTAATTAGTCCACTGTCTCCAATTGAGTTCTCCCCCCTTAAAGGCATAGTCTAAGATTATTATTATTATCATCATCATCATCATCATTACTAGTAGTACTAGTAGTACTAGTAGTACTAGTAGTACTAGTAGTAGTAGTAGTATTTCTGACTTATGTCAACCCTTTTTGGGGTGTTCCAGATACAGAATACTCAAAAATAATTTACCATTTTCTTTTTTTTTCAGGGGTGCCCTGGGGACTGTGTAACTTACCCAAAGCCACTTAGGCTGCCTTTATTCTCAGGAAACACAGTGGAGAATTGAACCCCTAATCTCTAGCTCCACAGCTAGGTACCTAAACCACTAGCTACTGGGAAATCAGAAAAGTGGCCCTCAGCTGCACTGATATTGTGTGAAATCCTTCACGCACTCAGTATATCTTGATGAAACAAGGGCCCCAGGAGTCTTTAAAAAGACAAATGGAATGTTATTGCAATATACTGCACACATATGTTTTGCATTAATGAATCGTCCCTAGGGTGAGGGGTGCACTAGTGTTTTGTTTATGTTTATGCTGTATGTTCAAGTTTTATGTTCATTTCTCTCTCTCTCTCTCTCTCTCTCTCTCTCTCTCTCTCTCTCTCTCTCTCTCTCTCTCTCTCTCTCTCTCTCTCTCTCTTAATTTGCTTAACATAGGGTAGAAAGAGGGAGACAGTATTTCTGCCTGGAAATTTCCTGATACCACATAGTCTAACTGTTCCAATTCGTTCCAGAAATGGCCAACATTAATTCCCCCATCTCTTAGAGCACCGTTGGCGAACCTATGGCACGGGTACCAAAGGTGGCACTCGGAGCCCTTTCTGTGGGCACCCAACATCGTCCCTTTACTGCCACCTGTATTCAAGTTAAATTGCTGTATTGGCACTTTGAGAAAAAATTGTGGGTTTTGAATCACAGTTTGGGCACTCGGTCTCTAAAAGGTTTGCCATCACTGTCCTAGAGTGTAGGAAATGTGTATCTTTCTTATCAAATATTAGCATATTATACAGTTCTTTGGAAATGACTGCACTCGTATGACACAGGACGCTATTTCCAAATCCAGAGAACTCTTGAATGTGCTTATGCAGCGTTCCAAGAGTCTCTGTCCCCTTTAGTGGAAGCTCCAGCTCCTGTCAGCTAAGTCGAGATCATTAAAAGACTTTCTGAAAGCGCTAACATGGGGAGCAGAGTGTACTTCCCTTCTAAGGGTTTGAAGTCCAGGCAGAATCACAGTCAAAACTGGTGCCACCATCAGAAGCGACCGACCAAAGATCATTAAAAATAAACTACCAGAAAGGAGAACACATGTCAGTAGGTAAAGCGAAATAAGTAATAAGCCCCATGGGGAGGGAGCAGGGGAGTCATGTAAAGGAGAGCGAGTGCGTTGCAAAGCTGTTATTTTAGGGCTAGCAGTCAGTAGAGTAAGCTTCCTTCAGATACCATTTGGTCAGGCTTGACCAACGTCGCTCTAGCGACCAAGATGACAAACTCTTGGCCACCAGCTGACTGAAAAGAACAGCTGGAGCCCAGGCTACAGGCAGACAAGGGAGCTGCAAGCTAGTATACCGGAGAGAGAACGGAAAAGAGGGCTGCTTGACTAGACATGCCGAGACCAGATTTAGACGTTGCCAAGTGAATATGCTAATAATAGCAGTATAATTGGATCCTAATATAGGCTCCCAAAGAGGATGCCCACCATGTTCACAGAAGGAGGATATTCCTTCACACAGCAAGACACAGGCCCACTGGCATTTCAGACTCCAAGAGGCAACTTCCTTCATGCCACAAATATTTATTTACTTATTTGGTTGGTTGGTTGGTTGGTTGATATACTGTTCCTTTAGTGAACACACCGTGCTAGATGGTTTACAATTTAAAGCTCAGAATCCCATACACCCCATAAAACAATGTAATTAATATGAAGGTGCAAAGGTCAAATCTAAAACCAGTGCAAGAAAAAAAGGCAGCACATGAAAAAAAATTAAAAATTAACATTTATGGTAAGAGCAAATAAGTTATTGAAGGCAGCTTTGTCTAGTTCTGACTTCACTAATTTCAGGAACACTGTGTAAGGAGGGAAGGAGCCTGGCACAACTCAATTGGAATCTTGTTCCATGGATTGGGGGCCACCACCAAGAAGGTGCAATTCCTTATAATCAGTGTTTTGGCAGCCATCAGTGTGGCCACCTTCAGCAGCAAGGACCAAGAGAATCAGGTGAAAGGAGGAGCTATTTTCTGAGCGAGATGTTCTGAGAAGTATCAAGCTCCTAAACCAAGGAGGAGGGGCAGGGATTCTCCCTACACAGACAATGAGAGGTTGGCCTCCTGAGGAGGCTAGGAATGGCTGGCCAGGCTTCTACCCAGATTGGTGTGTTGCTGGAGAAGAAAGATCCTGGAGATGTGCGAGAACATATACCGTATTTTTCTATTATATAAGAGGCTGCCATATTAGATGTCTCCCACTTTTAAGATCCCAAATTAATAAAATTAATAAATTCTCCTTGATTTCTCTTCCTCCCCACCCCACCCCCACTGTTTCCTTTCCACATTCTGAAGACTCGTCAGTGCTTTGCTTTTTGTGGGGAAAGCCCCAAGGGTTGAGCAGCCAATTAAGAAGTGCCCTTTGAAGCTGAAAATAAGGCTCTGATTCCTGCAAGAGCAAAGCAGAGAGGAAGACAATCAAGCACTCCCGGAGAGGAAGTGAAACAGCAAGGTCAGGTTGGATTCTCCTCCACCCCACCCCATGCTGTTTCCCAGCACCTGCTGTTTTCTTTCCAGGAGCACTTGTTTGCCCTCCTCTCTGCTTTGCTCTTGCTGGAGAGCCTTCTTTTCAGCATCTAAAGGCACTTCTTATTAGGATGCTCAACCCCAAAGCTTTTCCTAGCTGAAAAAAAGGCTCTGATCCTTGCAAGAGCAAAGCACAGAGTAGGCTTTAGGACACAGAGACTAAACAAGGACTGCCGGAAAGGAAGGGAAACAGCAAGGTGAGTTTGGCTTCTCTTCTACCCCATCCCCACTTCTGTGTATACAATGCCCCTTAATTTTTAGTGTTATGATTTTAGGGGCAAAATAGTGTCATATATAGTACATGGAAAAATACTTTTCAGGCAAGCTCTCCCTGAATGAGGGACTACCTAATATGTGACTTTTAAATGGATTACCCATGCATGATAACATTGACGGAATTCAAAAGAACACCAGTGTTTTCCATGTTATTTTCCACCCCTCATAATGGACTTTTTCCCTTTTTCATGCTCTGTGTAGCTTTAATGTTACCTTTTAATGTTCTAAGATGCCCCTTCTAATTCCATGTTCTTAACTTGAATATGTCTTAAATGTCCTGGGCTGTATATTGTCCCTCATTACTGTAATCCACCTTCGTCCTTTTCCAAGGAGAAAGGTGGGATAAAAATATTCTAAATAAATAAATAAATAAATAAATAAATAAATAAATAAATAAATAAATAAATAAATGGCCCAGCCAGCTGGGGTGGGGCAGGAGACTGAGCAGTATCTGTAGTGCTGAACTGACAGCATCATACAAAGGCGCACAAAGTACCAACCACTATTGGGGATCCTTTTTTAAACAATTTTTACACTCAGTTGACGACAACTGGCAGAAAAGCCAGAGAAAGACTTTAATTTGCATATCCGTGGTGACTTTCCTATTACAGATCCCATTGCTCTCCTATTAACCATTACTAAACTTGAAAAAAAGAGAGTGAGAGAACCCTACCTTCTTTTCCATTAAGCCTTCTTATTACTGTCGATTTGCATAAGGCGATCAAAATTAAGGATGCTTCTAATACAGAAGGGATTGGAAGGATTTTAATGTCCTTAATAGGTTTATACCTCAAGGAGCATTAACAGCGAGAATACGAGAAATGTTCCAACTGGATTGACAGACTGTGTTTGCGGACACTTTTTGATGTAGGATTAAGCCAATCTGAATCTAATCCACATCGCCTTATAATTCATTGCCACTTTGCACACATGTTGGGAGTCTTGCAACTATTATTAGTTCTTAGTTTCCCCTCCTCATCACAAGTTCTGCAGAGAACTCTGGGAAACTCTTCGGCTGCAAAACAAACATCCATTGCAGCAGACTGAATGAATGAGTCCCTACTGTGGTAATAACTCTTCACATTCAAAATGCTTCCACAAACCCTTAAAATGTGCATGCGGCATCACACTTTTATATTAATTGGCGAGCTTTATTGACAATTGTAATGCTTGTAAGGGCAAAGACACAAACTTCCATTGGATTCAGAATCTTGAGACTGTAATTAACTGGCTCCTAAAAAGATCTTTCCTTTAATCATAAGACTAAGCAGGTCATTCAGACTTTAAAATTTATTATTTATCATGAGAATTTATACATTTTATTGCACAGGTGTAATCAAATCGTCTAAACTCAACTGCTCATCAACACTTCCAACACTCCCCAACACACTTAGCCAGAAATTACTTTTCAACAAAGCCATTGTACTATCTCAGACTTCAGGTTCACTCATATATAGATGTGAGTACAAACCGGTTCATCCCAGTCTGTGATGGTTCATAACGGCATCAGCACAGGTTCTGCTGCTCCCAACCCCTACCTCCTCAGCAGATCAGCCACTCACCGGGACCCATTTCCTTGCTTTTTTTCATTTGTAGGTAGAGGAAAAGCATGTTCTGCTTATATACCGCCCCATACTACTTCAAGTAGTCTCTGGGCGGCTTACAGTTTTAATTACGGTATGCAGGCTACACGTTGCCCCCCTCCCCAACAAGCTGGGTGCTCATTTTACTGACCTCAGAAGGATGGAAGGCTGAGTCAACCATGAGCCGGCTACCTGGGATTGAACCCCAGGTCGTGAGCACAGTTTTACCTGCAGTACAGGCATTTATCCACTGCACCACGGGGCTCCTATCTAAAATTCGTAAGGCAGCAATTTAAAAAGCCAATAGTTTGCCGCTAGTAAGTCGAACTGCTCATAAGTTGAGCTGCTCATAAGTAGATGTACCACTGTACTTGTATTGCAAGACACTGTTGATCAAGGCAAAATTTAGAAGAAATGTTTGCTTAGCTTGCAAAATGCTCTTAAACCAAGGTATTACTGTGCCATACATTTAGCATCTTGTTTTGCACAGATTCCACATATAGAATGTGAAAGAGAAAAGTTGTGCCCCTCTTACTAAAATCCAGTGACATATTGTTTCTGAACTGACAGGCCCCATATGGACATAATAACTGGGAGCTAATGGATCTATTAAAAGCTTCTGAAAAGAATATACTGCTCTTTTCATCACTCAGTGTTTCTTCTTATAAGAAATCAGCTGTTAAAATACCAAAGAAAGAACTTCATTCCCATTGCAAATTCCTAATTCACAGTCTGATTTTGAAACACACACACACTCAAACACACAAAAGCTGGAGAAGCAAAGTATCCTTATAAACTGGTGCTTCCTCATTGTTGCACCACACCACTCTATGTGCACCCTGCATGCACACATTGTTACTCATTTGTGTATAACTTACCACATCATTATTTGGTGGACTAGAACAACAATTTGTCTCCAGATCTACCAATTTCCACTTTGTGAAACAGCATTCCCCAAATAAATGCTGTGGAAGCAGAATCATCTTTGATTTTAACAAAATAAATAAAAACAGGGAGGCAAAGGGCATTAAGAAATAACTAGTCCAGCACAACAGTCAAAACTAACAAATTCAGTTACTACTGGTTTCCTTTACCTAGCCCATCATTTTGTATGTCTGATTATTCATTGTAATTTTGTAGGCTTTGCAGCCTTTTGTAAGCCGCTTAGAGTACATAGTAGATAAGCGGGGTATAAATACAACAAATAAATAAATAAATAAATAAATAAATAAATAAAATAAAATTATGTCCAGGAACTGGAAATGTAAAGACCTCCTGGATTTTTCTTTCTTTGCCTATGTACTCAAACAGGATAGATGCAGCTCTGAATGTACTGTAGGTCCTTGTTTTCTCTAACATTGTAGGACCCCAAACTGCTAACTTTCCAAGTCAAAGCAAGTCTACGAGCTACCGGAAGTGACCAATAACACCATTATGTCACTTAGTGAGCCCCTTTGTGTTGTCTGCAACCAGCACATATCTCACAAGACAACATGGAAACTACAAGAATTTAAAATCAAGCTTTTCTCTCCCTGCCTTAATTCATAAATATTTGTCATCATCAGAAAAATAGCAAGAGAGAGAGAGAGAGATGTTAGTGTGTATTTTTGGGTAGCACTAGTATCAGTTCAACATGCATTGTGAAATCAGTGATCTCATGCATATGCTTAGCCTTAGGAGTGAGTGACCAGAGACCATTATTTTTCCAAGTTTGTGGGGGAGGAATGGGAGAGATTGCATGCCAGTTTTCAGCTGCTTTGGCTTGGCTCTCAAGAATGAACCTCTTCCCTCCTGTTTCCTGAGGCTTAAACTCTCAAAATTGATTCCAAAAATTGCTAAAAGGGTGAGGGGAATGAGCAAGCCGACAGGGGATGATCTGGCCACCAAACAGTTGTTCCAGAGTCGCATTCCACAGATCAAAGTTTCTCAACTGGGATTCTAAGCTATTATTCAGATAACAGCATGGTGTGTAGGGGGTCGCCTGGAGAATGCAGCAAGCACAGCCTTGCGACCAACAACTTGTTATTTTTGTCCCAGAGCATATGAGAACTAGAAAAGAGGAGGGAACTTCTCAAAAACAATAAAGCAAGGACAGATATATACAATGGTACCATGGTTTACGAGCATAATCCATGCCCTAACCCTAACCCTAACCCAAAATACTCGTACAGTGCTACCTTGTATAAAGGAATTAATTTGTTCCAAACGATATTATGTTAAGCAAATGTTCCTTTGTACAAATTTCCCATAGGAATGCATTGAAAACAGAGTAATCCCTAATCATGACCATTTTTATGTTGCACGGATTTGCCCCACAGGTGCTTCTGTTAAGCAAATTTCCCCTATCTCCGGAATTTTTTATGCTGCACAGATTTTATGTTATACAAATCACTTATTATACAACGGTCCACTGTATATCAACGCAAATTTCCCTATAGGAAATAATGGAAATTTACCTGATTCGTTCTGGGGAGCCGGTTTTTTATTATTTCCTATGGAGAAATTCGCTTTGGCCAGTAGCAACAGTGGCCTCTGGAGCTTGTCCCAAGCCCAGCACTGGACCAGGGACAAGCTCCAGAAGTCATTTCCGGTAAGTGCCGGGACTGGGATGGTCCCACCAGACGTCCAGGAGGCTCGTTCCGGGCATTGCCAGGCGTGGGGCTGTCCCCAGAGGCCACCTCATCAGGAGGCGGAGGGAGGAGAAAGACATGAGCCAGGCCAGACATTGCTCACAATGTTTCAAACCAAGGTACTTGTAAACTAGGGTGCCACTGTATATAAAAGGGAGGTTTCATTTCAGAAATAACAACTGATAAAGTACGAGTCAGACTCAGTTAACCCATTGGACTGATGAGGAATTATTTGCTAATGGTAAATGTAAAAGCAATGCCGAACTGAAATCCTGCCAGGCATTTAATGATGTGCTGCCCTCATCCATACTGCTCTTGACTTGTGAGGCCAGCATTTAGCCCCCATCAGCCATTTTGCTCACTGTAGGAAAGCAGTAGGCCGAGATCAGTTGCTAGGTAACCACCACAGCCCTCTTCCCAACCAACAGCTGAATACCAGGAACAGAAAGGGAATGATGCAAGGCTCTGGGTGGGAAGAAATTAAGCTTATACGCGTTCTGGAACTAGAAGATTTCAGGCATTTGCAGAAGGGAAATTACTATCATTAAGCTCATCTTAAATTGCCTTCTTATGCTCTCTCTCTCTCTCTCTCTCTCTCTCTCTCTCTGTATTGCAGTTCTGCTCCACAGATGTTGAAAGTCCATGGCCGTTACTTCACAAGCCGCTCGCTTCGCGGCAAGCCGTCATTTCTGTGCGAACCGATCGCTTCAGTCCGCACGCTCCTCCTTTTTGGCTGCGACGTCACCCCGACCACGCCCCCTTTACCGTGCTCCAACCGGGGTGAGTGATTCCCCTGCCATGGGCCGGGAATCTTTTCGCTTCGCATCTCGCTTCGCTCCCAACGTCATGTGTGGTCTCGGTTTTTGGCTTTTATTTCAAGTTTTTTTAAAAAAAATTTAAAGCAGGGATATCGATGCATCGCTATATCGTTTCATCGCTTTGCGCTGTTACTTCCTCGCGCAAGTAGCGGCGGCGGCGGCGGCGGGAGCAGGAGGAGCCGCTGCCGCCTCGCCTGGCCAGAGCAGGGCACCCGGGGCAGGCAGCGTGCAAGCGGCGGAGGGTGGGCAGCTGTGCCATGCGGGGCTCCCCCCGAGTAGCGGCGGCGGCGGCGGCGGGGGGGGGCTGCCAATGATGCCAGGAAACAATGGACAAAACAATATAAATTAGGAGCAGAAAACACAGGATCGTACAGTAACCACGCTCTGTCGTGAATGACAGCCAAGCATTGATGCATCGATACGCTGAGTAAATTTTTTTAAAAAAATAAAAGGAGAGTGGAACCGGACGTTGCAAATCAGCTTTCTAATGCGAAGGGAGCATGTGAGGTAGTAATCGATTCGGTCCCAAAAATGCCCCGCGTGAGTACAGAGAAACGGGGGTGGGAGCGAAGGGAGACCACGTGACCACCACGTGACCGCCTCCGAATTCAAATCGAAGGCAAGGTCGATTCGAAGTGAGGCACCTCGTGAAGTAACGGCCCATGTTGCTCCTTGTTGTTACAGGGATGGGGTGAGAGGTGTATTTTTTTTAAAAAGGCCAGCTGGAAAGGGTTGTGTCTTCCTGGACGGTGCCTTTTTGTTTGAAGAGCCTGCACTAGAGCTGTTTAAACCAACAGCTGTAATGCAGTCCACATCTTTCCTGAATGGCGAAATCCATTTTTCCATGACTAAGTGAAATGGTCCTGATACAAAAAAAGCTCACAGAGTATATGACTATTATTTTTGTGGTCTATGAAGGTATTGCTTGCTCTTGCATTTGTATGTTGTAATGACCACACGGCTTTCTTTTATTTCAATGCTTATGCTCTATTATGCCTTTAATTTAAAAAACTTAATTTGCAGGCCACCTCGAGAATGCTCTTGTACGCCTGAAATAGAATTCCTTTTGGGGCCTAAATAAATAAATGGGTGCAATGGCTACACAAAGCACGAAAACTGTATTTTTGACAGAATATCCCATACCAAAACGTGTTTTGACACATTATGACACTCTTTTTAGACAAACTGCATGAGCTCAGTGTCACAACACAATACATGTTTTTAAGGTACATTCCCCAATAAAGGAGAAATCAATCCAGTCTTGCAGAAACAAACTACTCAGCCACGTGCCAAACTGCCATCTTGTCCTATATATGAACACTCAGATGGATGAAGGTGTTGAGTTGTATGAGCTGTTACTGTGTTTTGTTAAAGGTATTAATTTTATATCGCTAAGAAAAGTATATTTTGGTTAAAGTTCAGGAGAGTCAAAGGAAGGAGCTTGCAGTTTTCATTGCCAGAGCCTTTAATCAATCCTGCACATTATTCAAGCACTGTGGTGTGCTTACTAAAGTCGATGGTTGTGTTTTAATGTACTCCAATGATAGTCTCAACCAGAGCAGACATGTGGAAATTAGTGGAACCTATTAGTTACCACTTAGATACATTTCAATGGGTCTGTCCTACTTGGAACTAATCTTGAATTTAATCCCAAGTGTTTTGCTCTGTGAGATCCAAGCCTAAATTCCTGTGTGTTCAACTATATATGGAACTCCTACTAGGAATTTCAGATATTTCCTGTTCTGATGAACTCATCTGTGAATGGTAGACAGATACAATATAAGAAGAGTTGCACTGGATCAGAAGACGTCTTTTCCAGCACTCTGTTCATGCACTGGACAACTGGATGCCCATGGAAAATCCCAAAGAAGACTTGTAATAGCACTCTCCCACTCATGTTCACTAGTGTCTGGTCTTTGATGCCTTTGATACTGGAGGAAATGTATGACCCTTGTAGTGGAATACCCAGGGGCTTATCTGGGGGGGGGGCAGAAGGGCATATCTGCCCCGGGTGCAGTAATCTGGGGGCACCTGGAGGTGGTGGAAGAGGAAGCCGTGTGCCCTCCCACTAGCAGTCCTCCTTTCCCCCTGGCCAGCATGTCCAAACTTTGGCCCTCCAGATGTTTTGGACCACAACTCCCACGGTCCTTTGCCACTGGAAATAGAGGCTTGGAATTCTGGGAGTTATGGTCCAAAACATCTGGAGGGCCGAAGTTTGGACATGCCTGCCCCCGGCTAAGGCATAGTGAACCTTAGCCAGGGGAAAGGAGGAGAGGCGCTAGCCGGTAGGACCGTCCCCCTCGGATGGGGGTTGTGGGGGGACGGCAGGCAAGCAGGCATGGGTCCGGAGCTTCTCGGGGGCTGGCAGCAGCATGTCCCATCGGACTGGCCCCGGTGCCTGATACCGTCGGAGAGAGGCGCAGCAATTGCTGCCTGTGGGTGGTCTTGGCGGGCTGGTCCACGGTGCCTGGGGCCTCCCTGGGCGTGGCAGCTGGGGCGCTCCTCCTCCGTCCACCCGGCACCGTAGGTGGAGCGAAGGCAGCGCCCGTACTGTCAGGGAGCCCGGCGTGCACCCTCAGCTTCTGGAGAGCGAGCAAGAGTACAGGGGCCATGCTGGGTGGGTAAGACATGGTTGTGTGGGGGCGCAAAAACTGTTTTTGTCTCCGGGCGCTCCAAACTCTAGCTATACCTCTGGGTTTCCCCACTGATAAACTAATCTGCACTGAAGACACAGAATTCCTACTTACTTCTTCTCAGCATTTCTTATTGAATAAGCTGGGAAGACCTTGAAACTGGAAAAAGATAAGCAAACAGATTTATCAATTGCTAGTTTGAAGACAAAACACATTTCCTAGATGTGATTGTGTCAAGGATTTTAGTTTTGACAAAATGTCTGTAATATATATTTAACAGATTACAAAATGGATCCTGTGTAAAATGCTTTGTCATAGGCTGGACAAGAATGTGTATTAGGTCTAGTTCACAGGTGTAAAGAATCATCAGTACTGGAAGGTCAGGATGATTCGACACAGGTGGTGTAGCTAAGTCACCTCGTCCCATGTAGTGTGTGATTAGCTTACACCATATTGCTTTGTGTATACAGGTATCAAGCAAAATAGTGTAAATTGGGACTGCCTAAGGTGAGAGGCAGCTTTCCCCATTCTCTGTTATGCTGTGTTTTGTATATTGTTATTGTATATTACTCTTTGTCATGTGCACATAAGTAATATAAGTTTTCTACTAAGTTCTATTGCCTTGTTCATTAGTCTCCTAGCTCCTTAAACACTAAGTGCATTTATTCTTCCACAGCACTGCTAATCCCTGCTAGTGGTTTATATATTTCCTTCAACATAACATATCCCTATCTGTATAATAGGGTTACAGTATATACTTTTAACAGATCGTCCCCACAGGGAATCTTTTCAGCTTCTTGTTTCTCAACTACAAAGGAACCTACCTAAAAAAGGTTACACAATATTCACACTTATAAATATGTAGACATGTACCGTGTAGTAATTCTGCACTCATTTACATCAGCAATACATATATAAAGCAGACTGAAGATCACAGGTAATAATAAATTACTAATATAAAGTTGCAAACCTTCTGCTAGAAACATTGCAAACCAACACAGCCAGCCTTCAGAGAGATAATAAATGGCTTGCAGTCAAGAGGATGTCAAACTCCCTCTTTACCCTCACCCTCTATCATTTTTTCTCTCTCAAGACCTTAATGACACTAAAAGAAGCTTTGATTTACCCACTCATGCAAAGCCTTATTAGAAAATAGAAAGGGGCAGAGGGGGAAAAAAGGAGACAGTATTCCAAATACAATCTCATGATATTAAGGAAAAAAACTTTAAAGGTTGCAAGTTTACAATGAGAACTAAATTTTAAATTTAAAAATAAATAATAAAAATGCCTTCCACCTAACAGCTGAACAGCTTATACTTAATCTTTATAAAAGAAAATCCAACCAAAAAGAATATGCATGCACTTGTGTTAGTCAGAAGAAGGTTGTGAAAATGGCTCTTTACAGTACCTAAAAATAGCTTGGTGTTTCTCCTTTTTGGTAAAGCTCCACCAGATGCCCCTGTTACCTTCTGAAAAGAAAGAAAAGGGGGAGAGATAAAGAAGACGAAGAAGAAGAAAAATTAAATGTCTAACTTGTGTCACTATAAGAAAAAAAATACTCTGGTGCTCAGGAAAAATCAGGGCTGAACATAAAATTATACCGGTTATGAATACTCTGGTATATACTGTAATATGAGTTTTTTCACCAAGTGAGTATATCCAGATTTTGGTTCTATGCCTTCCTAACAAAGGTTGTTATAAGGGCAAACTTTAAGTGTTCACAGTATCATTGTCATAATTATATCTGGCAGTACAGCCAAATATGTTTCCTAGGGTGTAAGGAGGCAAGGAAACCAGAGGCTTTAACAGATAGTTAGAAGAGCAAATTTCAACAGCTGCAGACTCTCAAATCCTTTTCCAACAAGCTGCACCTGCTAAAGCCCTATTTTCCAGCCACCAGTTTTGAAAGTAGTATGAGAAAGTACTTTCGAAACTGCTCTTGCTATTAGTCCGTCTAGATACCTTATTTTCCGTCTATAAGACACTGCCATATATTAGACACCCTCCACTTTTAAGAACCCAAATTAATAAAATTAATAAATCCTCCTTGACTTCTCCTTCAATCCAAGCTATTTCCTTTCCTTTCCATGTTCTGAAGATTACTCTCTTTGTTCTTGCAGGAACTGACCCTTCTTTTCAGGGGTGGGGGAGTTTGGAGGTGGAGCAACCCATTAAGAAGTGCCTTTACATGCTGAAAAGAAGGCTCCAATCCTGCAAGAACAAAGCAGAGAGGAGGGCAATCAAGCACCCCCAGAAAGAAAAGAAAACAGCAGTGGGTGGTAAACAGTTGGGGGTGGGTGGAGGAGAATTCAACCTGACCTCGCTATTTCACTACCTCTCCAGGAGCGCTTGATCGCCCTCCTCTCTGCCCTTCTTTTCAGCATGGAAAGGCGCTTCTTAATGGGCTGCTCTACCCCCAAGCCTTCATCAGCTGAAAAGAAGGTTCCAGTCCGTGCAAAAAAACCAACAACAACACAGAGGAATCTTCAGACACGGGGAGTAAACAGGGGCTGCTGGAAAGGAAGGGAAGAAGCACCAAAGTCAATTTGGTTCTCCTCCATCCCACCTCCAAGTAAAGGCTTGCTTGCTTACTTGCTTATTTATTTATTTATTTATTTATTTATTTATTTATTTATTTATTTATTTATTTATTTATTTCTATACCACCTGTCTTCCAAAGGAACTCCAGGTGTTCACAACAATAATAATACAACAATAACAACAGAATCAGATAATAATAATAATAATAATAATAATAATAATAATAATAATAATAAT
>JAHTLZ010000379.1:56766221-56782671 GCA_023846285.1 Phrynocephalus versicolor | reverse complement strand
ATAATAATAATAATAATAATAATAATAATAATAATAATAATAATAATAAATCAGCAAAGATGGCAGCTACTATTTCACAGGAAAAAAACTACACACACTAATAGTCACCAAATGCCTTTCTAAAAAGCAAGGTCTTAAGAGCTTTTTTGAAGGCCAGCAGGGATGGTGCTAGGCACAGCTTACATGGCAGATGGTTCCGGAACGAGGGGCCAGCCACAGAGAAGGCTTGGTTTCGGGTAACCGATTTCCTAGCCTCCCTGGGGGTGGCCACCCGAAGTGAGAGCACCTGTGACATTCTGGTAGGATGGGCCTCAGTTGACCTCTGGGAGATCCACTCTGCCAGGTATTCAGGTCCCAAGCCGTGGAGGGTTTTGTAAATCAAAACCAGTATCTTGAACCTTATTCAGGATGCAACGGGCAGCCAATGCAACTGAGCCAGAAATTCCGTCCATACAATGCCCTTAATTTTTAGTACCATGATTTTAGAAATAAAATTGTCATATACAGGGAAAAATACGGCATATCCCGGGTCATAGCATAAAAAGTTGCTACAATTAACACCAGATCTTTAATTAGAATATTCATTCCCGAAAATTCACAGAACTCCACTATAACACTGATCAGCCTTTCCTAAACAAGTGTTTCCTCGCTTGCTAACAAATGATGGGAATGTAATTGAATATCCTCAGAGGACACTAGGTAAACAGGACAGGGTTCCAGCACCATTAGAGGCTATATAGGAGGAAATTGTACAGCTTGTATTAAAAGCTGCACGTTCTGAAATTCCTCCTTCTATTCTACGATTAAGGGACCCTTTCTTCTCTTTCATCTGGCCACTGTATTGGGGAAGGGAGACTCCTATAGACTTCATAACTGGTCGATAGCATAGCTGATTTTATCTGAATTCGAAAACTGAATAGGATATGTCCTTAGTATTTCAATGGGGGACCATAAGAGAATACTGTAGTAGGAATCTCCCAATAAAATCAGGAATGAATCCCCCTTGAAATGCTGACTGAAAGTATGCTATGTGGACCATAGTCCTAGTTTAGTCCTAGGCAGCTTCCTGTGGGCAGATTTCTGTAGCTTCCCAGTAGGGTTTAAGACTCCAAGCAGAGTTCTGCGAAACTTCTGGTTTGCTCTTTGGGAACTGGATTCTGCTTTGCCAAAACAAACGGGACCTACTGGATTCCAACCACACGTTCTAAAGAAGCTGTATAACTTATGTATCTGGCCATTGCACAATAATAATAATAATCTGCCCAGCCACTCTCTAATAAGAACTGTCTGCAGTTCTACTCTGTAACAGCCACAAAAGCTATCATTTAAAAAAAGACAAGTCAAGAAGATGGGCGGGGTATAAGACTAATAAATAAATAAATAAATAAATAAATAAATAAATAAATAAATAAATAAATAAATAAATAAATAAATAAATAAATAAGGAAAGATATTACAAGGACAACCCCGCTGGTGCTGCTGCAAGCTTCCCTGCCATAATTGTTCTAGATGAGATAGGTTATATGTATTATGAGAAGGGGAAAACAGGTGTCTTAAAAAAAAAAACTATTACAAAGATTTCAGGCATGTAGCTTGCAGTTTCCCTTAAACCCCTTTTGAAGGGGGAGGAAAAACACACCCATTGGTTCTCTTCCCACCATGTCTCACCGCTTTCCAGTGATTGTTATTTGCCTGTTCACAATAAAGTGGCTCTAAAATTACAGAAAAGCTGTGGCCAAAACAGCATAATGCAAATTTCCTACAAAGTACGATGCTGCAGTTCAAAACCCAATGTGTGTTCAGTACATGCTATTGGGGGATAATTATATTAGGAGATTACATGCCCCAAAAGTTTGTTTGTTTGTTTGTTTGTTTGTTTAAGAGTATTTTTACCCGCCTTTCTCCTTGGAAAAGTTATCAAATTAAAGTTATCAAGGAATAGTTCTTATGCCCATCTGAAAATACATTATGCCACTCATTACAAGCTGCTGCAGAACAATGGAGAGGGCAGCAGTTGGTTAGGTACTCTGGGGAAAGAATGCCAGACTATGTAAGCCTTTGGCCTGGTCCAGAATAGCACCTCCTATCTTCAGTGTTCCAGATCAGCGGTCCCCAACCTTTTTAGGTCGAGAGAGCAGTTCTGTCACTGTGTGAAACTTCCTGTGTATGTGCCCCCCCCCCCTGCAGGGTTGCTTTTCAGGCATGTGTGCACAACTGTCCCCACCACCATGCTATGACCTAAAGAAAAACGGGAAAGACAGTGGTGCAGGGAGCAAAAGTTCCCCCTCCATGGGAGGGGGGGGAATAGCCACGCACACCCACATAGGCATACACCTCACAAAGAACCTTGTGTCCTGGTTTGGAAGAGGCTGTGGCCCAGGCCCAGTCCACGGGCCAGGAGTTTGGGGGGGGGGGGCTGTTCCAGAGCACAAGGAATACAGAAGGCCTCAGAGCTCAACTTGTGTCATGGAAGGAACATTCAAACTTTTAAGTTACATGAACTCAACACCAAGTACAATGGCATCCCACCAACAGACACAGAGAGATAACCGAGTCAACTACTTTCAGTTAATTCAGATAGCTGACGGGCTAATCACAAAAAACATCCGCAAATTAAAATAGATGTGTTGGTTATTTGTCACAGATCTGTACAACAGGGATCGTCATGAAACAGCCTGTTATCAAAGGCCGTATTCATCATCGGTTATGCATCATAAAAAGATTTATGAAAAATAAACCACGTGATATTAATTTTACTGATTTCCAATTTTGGAAGTAATAAACTAAAAAAAATTGGAAGTAATAAACTAAAAAAAAATTATAGCAGACCAGCATGCTATAAAGTGCATCCTGGTCTGCTTATGTGGCCAGCTGGTTGACTGAGGAGTTGAGAGATCATGCCAATTCTACCAGCTCTGACCTGACATCATTGGAACGAACAGCTGTCTCTGTAGTTGAGTTCCTCCTGCCGTGTAAACAGTGCATAAGCCAAGACTATGGGTACATATCTTCAATACTCTTCTGCCAATCTGGTGGAAATATTTTCATGAAGCAGGAAGGGTCAGTGCCAAACTCTAAAGCAACGCTGTAAATATTGATTCAGTGGGCTGGTTGTCCAACCTTCCCCTCTTTGCCAACCTCACTGTGTTTCTCCTTCCAACCTCCTCTCCCACAACCCATTTTTCTTCTCTACCAGAACAGCCAGAGTGTTATCTTAGCAGTCCTCTAGCACTACACTTTGCTTCTAAAATTGCTGCATAAAACAAGTCAGGAAGTTGTCACAATGCTGTTCCATTTTTTCCAATGAAAACAGCTCTCAGCGGTGTGGTGGTTGCCAGTATATGCAGATCAGCCTCTGCAACCAAAAGACACAATACTAGGGTGAATTTGATTTAAACCATATTGAAGTGGTGGATGTGCATGTTTAATTTGGCCCTTGGCTGATTACTTAATGACAATTATGGCTTAGGAAAAATAAGCAGATGAGAGAGAAAGCACCAAGCTGTAAACCACCCAGAGACTACTTAAAGTGGTATGGGGCAGTATATAAGCAGAGCAGTTCAAAAGATTCCAAGTGTTGAACCCACACACTCAGCAGAACTGATGATAAAACAAACAGCAGTTATCACACAACATCCTAAATTGCATTCCAAACAGAGGTGTGCATTATCTACACCTAGCACCCCGATTCTGATGCGGTCCAGAAATTCTGAACTACAGCTGGCAGCTTCCCTCACTAGTTGGCTATGCTTGGCAGGGCTTATGGGAGCAGCAGTCTGAAACCTCTGGAGGGTGCCAATGGGAAAGTGCAATCTATGTGACTGAACCCAGCCATGAGTAAACAAACTAAACATAATCTTAGAACTGCGAATCTGGAAGGGACCCTATGGATGATCAAGTCCAGCCTTTGTGGAGAATCAAACTTCCAACCTCTGGCTCCGCAAAATGCAAGATATAAAGTAATTTCTCATTCTGAAACCATTTATTTGAGACAACTGAAACTGATTCCACAAGAGCAAAATTCAACAGACCATCCATCAGTCATCAGTTAAAATTAACACACAAATTGTTTCACCTCTTCTTAGTGATTCATCTAATCTGGATAAAACATGTTGCTGGAACTCAGTATCAACTCAGATTTTCTCACACTAAGGGATCTAACAGCAGTGCTCTGTTAAAATTTCAGCATTGTTCCCAAATACCTCATATTCTCACATTTAAGCTTATTACAGTGACACCCCCGCCCTTTTGTGGTTCATATACTGTGGTCCCACTATAAACCACTGCATATGAAAAAAGGTTCCCTGGGGTAAGGAGGAAAGGCCTGTTTCAGGCCTCCTGTGCTTACCCCAGGCCTGGCGCTGCCTTGAACGGGCCTGCTAGGGCCTTCCCAGGCCCATCAGAGTCCCCAAAAGTGCTTTCTAGTGATCCAAAAGTCACTTTCGGTTTTCCGGAAGTCACTTCCAGTTCACAGGGGAAGCACTGTGAACTTGCTTTTCTGAGGCCTCCGACAGGTCCAGGAAGGCCCTCGGAGGCCCCAAAAGTGCTTTCTAGTGATTCTGGTTTACCGGAAGTCACTTCCAGTTCATGGGGAAGCACTTTTGGGGCCTCCAACAGGCCCGGGAAGGCCCTAGCAGGCCCGTTTGGGGCAGCGCTAGGTCTAGAGTAGTACAAGATGCCCCAGATATGCCCCCCAGTCCCAACCCGACCCTGCATCTGCATATTGTGGATTTTCAATTATCGCAGGTCAGGTCAGATCCCTAACCCCCGTGATAGACAGGGGGTTGCTTAGATCACTCACAAATAAAGGCCACATCCAGTTTAGGGATTCTTGTAAAGTATCAAGGCTTGAAAGGATGCCCTCAATATCTCCCAGCAACTGCTCCTTAAATGGCTACTGCTTTCCAAAGTTTCTGACTGATTTTGGAAAAATTCACGTACGTCCCCACCTTTCTTTTGGGATCATCCAACCCCCCTCCCGCAACAAATGATTCATTACATAATTTATAATTAAAAATAAACACATTTAGTACAAAATATTTTAAATTAAGGACACACAGGAATTTTTATCACAAAATATTATTTATTTAATGGCTAGATGGCACACAATTATTCAACTGTGCGCCATCAAGCCAATTCTAATGAGTGACAATCCTTTTCATGGTTTTCTAGATAAATAGGACTCAGAAGTTATTTATTATTACTTTCCTCTGGGAACACCCTGGAATTGTGAAGCTTGTCTGTACCGCAGCTAAAACCGTACTCACGACCTGGGGTTCAATCCTAGGTAGAAGTGTGAGGGTTCGAATCCCTCTAAGGTCGGTTCCGTTCCATAGAGGAGTCCAGAGTCGGTTTGAGGTGAAAACGGAGGTTACTTACCTGTAACTCTGGTTCTTCGAGTGGTCATTCTGTGATTCCACACAATGGGTTTTCTCGTGTGCTCGCAGAGCAGACCTCGGATTCTCCTTTAAGCCAGTTAATTGAAAAGAACTCCTTCCCTATAAAGGTAGACTCCGCCCTCTTCCAGCCTCAGTTCCGTCACTTTTACGCCGCTGACGGCAAGAGAATTTAAGAAACATAGAGTAGCACGTGACGGAGAGGGGAAGGAGGGCGGGTTTGTGTGGAATCACAGAATGACCACTCGAAGAACCAGAGTTACAGGTAAGTAACCTCCGTTTCTTCTTCGTGGTCTTCTGTGATTGCACACAATGGGTGATTAACAAGCTGCACTTACCGGAGGAGGGTAGTCACGGCAAAACTGCAGAGAGCACCGACTTGCCAAAGGTCGTGTCAGCTCGAGCTCTGGTGTCTAGCCGGTAATGAGACACAAAGGTTAAGTCCGACGACCACGTAGCAGCCTTACAAATGTCTGGGATGGAAACTCCCCTCAAAAAAGCCGTAGAAGTAGATATAGCTCTAGTTGAATGAGCTCGGATATTGGCAGGCAAGGGAGTGTCCGCAAGTTGGTAAGCCAAAGTGATTAAGCGGACAATGGATTTTGAAATAGACTGCGATGACATCGGCTGACCTCGTCTTTGACCAAAGTAGCAGAGAAAAAGTCTCGTTGAAGAAGTGTAGGATTTAGTTCGGTCTAAATAATACGCTAATGCACGTTTAACATCTAAGGAGTGTAAGGCACGTTCCAAATCAGTTGTAGGGTTCGGGAAGAACACCGGCAAATGAATAGGTTGGGAGACATGGAATTGTGATACCACTTTAGGCAAGAAGGAAACGTCTGGAAACATAGTAACTTTACCCTCGTGAAACTGCAAGAACGGGGGGTCTCTGCGTAGGGCTGCAAGTTCTCCTGCACGCTTTGCAGAGGTGATGGCTACCAAAAAGAGTGTCTTGAAGGTTAGCAACTGGTCTGAAGCCCTAGCCAAAGGTTCGAAGGGTGGCTTCATTAGTTGACGGAGAACCAGTGTGAGAGACCATTGAGGTGTAGGAAGAGAACGATGTGGAATGATATTGCGGAGGCCTTTAAGGAAGCTTTTAACTGCGGGGTTTCGAAACAGAGTGGAGGAGCTTGACTCTGGAGGTTGATGGGCTACAATAGCAGCGATGTATACTCTTAAGGTGGAAATTGAGCGTCCTTTAGAAGCGAGATGCCGAAGAAAATTCAAGAGTAGGTCCACTGAAGTAGGTATGGGATCCAAATGCAAAGAAGTAGCGAAGTCTAAGAAGACTTTAAACTTGTAGTTGTAGAGGGTTCTTGTTGAAGCCTTTTTGGATGATCGAATTATATCATCTACCGAAGGAAAATTCTCCAAGCAGTCAGGTGTAAGGTTTCTGGAGAAGGATGGAGGACTTTGAAGTCGTTCTGAGAGAGTAAATCGTTTCGATGAGGTAGACGATAAAATTCGTGCGCTATGGACCTCAGGGTTGGGAACCAGATTTGTCGAGGCCACCATGGGGCTATCAAGATGGCATTCACCTTCTCTTGTCTGAGTTTGACTATTGTTCTCAGGAGGAGGGGGATTGGTGGAAATAGGTAAAGGAAGTGTGGCGTCCAAGGGATCATGAACGCGTCCCCGAGAGATTGAGGATCTAAACCTGCTCTCGAGCAGAAGTGGCGACATTTGGCGTTCTTCCTGGAAGCGAACATGTCTATTTCTGGCGTTCCCCAAAGGTTTGTAATGTGACGGAATACCACCGGATGAAGTGACCATTCGTGGGTGTTGTGGGTCTGACGGCTGAGAGCGTCGGCGAGATCGTTTTCTCGAGTAGATACGTGAATAGCTACTGGAGTAACATTGTGTTTGATGCACCATTCCCAAAGGCGTATTGTGAGATGTAGCAAGGGCTTTGAGTGTGTTCCCCCTTGCTTGTTTATGTAGTACATCACCGTGGTATTGTCGGTGACGAGTTGGATAGCCTTGTTTTGTATTAGTGGAAGAAATGCCTTGAGAGCGTAGATGATTGCTAGAAGTTCGAGCTGATTGATATGAAGGGTTGCTTGATCGGCCGACCAAAGACCATGAATTCGTAAGTCGTTGCAGTGAGCGCCCCATGCAATGGGACTGGCATCGGTGGTCACTTGTTGTTCTAGGTGTGGGGGTAGAAAGGAAATCCCTCTGGATAGATTTTGAGGATCTGCCCACCAGGCTAGGTGTTGAAAAAGGTAAGTTGGAATTTGAAGAAGTGTCCTTGGGTTGTCTAATGCAGGGTTGAAGACTGAGAGGAACCAGGACTGAAGCAGCCTCATATGGAGACGGGCGTATTGCACTGTCGATGTAGTCGAGGCCATGAGACCTAAGAGTGTCTGGGACTTCCGGTTAGATGGCCGACTGTGCAAGACGCTAGGGGAGCTCCTTCGTGGAACCCCCAGAGCTCACAGGAGGTTTAAAGGGGATTCGCGAGGGCTACGCGACCCCTATTAACCTCAGGGAGGGGCCCTGAGGGTCTGGGTACCAGCTGTTGCCTTTTGCGACTCTCTTTTCACCCCCGATCCGGAGGGATTGGGGGGGAAAGATCGAGTTGCAGCACTTTTTCGACCGCTACTCCTGTGCAGTGAAGCCTCATTTAGTCTTGGCAGGGAGCCATTCAACCTCCAAAAACTCTAAAAATCGTTTCTATCGGAGGGATAATCAAGTTAGGCTGTTAAACGGCCACTTTGAAGATAAAGGATTACGCCCGTTGGAAACGAGAGCCTGCTGTTTTTTGTATCGGAATCTGTTCGGACTGTGGTGGAGGAAATAGCCGTGTCTCTCCTTCGTGAATGCAAACCGAAACCAAGCGGTAAGGGCAGAAGAGACATCCCTTCATTTGCAAAGTGAGTTTAATCTAATATTTAAACTGAACGGGAGGAAAAATGGGACATGGAAAGTTTGATCGTAAAGTCTGCATTTCAGGACTGGTGTTTTGAAACCTCCCCCCGCTCTTTGTTTTGAGAAGAGACGGTGTGAAATTTGAATAGAGGAGAGCGTGGGGGGTGGAAGGGGGAGATTTTAAAGACTTTTAAAGACTCTGGTGTTGGAAGCTACCTTCCCCCCCTTTCTTTTTTTTGACTCTACACTTCCAGAGACTTGTGAGAATTAACAGCTGAATTCCACCCTCTTTCTTTCTTTCTTTTTTTTTTCCTTGTGGAGGACTTAGAGGGACTTGAGTGACGGAAAGGTGGCTGGATTTTACATTTTAAAGGACTCCAACAGTGCGGGCTGGAAGCCGTTACAACAAACTGGAGTTTTTTGTTTTTTTTTTCTTTCTCTTTTCTTAACTGGATTAGACTTGGATACATTAAACAACTTCTTTCGGATTAGGCTGTGAAGAGCTGAAGAATTTCCCTATTTTATTTTATTTTATATTTCCCAACTCTTAATTTTTAAAGGTTTCTTGGTGGATTCTATTGTTTGTTTGACTGCAGTAGAAACGAACCTAAATTCCTGCATGTTTTTTCCTTTGTTCCCTTGGCTCAAGGACGAAGGACTAAGGATAGACACAACAGCAATTCTCAACTCTGTGCTCTGAGACTGAGAATCTCATTCTTTAGGTTGGAGCGCCATCTGGTGGATTTAAATAATCATCGTATTGGACACTGGCTGAGAAATTCATTTCTTGTGTTAGAGCGCCATCTGGTGGATTTGGAAAATTATTGCATATAAAACCTATTCTGAACATTGTATTGAAGGGAAAGTGTTTGATTATGTAGAAAATTAGATAAAATTTGATAAATTGTTATAAACTATAATATTTGATATTCAGACAACTTAAAGTTGGAAAAAGTTAAAATGAAGTTAGAATAGACAAACTTAATATCACTGATGGCAATTGGGTAAATATAAATTAATATTAATATTAATGGAGTACTAATGGATTAATTCGATTGGTTAAAGGTTATGGTGGTTTATTGAATGAATTAATCTTAATACGTGGTTAAATTGTGTCCTATTTGAATAGAAGGGATGGCAGAGAAGAAGAAGACGACACCTTTAACACAGAGAAGAGATTCTAGACAAGAAGAGGGCAAGGAATGGGAAGGACTAATGATACATATAAGGAGAGAATTTGAAAGAAGTGAACAAAGTATGGACCAGAAGTTGTCAGAACTAAAGGAAGACATGCAGAAACAAATAAAAGAGGCAGTTGGGGAGCTCTCAGCTCAAGTGAAAGATTTAGCGGTGAAAACAAAGAATATAGAAGCTAAAGTGAAGAAAGTGCAGACAGAGGTTAAACAATGCAGAGAAGAAACAGAGAAGAATAGAACAGGAGTGTCAGAAGTAGAGATTGCGCAAAGGAAAATGGCTGAGGAGCTTGCCTTTCTTGAAATGAGACAAAGGCAACAGAATCTCCGTTTCCGTCTGATCCCATGGGAGGAAGGAGAAGATATTAAGGCCAAAGTAATAACGGAATTGACGAAATGGCTTGGATGGCAGGAACAAGAGGTAGCTGATGCAATCTCCCAAGTGTTCAGAATTGCAGTCAGATCAAAGAAATTGAGAGTGAAGAAGACACCAGGCGATGTCATTGTGTCATTGACATCCATGGCCGTGCGAGATAGAATTCTGAAACACAGTTATGACAATCGGTTTGTGATTGATGGTCAACAGATCTTGATATATAAGGAGATTCCTCTCCATTTCTTGAGAAGAAGAGGAAGTTATAAATCTCTGGCAGAAACGTTGAGAAGAAATGGTCTGAGATTTCGCTGGGAGTTCCCAGAAGGTCTGTCCTTCATTTATAAGATGAAAAGATTTAAAATAACATCTGAGTCGGAAATAGGGAAATTTCTGAGAAAATATGGAGAAGAACTTGGGTACAGAAAACCATCGAAAGAGGGTGATAAATCATCTGAAGAAGAGGAAGAGGTAGAGGATGAGGAGTCAGAACTCTCTGAGGAGGAAGAAGGTAAAGCTGATTTAGCCATGGCCAATATCTGAATAGAGATTGATAAAAATATATTTAATTTGAAACCTACAATGGCGCTGAGAGTATTGACTTGGAATGTTAATGGTCTGAATGAAAAGACCAAGAGAAATAGAATCACGCATTTATTGAAGAAAGAAAATTTGGACTTGATTTGTCTGCAAGAAACACATGTTGCAACAAAACACATGAAGATCTTAAAAAACAAAATTTTGGGACAAGAATTTGTATCATCTGATAAATTGAAGAAAAGAGGAGTAGTAATATATGCAAAACATAAACTGGAACCTAAGTTGATTATGAAAGATGAAGAGGGTAGATTTCTGATGGTGCAAATCACTTGGCAATCTGAAAAATTTTTTATTGTAGGCATTTATGCGCCAAATGATAGGAAACTAGAATTTTATAGAGAGGTAGAACAAAGACTGCTAGATTATATGGATGAAAAACTCTTTCTGATGGGAGACTGTAACGGAGTAATGATGCCAGATTTGGATAGATCTCAGAAAAGGAAAGGCTCAGAAGGGAAATTACCGAAATCCTTTTATGACTTAGTTGAAAATTTTGGATGGACTGACATTTGGAGACTGAGACACCCAATGGAAAAACAGTTCACGTTTTTTTCTGAACCGAATCAGAGTTGGGGAAGAATTGATTATATATTTGTCCCTAATGATATTTCACATAGAGTGACAAAAGTGGAAATTTTACCCAAAACAATTTCAGATCATAATGCAATGGTGATGGAAATCAAAACAAAAATGCAAGGATTATACCGTTGGAGACTAAATGAAAGCTTACTGGATGAGTCTGAAACCTGGCAGATAGCGAAAAAAACTTTCAGAGACTATTTGAAAGACAATTGGAGAAGAGAAACACCAACAAATGTCGTATGGGATGCTAGTAAGGCTGTTATGCGAGGCCTCTTTATTCAAAGAAATGCATATCAGAAGAAACAGAAAGAAAAGAAACGAAATGAGATTTTAAAAGAATTGGTAGAGACTGAGAAGAAATTGGTGGAAAAGCCAAAGGAACAGAAATGGACTCAAAAACTAAAGATGCTTCAAACTCAGTTGTCGATGATTATTAATCAAGAAATTGAGTGGAAGGTGAAGATGATGAGACAAAGGAATTTTGAATCGGCAAATAAAGTAGGGAAATTGCTGGCTTGGCAGCTAAAATGTAAGCAAAAACAAAAGGTTGTGAACAAATTAGTAGTAGATCAAAAAACAGTGGAAGATCCAAAAGAAATTGTAAAGGTGTTTAGGAACTTTTACAAAAATCTATATACGAAGAAAAAAGAAAACCCGGAACAGATTGACAGATACTTAAGAGAGAATGGACTGAAAAAAATTTCAACAAATCAAGTGCCGATACTGAATGAGAAAATTACCCCTCATGAAGTACAAAGTGCAATAGAGAGGGCGAAAACTGGAAAATCACCGGGCCCAGATGGTTTGACTGCAAAATATTATAAAAAACTATCAGAAGAAATGTTACCAATAATGGTGGAGGTCATGAACGAAGTTCTTGAAAAAGGAGTCATACCTAATACTTGGAAGGAGGCGTATATAACACTGATTCCAAAGGAGAACTCAGATATGACAGATGTTAAAAATTATAGGCCCATCTCCCTTTTGAATGGAGACTATAAATTATTTGCCGATGTTTTAGCTAATAGATTAAAAAGGGTTTTAATTGAGTTATTACACAAAGATCAAGCGGGGTTTCTTCCTGGCAGACAGATGAAAGATAATATGAGAAACATAATTGATATAATAGAGTATCTAGAAGTCAGGAAAGAGAAACAAGCTGCTTTGATATTTATTGATGCTGAAAAAGCCTTTGATAATGTTTCTTGGCAATTTATGAAAAAGAATTTGGAAAATATGGGAGTGGGAACAAAGTTTTGGAATGGTGTTAATGCAATATATAAGGATCAAACCGCAAGTTTATTGATTAATAATGTGATAACAGAAAGTTTCCCGATTGGGAAAGGTACGAGACAAGGGTGCCCATTGTCCCCATTGTTATTTATTACTGTACTGGAAGTATTGTTAGTCAAACTGAGGGACATGGCGACAATTAAAGGTATACGTGTGGGGGATAAGGAATATAAATTAAAAGCGTTTGCTGATGATCTGGTCCTGACGTTAGAGAATCCAAAAGAAAGTATTACTGAGGTGATGAAAATAATCGAAGAATTTGGTAATCTAGCCGGTTTTAAATTGAATAAGAATAAGACGAAGGTCTTATTGAAAAATGTAACAAAGAAAGATTGTGAAGAATTTGAAAAATTGTCCGCCCTCTCAGTGGTGAAAAAAGTCAAATATTTGGGAATTAACTTATCTCTTACGAACTTAAATCTCTTTGAGGATAATTATAATAAGGTATGGAACTCGATTAAGAGAGATTTGGAAACATGGAATAGATTGAATTTGTCGTTGATGGGAAGAATTTCGGTGATAAAGATGAACGTGCTACCAAGGTTGTTATTTTTGTTTCAAATGATACCAATAATTAGAGGGATAGGTCACTTTAAAGAATGGCAGAAGATATTGTCTAAATTTGTCTGGCAAGGTAAAAGACCCAGAATAAGATTTAAATTATTAACAGATGCTAAGGAAAGGGGAGGATTTGCCATGCCAGACTTGAGATTGTATTACGAAGCGGCCTGCCTCGGTTGGATAAAAGATTGGATCACTTTAGTTGATGAGGATATATTGGATTTGGAAGGTCATGATAACAGATTTGGTTGGCACGCTTATCTTTGGTATGATAAAGTGAAAGTGCATAAAAGTTTTATGAATCATGTAATTAGAAAGTCATTACTTCAGGTCTGGGAACGGTTAAAACCTCTTTTAGAAAGACATACACCAAGATGGTTATCCCCAATTGAGGCACTGGTGATCATGAGGAAAGACAAAGAAGGAGTGGGGATCACATATGGTGATGTGTTATTTTTTTCAGAAAAAGGTCCCAGACTGAAATCTTATATGTTGAAAGAGAAGTTAACAGGTTGGTTTCAGTACCATCAACTAAATGACATTTTTCAGAAAGATAGAAAGGTGTCTGGGTTTGGAGAGAAGGAATCTAGGTTCCAAACCATAATTATGGGCCCAAAAAAGAAACTGCTGACTAGATTATATAACTTTCTGTTGGAGTTGAACCTAAAAGATGAACAAGTCAAAGAATGTATGGTAAAATGGGCTATGGATCTGGGTCATAATATTGAGCTAGATGTGTGGGAAAGATTGTGGAAAAAGAATATAAAGTTTACCGCATGTACCTTGATAAAAGAAAATCTGATGAAGATGATGTATAGGTGGTATATTACTCCAACGAAGTTAGCAAAGATGTATAGGATGAAAGATGACCACTGCTGGAAATGTAAGGAGAAGCAAGGTGATTTTTATCATATGTGGTGGACTTGTGAGAAAGTGAAAGAATATTGGGCACTGATATATGATGAACTCAAAAAGATGTTAAAGTGTACATTCCCAAAACGACCTGAACTTTTTTTGTTAGGGTTGGTGGATAATGAAATCAAAGGAGCAGATAGGACTCTATTTTTATACGCAACAGCAGCGGCACGAATGCTCCTGGCACAGAACTGGAAGACAACGTATATACCATCTTTGGATGAATGGAGGGCGAAAATATTGGACTTTGCAGAGATGGCCAGACTAACGTGCAGACTGAGGGATCAAGATAACCAGAAGTTCCAAAATGACTGGCAAAAATTTAAGAACTACATGGAGACTCATTGCAAGGAATTAAAGACTCTTACCGGATTAGGATAGAGCTCGAGGGATTATTACTTATTTTTCAAATCTTTTTTTATAAGTATATAAAAGGGGTTTGTCTGAAAGGAAGGCTAGGAGATGAATAACACTAAAACCAAGGAAAGAACAGAGGGAAGTCAAATTTTAGTGGTAGATTGATTTTGTAGTACTAATGTTTTGAATTTGTTTCTTTTTTTGTATACCAAAATTCTTTAATAAAAATATACTGGGAAAAAAAGAGACCTAAGAGTGTCTGTATGAAACCTGCGGGAATTGTAGGATGATTCATGGAGTACAGAACCGTTGAGATAATCTTTTCTTTCCTTTCTGTGGACAGAAAAGCTCGGCCTACAGTGGCATCTAGTAGGGCTCCTATATATGGCTTTCGTTGTGAAGGGATAAGGGAAGATTTCTTGAAATTCACCTGAAGACCCAAGTCGGCCAATAGGGAAAGTGTAAAACGAACGTCCCGTAAGGATTGGTGGTACGAAGGCGAGACCAGGAGCCAGTCGTCTAGATAGGGAAAAATTGTTATGCCTTGTAGTCTGAGGAAAGCAATAACTGGGGCCATAAACTTGGTGAAAACTCTGGGGGCAGATGCAAGGCCGAATGGAAGGGCTTTGTACTGGTAGATAGTATTGTCTATAAGAAAACGAAGGTATCGACGGTGTGAGGGGGCAATGGAGATGTGAAAATAAGCATCTTTCAGGTCGATCACAACAAACCAATCTCCTGATTTTAAAAGGGGGATGATGGAATCTAAGGATGCCATATGGAAACGTTTCTTCCGAAGGAACAAGTTTAGACCTCTGAGATCTAAAATAGGGCGAAGGCCCCCATCTCGCTTTGGGATAATGAAGTAACGGGAATAAAATCCGTTCTTGAGGTCGGAGATGTCTATTGCTTCTATGGCTTGTTTTTCTAAGAGTGATTGGATCTCTTCTCGTAGAGCCGAGGATGGTGTTGTGGTTAACACACGACCCAGAGGAGGTAAGTGATGGAAGTCTATAAGGTAGCCAGAAGCGACGGTATCTAAGACCCATTTGTCTGTAGTGATGCGTATCCATGCAGCGAGATGGGGGGCTAAGCGGGTAAGGCATCCTTGGGGCCGAGGTGGGGAAGATTGATAGGGGTGAGTGTCAAAAACCCTGTCTATTTCTCCCCTCAGGTCTACGCTGAGAGGCGCGTCCACGTTGACGAGTGGCAGAGTTACGAGTGGAGGATCCTCTATTCATTGGAAATCTTTGTCTATCAGGTAAGTATCTTGGAAAGGAAGTGCGTCTCCAAGGTCTTCTATATGGCCTGTAATTGGTTTGGTAGGCATAAGAACGGGAAGTCTTAGTAAGTTTGTTTAGTTTATCTAGAATATCATCCGTCTGAGGATCAAATAGGCCTTTTCCATCAAATGGGAGGTCTTCAATACGTGCTCTGGAATCGTCAGGAACTGTAGTAGAGCGAAGCCAGGCGTGTCTTCGGAGAACAATAATCGTGGCTAACTGCTTAGCTGCAGCTTCAATTGTATGTTTAGCTGCCAATCTCTGCTGCTTTGCCAAAGCCATTATGTCATGGCAAGAAGATTCAGCCGAAGAACGTTGTTCGTCCGGTAAAAAATGTAGGAAGGGTTGTATCTTGTTACCAACATCACGTAAGTAGGCCCCCATTGCCGCTGAGTAATTAGCCACTCTGGCCACAAAGGATGATAGTGAATAAAGGCGGCGTCCAAGAGTTTCAAGTTTACGTCCTTCCTTGTTGGAGGGGATGGTTGATGATCGTGAGCGACTTCTATTTTGCGTGGAATTTACTATAAAGGAATTTGGAAGAGGGTGTTTATACAAAAAGGATGTATTGTCACCATGAGCTCTATATAAATTATCAACTCTTCGAGGTATCTGAAATGAGGATGATGGTTTGTCCCACGATTCCTTGATTAGACGCAATAGAGGCTTAATGAACGCCAATCTACAGGGTGGAGCTCGCTCGAGAGCTATATCATCGAATACCTGGTCGTCATCATCTGGAGAGGGTTGAATTACTTCCAGATTAAGTGTTTTAGCAATTTTGGAGATCAAAAGGGAATAAGACTTATAGTCTTCAGAAGGGGTGGGATCTTGATCATCTGAGCCTTCAGATACTGAAGTTGAAGGACGCTGTTGGGAAGTTCCTGAATAAGATGAATTTGAGTTGGAATGAAGGCTACTTCTAGATGGTGAGTATGAGGGGTCAGTTGAAGAAGAGGGAGAACTTGAAAGCCCCTGTAGAGGACTACCAGGATGTGCCCGTGTAGCAGGTCTCCTGGAGGCAGA
>JAHTLZ010000379.1:56716844-56762721 GCA_023846285.1 Phrynocephalus versicolor | reverse complement strand
CGAGAAAACCCATTGTGTGCAATCACAGAAGACCACGAAGAAGAACTTCAAAGGGATTTTTATTAACAGACAGTTTTTGACAACTTGAAGATATAGCGGTATAAGGCACTTGAACTTGTTTTAATAACTCAGAAACATTAACTGGTTCAAATAAAGGTTCTTCCAACTCTAACAATATTGGACTAAATTCTTGACCGAGCCCCGTTAACGATAAGGACGCCCAGCATTCCCCCGACCCAGACATTGTGTGCCGCAGCACGGGAGTCTCGCCCACTTAGCTACCGGGATTTCTAGATTGACATTCCGCCATTTGGTTTGGAACCTCTCGCTCATCTCGGGCCACCTTAAAGGTTTGACTTGCACAGAACACCTGGATTCCTCAGGCTCTCTCTTCCTCCATTTCTTCTCCTCCTGAGGTAAGCTGCTCTCTGTCTGACTGCCTCTGTCAGTTACTGGTCTCTCCCAACTGGCACCTCTTGCGCCTCCACTCTCTCTCTCTCCCCAACTGTCAATCACTTCCTCGTGCTCCCCTCCCGTATTGCGCGCATCCTCAGCAACCCACAATACTTCCTTATTAGGATCGTCCATTATATTCTCCTCTTTCAGAACAACACTTTCAAAAGCTCTCATCCATTCATCCTCCGTTGTCTCTTTAGCCACCTTCAGGTCCATAGTTGCTTTCTCAGACGGCTCACTATCAATCTGACTCTCACATAACAGCTCCCCCTCCAAGTGGGCCGTCTGAGGTATTGTTTCCTGAGACCAAGATCCCTGTCGAGGGATCGCAAAAGCCAACGTCAGATAAATTTTAATACTTTTGAGGATCCTGAAAATGTCAGACCCCCAAAACTGGATCTCTGTGAGAATTTTCACCCTGACACTAATATGCCCGATGCCACCCTAGAATATGGCCTAAATTGAGGACAATGATTTCACACACTGGACTGGACATGAACCAAGAAAACACCCCAAAGTCCACATTGGCTGCTAGTGACAAAGGGAGATTGGTAGCGTGCGTAGATCAGATGTTGTTAGATCTATTAGTCCACCATTACTGATCCATTTGTAAGGAACTCTATGCCTCCTCATAACAAAAATCTGAAGTCTGTTGTACTAAATGAGCTGATGACAGGACAGACGAACGGACAGATGACACGGAAGGAGGGAGGAATAACCTGTCAAACAAACAATCCTTCCCACTCCTTTCTCAACTTTGTTGCTCTTTCCCCTCCCCTCGGCACGCCCCGTACGTTATGCAACAACACAACCAAGGACCTGTGAAAAAAAGACTTTTCACAGTCTTTAGTCATTTCATTTATGGTAGGTTTTGTTATAGTTTTCAGTAGGAAGTCAGTCCAGCTGAGTGTGATTTTAGTGGGAACTGCTGGATGTAGTTTTAAAAGGGAGGAAGAGGATGCCTCTTTCCGTTTGGGAAAGGGGTTTGGGAGTTCATGAGTTGCCACTGGAGAAGCGGAAAGAAACAAAATTGCATTAATCTTACTGCGAACACCTAATTTTTTACAAATTAATTTTTGAGAATGGTTTTCTGGGATTGGTCCAAGACAATAACTAATCTCACAATACAACACTAGCTGTATTCAGACTGTTTGGATGAGCAGTGAAACGTTTCTATCTCTCAAGACAAAGAATTCCAGTTGCCATGACTCAACTTCCAGATAAACTCACCTGGATGACTGAGAATCTTCACAGACAACAAAGGACCATTTTACAGTTCTCAGCTGGCACTGTGGGTTACACAGTGTGTGAGTAGTGACATTCCTGTTAGTAGTTTTCCAGTACACATCGCTAAACCACAAAAGGCACTCAGAATACCTTATCTCTGTCACATTTTAAAGCCATATTTTAATTGTTATGTGCAAGAAAAATAACTTGTGTCTGCAACAGCACTCACCTCCTTCAGGTGTCGTTTCAAATGCATATACACACACTGCCCTGTCTTCCGATAATGCCTTTCCACATGTTCCCTTCCAAAACCCAGAAAAGTGTTCATGCAAACATAGAGACCTCCTTTAGAATCCTGAAAAGGAGAAAGAGATGAGTTAATAAATAATGCCCGATAGAATCCTTTGGCATGACACACTTGGTCTTCACCAATCATTTTACAGCTTGACAGACCACATAGGAAAAAGGTGAACCAGGTGGATATAGAGCAACCCTCCCTTTCTACCCTTGGAGCATTTTCTTGCAATATTCTTGTGAGACTGCCACCTGATGAAAGCGAGCATGGTTGTTATTGCATACAGGCAGGAAGGCAGAGAGAGAGAGAGAGAGAGAGAGAGTAATAAGACACCGATTAAAGCAACATTCAACAGCAGCATAACACTTTGAACTCAATGCACGTCAGGCCACCTTCTTGTAATAAGTTCTAGCTAGACAACTATGGAAGCTATAGCTACTTCGCAATGCGAGCAAATTGACAATCAAGTTTATCTCACAGTGATACGGGTTCTGTACTACAATGCAATACTCTAAAATTTATTTCCCATAGGATATTAGATTCTAGGATTTGATGTGTTTCACCAAAAGCTTGGTTTTCAGTAACTACTTGAAACCAAGTACATTGTTACCCCGACTTAAGAGCAGCTCGATTTAAGAGCAATTCGACTTAAGAGCTGAAAACTGTTGGCGTTTTAACTGCCGCCTTACAAATTTTACATATGGTCTGCTCAACTTACAAATATATTTTTTAAGTTTTTTTAATTTTTTAACTTATTTTTTCAATTTTTTAGATAGGTACCCTGACTTAAGAGTAGTTCGACTTAAGAGCATGCATTCGGAACGGATTAAATTTTTAGGTTGAGGTACCGCTGTACAGTACTGTACATGGCAGGTCCAGGGAACTGAATGTTTTGTATTATATGACCTCGCACCCCTGGCCATGTTAGCTGATGTTTCTGGAAAATGAACTGCAGCATACTGGGAAGGCCAGAGACAAAGCCAAAGATTTAGATTAGCCAAACTGAAATCTGTCTTCTCCTCCCAGCTTTGCAAGCTCCTATTTCATGGTGTGCAACTTGGGAAACAAGCCAGAGTCAGGCTACAGTTATGGGTTCATGTGCCATTATCACATGGTTGGAAAAAGCCAGAGTTTGTAAGACAATAGCTATGCATTCAGAGACCCTGGTTAATTGTGAAACACATCATTATTACAGATGACAAACAAATTCACAAATATAGCCCCGGTGAAGCGGCTATATCAGACCACCACATATTTTGCCCCTTTCAAGCAAATGGGAACAACCAAGAGGAATTTACCACCCACAAGTGTTAACTCATAAGGTTTTACTAATAGAAGGACTTCCTTCAGTTAGTCTGCCTTAGGTATCTGGATCTACAGCTTTGTTTTGGAATTTTCTTGGGCCTTTCTAATCAGCACCGCTCTCTGTTCAGAGAGAGCTGCCGGGTGACACTTGAGATCTGAAGTGAGCGAGTTACAAAAATAACCTGTCTTCCAATGGGAGACGACAAACCACCAGGCAGCTGAGTCACCTAGATTTTCCATCCAAATGAAAAAAGGTGACAGAAAAAAGGACAATGGAACATCAAAAAGCCAGAGGTTCTCCAAAACATGTACTTGACATGCTAGACGTGAAATGAAAAAGAGGGACAGAGTAACTCTTTACTCGCCAAAGCCCACTACTTATTTCAGGTTTGTCTGCCTTGGTTCTCAGGATAATTTAACATTTTTTTTATTTGGGTACATCAACTGCAAGGAGAGAAGCAAGATGACAGCCAAGTCTACCTGGTTCTGATTTTTAGAAGTTTTTGTTATGATGAATTGGTTACAAAGATTTCAGGCATGCAGCTGAAGAGCATACGGGTATTTTTTCCATGTATAAGACCCCCCCCCCTTTTTTTTCAAACTCAAAATTAACAACTCCTACTGGAAAAGAAGGGAAATGGGGGAGGGTGCAGGGAGGAGAACCCAAATTGATGGCTGTGGACAGGAAGCTGGGCCGTCCCTGCCTCGCAGAGGTTTCCCTTCCTTTCCGGCAGATCATTCACTGGCATAAGTTTGGGTTCTCCTCCCTGCACACACACACCAATCTCTGATTCCCTTCCTTTCTGGCAGCCCTTGACTGCCCTCCGCCTGCCCAAGATACCTCTCCGCTTTGCTTTTGCGGTGACCAGAGTCTATCTTTTCAGCTGGGAAAGGCTGGCCTCTGTGTATAATACAACACTCAATTTTTAGTCTAATGAATCTAGGGAAAAAATATTGTCTCATACAGTATATATAAAAATGTGGTACTTCAGTATTGCAAATTGCAACTACATAGCTATGTTCTGACCTTAGATATTAATACTAAGAACGGATCATTTCAAATGCAAACATCTTGTGACCCTTATCCTAATGATGTGCATTTTAGGGGCCAAGTATCATCGTTTGCTGTCCATATGCAACTTTGACATCCAAGATATTTAACACACTGAAAGCTCAGTAGTCTTTTTACAATCATAAATTTTGGTAGCACTGAATGAAAGTACAGAACACAACTAACATTCATTGATGGGAGCTTCAAGTCACTGGAATCCCCCATTATAACCAAGAGAATTTAAAGACAGCCCTTACTCAGATAGGGTTAAAAAGAATAATATTCTTTAGTAATCTCAAATCTTGAGAAGTGACTTACTGGAAAAGGCAATCATGCTACGAAAAGTAGAATACAGTAAAAAAAAAAAAAAGACCTAACAAGAGATGAATTGGATCAAAAAATGGAAATCATGGTCTTGAGTTTTCAAGATCAGAACAGGGCTAATGATAGGATTTTTTTAAGTGACAGAAGACTAAAAAGAGTTAGATCATCTAGCAACATAACACCTTTTCCCCATATTTTTGAATTTGCTTCTTGCAAGAAAAAAATATTTAATTCAGAAAAGGATTCCTAAGTGGTAGAAACAACTTCCAAAATACTGTATTGACAAATCCCAGTGTTGTACTGGAAATAATGATGGCTATATATACTCCATGCTTCCCATCAACTTAACATGTATATTTTGGGGAGTGGGGGAAACAGTCTAGTAGTACAGTATAGCAAACACCAGTGATGTGCCAAGATAATCTCTTCTAACAAAGAAACTGTCCTGAAACCAGCTTCTTAAGTGTCAGAGAAAAGACAAGGCAAGGGAACTACAAAACCTTTTTTAAAAGTTTGAAACAAAATTGTATATATGGTTGAAAATTTTACCCTAACAAAGTTTTCCTTTAGACTTATCAAATTGACATTATCATAGCTTTCTCCTCTACGGATATAGCAATGGTAGATCCAATGTTACTAGCATTCACAGTCAGGCCTCTTCTAATGAAACAAGGATAAAATTTTAAAATACAATACTAGGTGTAGGACCTTGTCCGGTCTGTAGGTACTAACAGTGTATTGCTCCAGGAAAAGACATAAAACAAAAATGATGTATTTAAATAATTTTAAAAATCCATTTTCTGAAATATAAATAGTGATTTAAATCAATCCTGATATGCTATGGGGGTTCTGAGGTCTGCCAGATGCTCAAAAAGTATACCACTGATAGCACTCCCACAAGCTGAGCACAGCCCAGATCTTCTGAGTCCCAATCCTGCATGTTTTACCCACCGTGTTGTTAGTCTGTGGAACTCCCTGCCACAGAATGTGGTGATGGCATCTGGCCTGGATGCCTTCAAAAGGGGATTGGACAGATTCCTGGTGGAAAAATCCATCACAGGTTACAAACCATGATGGAGATGTGTCATCTCCAGGCTTAAAACTGGGGTACTTCAAGGGCCAGATGCAAGACAGTGGTATCAGGAGACAGATATCTAGTCTCATGTGCTCTCGGACACATTTGGTGGGGCCACTGTGAGATACATGAAGCTGAACTAGATGGGCCTTTGGCCTGATCCAGCATGGCTCTTCTATGTTCTTATGTTAACATTCTATCCAACCGCAGGATATTTTGCTGATTCCGATCATCATGTAAGACACAACACCCAGTATTTTCTCAGACACAGCATGAATATGCAGTTACCATAAATGGAACTTACACTAATTCACCCCACTGTGCAATCATCCCTATAACAAATTTCATGCCTGTGACACACAGTGCTAAATGTTGCAGACAACACTCTCTCTAAAAACACAATTGCTCCTGCAACACAGCATCACTTGGCCATCTCTGTTGTGGATTGAGTCCTTCCTTCATTACAAAGGGAGTACAACCATTTATTCAATGGTGCTTAACACCAACATAATCCCCCAATGGGATTTCAGCTCATGTCTCTGGAAGTAAACGTTGAAGACGTTTTCCTGGCCTATTGGTCGTGGGAGACTTCAACGTGCATGCGGGTGGTGGACTTTCAGGTGCAGCCATGGAGTTCATGGAATCCATGGCTTCCATGGGTCTGTCCCAGCATGTTTCATGCCCCACCCACAGGTCTGGGCACACCCTGGATCTGGTTCTTACCTCTATGTCGGGGGATTCGTGTCTGGAGGTGGGGGACATTGTCTCCCTTCCTGTGTCATGGACAGACCACCACCTGCTCTCATTCTCCCTGGCATTTCCAGCCCCTCCCCGCGGGGACCACTGGCCCTTTGTTCTGGCCCGCCCCCGGAGGCTCATGGACCCTCAGCGGTTCGGGGAGCTCTTCGGGGGGTTACCTGGTGGTATGACTGGCGCTCCGGCCGAGGATGTGGCTAACCTTTGGCATGAAACAGCTGTCCACACCATAGACCGGATCGCCCCCAAGCGCCTCCTCCGTTGCCGAGCCCAGCCCTCCCCTTGGTTCACGGGGGAGCTTAGGGCAATGAAGCAGCAGAGGAGGAGGCTAGAGCGCAGCTGGAGGAAAACCCGAACGGCGTTGAGTAAGGCTGCGGTTGATGCCCAGTCTAGTCGCTATATCAATGCGATCAGGGAGGCCAGAACATCCTTTAACTCCCTGAGAATTGCTGAGGCCTCAAACCGACAGGCGGAGCTCTTCCGGGTGGTTCGGGACCTCAACAATCCTAGTCTGGCCAGGCCGCCTCCTACTGATTTCAGTAGTGAGCAGTTTGCAGCCTTTTTTCGAACTAAAATAGAGGCCATCCGTGCCGGCTTTGACTCCGGTTGCAGTGGTCCTGCTCCGCCATCCCCAGTCGCTGGTCCGCCTTCGTCGCCCCGGTTGGATGCGTTTGGGCCTGTTTCCGTTGTCGAGGTCTCCAAGGCTATGGCGCATTGCCGGCCTGCCTCTACCCCTTTCGACCCTTGCCCTGCCTGGCTAATTCGAGCTGCCAGAGGGACTATGGCCGAATGGGCTTCTGTCATCGCCACCGCCTCCTTCAGTGAGGGGGTTTTTCCCTCTCGTCTGAAGGAGACGGTGGTAAAGCCCATTCTGAAAAAAACTGGCCTGGCGGTGGACGATTTATCAAACTATCGCCCAATCGCCAACGTCCCGTTTATGGGCAAGGTGATCGAGAGGGTGGCGGCGGTCCGGCTGCAGTCATACCTGGAGGATCGGCAGTGCCTCGACCCATACCAGTCCGGGTTCAGGCCCCGTCGGGGCACCGAAACAGCTTTGGTCGCCCTGCAAGATGACCTTCTCCGGGCGGCCGACAGGGGTTGCTCTACCCTGTTGATCCTCCTGGATCTGTCAGCGGCCTTTGATACCGTCGACCACGGTATCCTACTTGACCGGCTCTCTGAGGTGGGAATCGGAGGCTCTGCTCGCAGTTGGCTCCGTTCCTTCCTGGAGGGCCGGCCCCAGTACGTTCAGCATGGGGGGGGGAGTTATCGGCCCCTTGGATTCTCCCTTGTGGGGTGCCACAGGGGTCGTCTCTGTCCCCCATGCTGTTCAACATCTACGTAAGGCCGTTGGCGGGGGTCATCAGGAGTTTTGGAGTCTGCTGTCATCAGTACGCTGATGACACGCAGCTCTATCTCTCCTTTTCCACCTCTGCAGTGGAAGCTGTGGGGATCCTCGATGGGTGCCTGGAGGCCGTACTGACTTGGACCGGGGCGAACAGGCTTAGGCTCAACCCCGAGAAGACGGAGGTTATGTTCTTTGGGAGCTCACCGTCGGGGTACAGTGGCCCTCTACCCTGCCTGGGGGGAGTCTCCCTCCAGCTCGCGGATAGGGTGCGGAATCTGGGTGTGTTCCTGGACCCGGCGCTTACCATGGAGTCCCAGGTGGCGTCAGTGACCAGGTCCGCCTATTACCATCTCCGTCGGATCGCCCAGATCCGCCCGTACCTGGACGCGAGCTCTCTGAGAACCGTGGTCCAAGCACTGGTGATCTCGAGGCTGGACTACTGTAACGCCCTCTACATGGGGTTGCCCTTGACTCTTCTCCGGCGTCTGCAGCGGGTACAGAATGCGGCGGCCAGGCTGGTGGCTGGTGTGCGTCGTCATGAACACATCACACCAGTCCTGACCCGCCTGCATTGGTTGCCCGTTGCAGCCCGGATTAGATTCAAGGTCCTGGTTTTAGTTTATAAAACCCTCCATAGCTTGGGACCGGACTACCTGGCAGAGCGTATCGCTCAGCGATCCACCTCGGCCCATCCCGTTCGGCAGGCGCAAGCGCACTTGCTGCAGGTCGCCACCGTCCGAGAAGCCCGGAAGACAAGTACTCGGACCCGGGCATTCTCGGTGGCAGCCCCTAGCCTTTGGAATTCCATCCCTACCGAAGTGCGCTCTGCAGAGTCCCTGCTGGCCTTCCGGAAGGCTTTAAAAACCTACCTTTTCCAAGAGGCCTTTGGCGATTCTTATTCTTAGGTTTTTTTGTTTGTTTGTTTGTTTTTCTTTTCTCTTCTCCGCCATCATACGCTCTAGTTGATGAGGTGCCACTAGGTTTTACTGTTCTTAAATTTATTGTTGTAATTATATTTGTTTATCCTTGTACTTGTGTGGCTAACATAGCCCTTGTAAGCCGCTTAGAGTTCGTTTGAAGATAAGCGGGATATAAATGCAAAAATAAATAAATAAATAAATAAGACATAGGCATCTCTGTGTATGTTTATTCATTAAAGAGTAATTCTGAAATTTGTGGAGTGTTATCCTTCCCACATTAAAATACTTGTTTCCAAGTGGGGGGGGGGGATAAAAATCGATGTTTTTTTTTAAAAAAAAGATCAATTTAAATGACAAATTCAATTTTAATTTTTTTAAGTTGCCAACACAGCCTTTTTAAAAATTAAATTATACAGGGCATCAGAGCATTCCACCAATCCTGAATTAGGCTGTACCTCCACCTCTTCCGCTGCCGCTTCCACTATTCTCTACATATGAAGGAGAAGGGGATGCGATTAAACAGCAGAGTCTTCCGTAACCATTCCCCCCATCGGTTACAACCTTGATATCCCAAGGTTTGAATTTAGGCAGAAAGGACCCAAAGATACAGGAGGTCTTGCCCTTCAGATCAGTCAACCTCCATCTGGATTGATGGATGCAGAGAGGGAGCACTCACCCCCCATATGTTTGTTCTACACTTTTAATTGTGCCAGTTTCCAGCATTCTTTCAGTCTTACATGACTCATCAACAAAACTACTGTTGTACCCCCGTATCCGCTGATTCAGCATCCACTGATTCAGTTATCTGCGGATGACCGTCAAAAAAATAGTTGAATAATTTGTTGTTGCAAATAGGTGCCTCAAAGCAAGTTACTGTTGCAAAAAGTCACCCTCATTTAGTCTCCACTATAACATAATGCAGTTCTAACTTCAGCACAAATTAATTACAAATACAGTGGTACCTTGTATAAAGGAATTAATTCGTTCCAAATGAAATTATGTTAAGCAAATTTTCCTTTATACAAATTTCCCATAGGAATGCATTGAAAACGGAGTAATCCCATTTTTATGTTGTACGGATTCGCCCCATAGGCAATTATGTTATACAAATTTCCCCTATCTCTGGAATTTTTTATGTTGTACAGATTTTATGTTATACAAACTGTTTGTTATACAAGGGTCCACTGTAATTAATTGGTCAAAACTTGTTCTGTAATTATGCCTGCATAACAGTGGTGATGTCACTGGCAGTGAGAGAGATTTACAGTGACTAAAGAGTTCCTGCTTCCACCCATCGACACAGCTTGTGTGTAACCAATTCATCTCTCCTGCTGGATGGCACTGCCAGCAGAGACAGATTTTTGGTAATTACAAAGTTCCTGTTTTTATTCAAAGACTTGCGGTACTTGTGTCCAATGATACCAATTACCCACCAGCTGGACAAGCCACAGGATAGAAAAAGAAAGTTTTTAATCATGGAAAATACCACTCTAGTCCAGTGCTGGCGAATCTATGGCACGAGTGCCAAAGGTGGCATGTGGAGCCCTTTCTGTGGGCACACAACATTGCCTCCCCTCACAGTCCATGCAGAGAGCTGGGCGAAGGGAAAGTGGTGGCTTGTGGGCTCCTTCATAGCCCCAGTTTACTCTCCTGCCACGCTGCTCTGGGCATCCCAAAAACAGTGTGGCTAGAGAGTAAACTGAGGCTATGAAGGAGCCCATAAACTGCTGCCTCCGGCTCTCTTCAAGGGGCCATTTTGATGGTCTTGAAACAGCTCCATGAAGAGAGCCGGGCGAAGGGGAGGCAGCAGTTTGTGGGCTCTTTCATAGCCTCAGTTTATTCTCCTGCCACGCCACTGTGGGCATCCCAAAAGCTGTCTGGAAGGTGCTGTGGCCGCAGGAAATTCAAAAGCCTGCTCTATGATTCTGTGACGATTGAAGAGCAGGGGTGCTACCCTTTGGAAAAGCTAGAGCCAAAGGGCAGGGGTGCTATCCTTCAGGAAAGTGAGGATCAGAGAGCAGAATTTTGACTTTCCCACAGCCACAATGAGGGTACCGTGGCTGCGGGGAATTCAAAAGCCTGCTCTTTGATCCTCACTTTCCCAAAGGGTAGCATCCCATCCTACCCTTTGGGAAAGCGAGGATTAGAGATGTGAAGGCCCAGTAAAAAACAGAAAAAATCGGGGGGTGGGTGGGAGAACTGGTTCTCCCCCTTTTTTTCCCTGAAGCCTTTTGGGTTTTTTCCCCCAAAAATTGGAAAAATTGAAAAAACAAAAACAAAAAAACGTTTATTTTAACATGATGAATAAAATATTTTAAGACAGGGTGTTCAAATGTTTTCCAAATCATTTCTAAAAAAAATATGCATAGTATCAGATTATTCTCATTTATGTGCACTGAGGACAAGCAAGTCCTAGGTTACAAACTGAACTCTCCAGTGCAAGAACTAGTTGCATTTCTTCCTTTAGGACAGTGATGGCGAACCTATGGCACGGGTGCCAAAGGTGGCACTCGGAGCCCTTTCTGTGGGCACCTGACATCGCCCCTTCACAGCCACCTGTATGCAGGTTAAATTACTGTATTGGCACTTTGCAAAAAAAAAATTAGTGGGTTTTGAATTGCAATTTGGGCACTCGGTCTCTAAAAGGTTCGCCATCACTGCTTTACGAGGTGCTGCTATTGTCACAAGAAAAAGTTTCACTTTTGTTTTTGCATGTGTGCGCGTATTTTTGGTTCTGCTCTGTACTCTTCACCAGGCCTCAAAGCACTGGAAGAAAAAACAGAGCAACAAAAGAATCTGAAAATATATATTTAATTTATTTACATTAATTAACTTTATTTAAAAAGGAAAGTGTTTACATTTATCTGATTCCAGAAAATTGAATAATTTAGCTACATTCGTTTATAAAAAGTAAATTCTGTTTGTAATAATTGTTTGGATACAGTATATTTTAATATGCTAGCTGTGATAATTTTATGCCAAGTCAAATTTTCGATAACCATGTTTTATGTTCCTAAAGTAACAGAATAACCTTCAAGCTCTAAAAGCTTGGAAGAGGCCACAAGCCCCCTTTGCAGGTGCCACAGAGAACTTCCTTCTACGGGCACCCTCAACCAATCACAGCCTCCAGTGCCATTGGCTAACATCCCCGCCAATCTGCCAATCTGCAACTCACTCTTCTCCCCCTTCCTCCCCCTCCTCCTCCAAAGCCAAGCCATTTGTGCCTTTTTCTTCACTGGCTCATGGCGACCCCTGTGAAATGGTCATTTGACCCCCCCAAAGGGGTCCCGACTCCCAGGTTGGGAACCACTGTACAGTTGTCCCCCGCCCTTTCGCGGTTCATACACTGCGGTCCCGGTATATCGCGGGTCCGCAGTATATGAAAAAAGGCCCCCTGGGGTAAGGAGGAAAGGCCTTCCCAGGCCCGTTGGAGGCCCCAAAATGCTTCCCCGCAAACCAGAAGTGACTTCCAGTAAACGAGAAGTCACCTCCAGATCACTAGAAAGCATTTTTTGGGCCTCTGGGGGACTGGAAAGCCCCTTGCAGGCCCATTTGGGGCAGCACCAGGCCTGGGGTAAGTACAAGAGCCCCCAGAGAGCCCACCCAGTCCCAACCCACCCCAGCATCTGCATATTGCAGATTTTCAATTATCGTGGGTCAGGTCGGGTCCCTAACCCCTGCAATAGGTGGGGGTTTACTGTATTAGAAGATATAGAACTACTGTATCACCATTCCACCTGAGAGGGTTTCGACAGGTTTAGCCTTCGATATGCAAGAATTTAACTTTAGTATTAAAATATGTCACCCTCTTCCCCCTGCCAGAAGTGCTTCTGTCCTAGAGGACTGAGCCTTGTATTGTTTCTTCTAAATCTAAGGGGGAAACTACTGCTACACATTAATGTGGTCTAGCAGATACAATGTTGAGTTCATAATTCCCCCTGAGATCTTATTATTGGTGAAGATATCAGCACTGCCCTTTAGATTATGCAGGTAGGAAAATATGCATTTAGCCCACTGTTGTCTGCAGCTGCTATAACTAACTGGCCAAAGACTAGGCTAGGTTCAAGACTGGTGAATATGCATGGAATACGGATAAAGAAAGGGCTGGACAGACATAATCAAAGAACATAACTGAACTCTTGACTGAATTCAAACATACTGCACCCTCCTTTAATGGCATTTAACCACAGCTCAGAAAACATTATTCATTGAACAATAACTCCCATGAGGCTACATTGGCTACAGGATTCTGGAAATTATGTTACTTAAAAATCTTAAAATCATGTGTTGTGTGTCATAGTTGTGCAACTATGAACAATCATACATAAATGAGGAACAAGAGAATAATTAAACATCGCTGAAGATCAATGAGAAAGAAACACCAAGGCTGATGGAGTGTCGATATTGCTGTCTTTACTAACTGCCAATCCACCAGGCCTATGTGTTGAACTAATCTGCCAACTTCTCTATAAAAGTATGGGAGTGAGCAGAGCTCAAAAGTCACAGAAAGCTGACCAAATAAAAGTGATGCCTCTGATAACGAATTTAATTCTTTCTCAGAGGCAATTTGTTATCCGAAAAAAATTGTTATCCAAGACGTGGTTCCTCATTGAAATGAATGGGAAACCAATTAACCTGTTCCAGAAGTCCAAGAAAAGGCAAAAAAGCTGGTGTTTGTGTGTTTTCAGACCTCTTTATAAAGTGCACTTATAAGGCCATCAGTGCTAGAACACCCCTTCCAGAACATCTCCTCTGCAGTGCAATGCAAACACGGACAAGAGAAACTAGCAAGACTACCCCAGCCTATTCCTACACAAGATGCAATGGGGAAAAATGCAAACAGACATAAGCGGCAAGAGAAATGCAGCCTGTTCTTGCCTGCAGAGCAATGGAAAAGAACGTAAACATGGAGAAAAGAAAGCAGCATGACTACCCCAGCCTTTTCCCCACCAAAAATGCAAAGAAAAGCAGTGCAAAGATTAATAAAAGGTAGCTCCCTACCTTTCCAAGTTCGAAAGGTCCAAATCTCTCAGCAAAACACATGCAGAATGGCTCAAAAAAACATGGAAAAAAACCACTCTAACTCCTCCCAACCGTCCACAAACTACAGGGGTTGCAATACATCCTGGGTACACTTTTTTGCAAGGCATTATGAAACATTTGTTATCCAAGGCAGCCCATAGGGAACATTTGTTCTCCGAGTCAGCCCTATACCCAGGAATTTCCATTTGTCATCTGAAAAAATTTGTTATCAGAGACATTCTTTATCCGAGGTATTATTGTATTAGCAGCAAACCCTGGGAAGGAAATAAACTTCTTTTTCTAACCAATTCTTTCAAAATTATACAGGATTGTGGGGTGGAGTCTCAGTAATTTCTCCACCTTTGCTAAGCAGCAACAACTCATATATACATCGGGATTTCAAAATAAAACAAGAACATCTGAGTTGGAGAAGCGCAAGAACTTGGAAAAAAACAGACCTGGTGATTTCTGTTTTGCAACCTTTGGTTTCAGCTGCACAAAAACGGAAGGCTACCTTAAGCTAATTTCAAAAGAACGGACACCTTTGTTCTAGATCAGGGATTCCCATCCTGGGTGTCGTGACCCCTTTGGGGGCCGAACGACCATTTCATAGGGGTCACCATGAGCCAGTGAAGAAAAAGGCACAAATGGCTTGGGGCTGGAGGAGGAGGGGAGGAAAGAGTAAGTTACAGCTTGAAAGTTTACAGGGGATGTCAGTCAATGGCACTGGAGGCTGCGATTGGCTGAGGGTGCCTGTAGAGGGCAGATCTCTATGACACCCGGGGCAGTGGCCTGCCTGCCAAAGGGGGCTTGCGGCCTCTTCCAAGCAGGGCAAGGGGGTCACCGCAACATGAGGAACTGTATTAAAGGGTTGCGGCATTAGGAAGGTTGGGAACCACTGTTCTATGTAATCCCAAACTACTTGTGTGCCCTGCCATGTGATGAAAATGGAAGCAGAGGTATGGGGTAGGAGACACCAGGAAATCCTAGCTGGCATTTATTTGCACACCACCCTCCCTCTAAACACCAGCAATACTGTGTTGCTAAATTAAGCAGCTCCTAACTCCTGAAATGCGCGCACGCACACAAGCACACACACACACAAAGTTGGAATGTATATCCTACTTGGGAAAAGCATCAGAAAGGTTTCAAACCCGATAACGTGCCTGGCATAGGAAGCAATTACATTCACGTCCTTTCAACAGCGCACACGGTAATGCCCTATAAATGGATTTGCAGACTATATGCTTTGCAGAAGGATTTTCTTCCGCTAAAAAAAAAAAAAAAATCTCATTGGATGCAGCTATTCAAAGGTGGCAACAGCAGCAAAACAGACATAATGTTTAGGGTAAAGAGAGGGAAAGATGTCAAAGATGCCTAGGAAGGCTTACTGGGACTGATGATAATGGCATTTAGAGTTTGTGCCAAAGGAATAAAGGTGGAATTTTAAAGGTAGTATGTCAATTACATGAAATCAGCAGCTTTTCGGGTGGGGTGGATTTCCTATGGCTGTTTGTGCCTGTACTCCCGGTGGGCTTTTTGTTTGTTCTTCTCCGCACCTGATGACATTTTTACTGAATATACTGTAGAGCAGGGGTCCCCAATTAGGCGATTCAGTTCCGATATTAAGTTCCACCCAATATATGAGTGGCTGGAAGGAGAAGGAGCAGGTTGGGGGGACATTTCTTCTAAGCAGAGTGACGTCATGGAATACCACATGGACTTGGAGTAGAGGTGAGAAGAACGGAAACAGGCTTCCCAACAAGGGCGTATAGGGGGGGGGCAGAAGGGTGCATTTACCCCGGGCGCAGCAATCTGAGGGCGCATGGAAGGGGAGCAGGAGGAAGAAACCGTCATTGACTGGCCAGCTTGCCTGGGCACTCCGGACGGGACAGGGGCTCGCTCGCCCACCCACCTGCCATGCCAAAGCCTCCTCCGCTGCTGGCAAGCCCTCCTTTCCAGTCCGGAGGGGCGTCTTTCTCTCTCTCTCTCTCTCTCACCCAGCCCGCCTCTGCCCCCTTGCCCAGCCCCCCAATTTGTCCCACTTCCTGGGGTTCAGCAGGCAGGCAGGCGAGGGGCTCTGGGCATGACCTGGGGCAGCAGCTGCGCACTCTCTTTCTGACCGGGCCGAGGGGAGGAGAGTTGCATCCGTCCCAAATTTGGGATGAAGACAAATCGTCTTGTGTCTCTCCCCTCCCCCGTATTGGCCTGGGTGGCTGGTAGGGCATGGGGGTGGGTAGGGGCAGAGCATGGTCCATGCCACCGGCCTCCTCCCGCTCCCTCCCTCCCTGTGCGCCCTGTGTTATGCAGCCAGCAGGAACTCCACCATTTGCTCGACTTCTTCCCCCCACTTGGCCACCGCCGCCCCAGCCCAGGCCACGTGAGGGTTAGGGTTATGGGGGGCTCCCTGCCCTCCCTCCCTCCCTTGCCTGCTCACTTTTTGCCTCCCTCCCTCCCCTCCCCTCCCTCTTGGTGCCAGGCGAGTGGTGAAGTAAGCAGGCAGACGGGCGGGCGGGGAGCGCAGTGGCCCCAGAGCCTTCCTCCTCCTGCTCTGGGCCCACTGCAGGAGAGGTAAGGCGCGTGTATACACACACACACAACCACCCACCAACCCGCGCACACACATGCCACACACCCGCAGGGTTATCCTCCACCTTTGCTGGGTGGATGTGATGCGATTGGGGAGGGCCAGAGGGGCGCAAAATCGACTTTGTCCCCAGGCGCTCCAAACACTTGCTACGCCTCTGCTTCCCAAGTGATAGGAAATGCAACCCAGACTGTAAATATAAATACAAATAAAAGAAGCACCCTATAGCTTGGAGAAAGAGCAAGGCACCTGAAGTGATGGGAGCCATTGTCGGGCTGAGTGTATTTTGGGAAGGCAGTACCTCAGCGTGGACAAAGGGTCCATACCCCTCTCCTTCAGCTTCTTCTGGCCAAAAAAGAGGCAGATCAAGTCCTAAAATTCTCTAAGGAAAGGTGATATATTTTCTGAATACACCACAGACACACCCACTGCATTTAACACCCTGAAATGCCAACTTTTTTGAAACGGGAAGCAGACCTCTTAGCCAATGCCCACGTTTTGTTTATTTGTTTGTTTTGCAAGTGGGTGGGCTTCAAATCTCACAGATACTCTTGGGAGCCCTCTTTGCCGGCTGTAGCCGGCAAAGACCAACCAGCAGCACGAGTGAGAGGGTGCGTGTAGGAAGGAATCAGAGATGGAACTAGCAATTTTGAAACACAGGGCAGGCGGCACTACCTCCTACCCACCCCACTCCAACCCAGCACACACAACACCCTCCAGAAGGGAGGAAGACAATGTGGTGGCAGCGGCGATGGCTCAGTTGTAAAGTCATGTCCCATGGACCAGCGCACGCAATGTAGCATCCCTCAAAGCAGTGTTGGCGAACCTATGGCACAGGTTTTTATTGATGATTTATTGATATTTTACTTTTAACTATTTTAAATTGTTTTATTCTTTGGATTGTAAGCCGCCCAGAGACCTTTGGGTAGTGGGCGGCATATAAGTTAAATAAATAAATAAATAAATAAATATTCAGGTTAAATTGCTGTATTGGCACTTTGCAAAAAATTAATGGGTTTTGAATCACAGTTTGGGCACTCGGCCTCTAAAAGGTTCGCCATCACTGCCTCAAAGAAAAGAGGGCTTGCGGCTGAAGGAAAGGAGAGGTGAACAGAGTCAGGTGCTCTTCCTGTGTATTTTCCTAACTCTCCCTAACAGCTTCATTCACCATGAGACTTCTCTCCTCTCCAAATTTTTGGTGTCCTGAGTAAAGCCGCAGGGGCCCCCACCCTGTGCCCTGCCCTAGTCACAGATTTGGGGAGGGGAACCCCCTCCCCCCCAAAAAAGATTGGGTGCCTAATACTGAATAGGAACATACTGGGGGTTAGGAGAGCCACAAAAACAGCCAGATAGATAGATAGATAGATAGATAGATAGATAGATAGATAGATAGATAGATAGATAGATAGATAGATAGATAGATAGATAGATAGATAGATAGATAGATAGATGCTCTGTTCAGACTTGGCTGCTAGTGAGCGAAATCTACAGAGACACCCCAAACCCACAGGGCCAAAACGGCCAGGAAGCCGCCCGAGCCCCATTTCTGAGGGATGGGGAGGGCCAGCCTAGCCCATGCAGGCCCTAATGGGGGCCAGGAAGCCCGCCAAACAAACAAACAAAAAAAGCTGCCTGGCTAAAGCCGCAGTGAGGATAAGGATGGCGCTGGGGGTGGGGGGCGCTCCTCTTTGGGGCCAGCAGGGGCACGGAGAGGGAGGGGGATGGTGGTTGGGGAGCAGGCAAGGGGGATCCCCAGGATCTGGGCTCCAGGGGATCACGGATGAGAGCTGGGTGTGGGTGCTGCAGCAAACAAGCGCCGGGGAGGATTCTTCCCCCCACCCGCCAAGAAGTGTGGGGCGGCGGGAAATGGGGCACCCTAGAGCCCGGGGGGAAGGCGGGAAGGAGGGGGGCGGCTGGTGGAAGCCATCGGGAGCCCCCGGGCCGCCCCCCCATTTAGCAAGGATCTCTAGGGCTAGCAGCGGGACTTGAGCGGAGATGGGACGGGGTGGGGTGATGGGTGGTGGGTGGTGGAGGAAACAGCCTGCCCGGCGTGCAACCCAGCAAGGAAGGAGCCACTTACGGGCGAGTCGTAAGAGAAGGCACACTCGGACTTGTAGACGCGGTCGCCGGTCTTGGGCACGCGGATGGTGGGCATGTAAGGCACCAGGAGCTCGCCCACGTCCCCCGCCGCCGCCACCGGCGCCTCCCGGCCGTCCCCGAACAACGCGGCCCGCTCCATGCGGCGGCGGCTGCTTGGCTGCTGCTGCTATTGCTGCTGCTTCGACGGCCGCCGGGGATGCAGAAGGGCGCTGGGCAGGAGGAGCGCACCGGGGGCGGCTTGCAGCCCAGCCTCGGAGGGAGGGAGGCAGGGAAGGCAGGCCGGCCGGAGGGTGGAGAAAAGGGGGGGCTGGGGGCCAAGGAGCCGAGCCCGACCCGCGCGAGGTGGAGAGAGATGCTATTTTTAATCCAATGAGAGCAAAAAAGCCGCGGCGTGACCAGCAGCTGCAGCGCTTATTATGGCTGGACGGGGTGGGGTGGGGGAGGCCGGCCCCCGCTGGGGGAGCCGATGCCTACCAAGAAACCCCGCCTGCGGAAGGGGGGAGCATTCTGCACGTGCTCAGAGGCCTCTTTTTTCTAGCGCGCCCGGCAGCCTTTTCTGGAGGGGTTTCTTCCCAGAGAGAGAGGGGGGGCGTTGTAGAGACGTCGCTTGCCTGGGAATCCCGCCTCTTGAATTCAGGCTTAGGGAGGCCGGGTACCGTGGTACCTTGTATAAAAGAATTACTGTATAGAATCATAGAGTTGGAAGAGACCTCAAGGGCCATCTAGTCAAACCCCCTGCCAAACGAAATTATGTTAAGCAAAATTTCCTTTATACAAATTTCCCGTAGGAATGCATTGGAAACAGAGTAATCCCTAATTGCCACCATTTTTATGTTGTACCGATTGGCCCCATAGGCGATTCTGTTAAGCAAATTGCCCCTATCTCAGGAATCTTTTATGTTGTACAGATTTTATGTTATACAAACCGTTAGTTATACAAGGGTCCACTGTACTCTGTATGTGCCCAGAGGCCTCTTTCTCTACCCCTGTCCCACGCCTTGAACGTCCTCTGGATGCCAGGGTGCAAGGCTGCCAAGAAACCAGTCCTAAACATTGAGGGGGAATTTCTCCTCCTGAATCTAGCCCCCCCCTCCCCATTACTCTGCACATGCCCAGAGGCCTCTGCCCCCATGATCTTTTGCCACAAGGGACCTTCTACATCTAAGACAATTGGCAGGCCAGAGTGGAGAAGAAAATTGTTTGTGGTGGAGAGGAGAGATCCTAACTTAGAACAGCTGTGGGGGAAAGCAGGTGTAAGAATCTAGGGCCCTGTAAGTAGGAAAGGATGAATGAGTAGGAAATGCCTGACCAGAGCAGAGGGCAAGAGGGAGAAAAGCCCTTTGGGAGAACAGATTGTACATCTTGACCCATTTACTTCAGGTTTCCCAGCGTTATCTATTCTGGAGAATTTTGTCTTTTCATTATGTGCCCCAAAGTTGGATGGTCTCAATTTCAACATTTTTGCTCCAGAGATTGTTCAGGCTTGATCTGATCTAGGACCCACTTGTTTGTCTTTCTGGTGTCTAGGGTATCCATAAAGCTGTCCTCCAGCACATTTCAAACAAATCTTTTTTTCTCCTGTCAGCTTTTAAAAAATTATTATCTAGCTGTCACATCCATAAGCAAATATTTCATTATCAATTTCTTCTACATTCAGATGTCAGGAAATTCTAACCAAAAGATGAGCCAAAATTCTCTCCAGACCTCAAAAGATGGGAAGATCTGGTTTCTCCTACAATTAGATTTTTAAAAATTCTGGCAAAACGGAAAAGAAATTACAAGTTCTCTCCATCCCTAGGACTATCAGGGAGATGATCTTAAGCAGCACACTTGAATGGAGAACTAGATGAAGATCTGAAATGTCAAGGAAGGGCTGCCATCTAATGGTCAAACTGTTGAGAACATCTGAACATAACGCAGTACTGCACAGCACTGTATGTACTAGATGGGCACGACTAGGAAAATTTTTTTTCGAGTTGTCGTTTTTTGGGGCAGGTCCGTTTCGGCTCGTTTCCGTTTTTCGCGAAAATTCAAAATAATTTGTCGTTTCATTTTTCGTTTTTTCGTTTGTCGTTTCTTCCGTGATTTCGCGCGATTTGACGTCCCGGTCCCGACTGAGACTCCCAGTCGGCGCTCGGTGTTTTTACAGGGGTGGGGAGGTGCGGGCGGCGGTGGCGGGGGTCCATGGGTGGGCGGCGGCAGCAGCAGGGGGGAGGGGCGGGCGGGCGGCGCACGGGCAGGCGGCGCGCAGGCACGGGTCCCGCAAATGACGCAGAGCAGGCGAAAAACAGTTTAAACTGGCCTGGGTGATGGACTTGCTGCACAACAAGACTTAGTGCATCCTATAAGCAAACCAAGTGGGGCAGAAAGAATGCATTTTTTTTTTCTCTTGGTCTGCTGATGCTGAACCGGCCAGCCACCCTACTTGGTCTGGCTGCCGTGCCTGTTATACTTTTTTGTTGTTTGGTTTTGAATCCATCCCATCTCCCCTCCACCTCTCTCAGAGGCAGCAGGAGAAACAGACATTCCGTTCCTCCCCAAATCTGGGGTCTACTGATAGTATACTCACACAACACAACAACAAAGCTAGTAGAAGGGGTGTGCCAATACTTTCACACAGCACAGGGCAAGTAACTAAGTGAACTGTAAGTGCTTCTAAGATGTAATTGTAAAATATTCTATAGAGGTGGGTGCCCTTCAACAAATATGTTTGTTTGAGCGCCTGACTGCAAATAAATGAATGAGGTGTTGACCCACTAAGCTAGTACAGTATTGTGCACAGAGTACACCAGTAAAGGACAAGTGAAAGAGTAAGTAAGTAAAATGTAATTGTAAAATATTCTATAGAGGTGGGTGCCCTTGGCTTGTTGCCAACAAATGTGTTTGACTGCACTGGTTGGCGATGGGGAACTCTGTCTGTAATACTGTATATTTTTAAAATAATTTAATCCACAGCCTCCAACCTCCCCTTTTAAGCACTATCAAGAAATCCTCAGAAACAGGAGGAGCAGGAGAAAAAAAAGGATTAAGGAATAATTAACTGTTATTCCCCCAGTGGCAGGGTATGAAAGGACCTTGGCTGTTGCTTGCCACTTGCCACCAAGCAAATGAACTTTAGAAAATAGAAAATAAATGGTAGTATTATATTTTTAGATAAAACTTATAAACTGCTACTAGGGTAGGGTTGCTTGCTTGCTATTCCCTTCCCAATCCCCACAGCAGCAGAGCTGCAGGCAGGGTAAAAGGACCTTGGCCAAGTAAATGAACTTGGTTGGGAATTGGGATAGGAAAAAAATGGTAGTATATAAATAATATATATTTTCAAAATAAATCCGCAGCACCTCCCCTCCCCTCCCACTCAAAACTTCCCTCCCCCTTGAAGCAAATATAAGCAAATAAAAAAAGGAAATCCTCCTCCAAAATGCAGGAATAAAAAAAAAGAATAAACTCTGTGTTGCTATTCCCCACAGGGAATGAAAGAAATTATTATTTTTTCCTAAAAATTCAATTGAATCAAATAATCAATTCCCTCCCTGCCTTCCTAACGCGACCGCGACCGCGAAATCGAAACTAGACTGAGCGCAGCAATCCAGCCCTGACCACCACCCTCCACCAAGATCCAAGCCCAGACTGCGACTGACTGGGAGTGCCTCGCCTTTTTATGCCCTCTTGCACATCCAGAAGTGTCAGTCAAAACCTGGCCATGCGATTGGTAGAATGGGTCCAAAAATTTGCATGGTCCCATCCCATGGCCAGCCCATCATTGCGCAGGTGTAAAAAAATAAATTAAGAATAAAATAAAATAAAATCAACGGAGACGTATTTTTGCAAGACAAACCCATTGCTAATACTGAAAAAATTCAAGCATTTAAAATAGCTAATTTTCGCATGTTTCTGTGGTGCTTTGGTGGGTTTTTGGACCACGATTTCAAAAAAAATATTGCGGTCGCCATTTTGGATCCCCCCCGCCCGCACCGCATGGCAAATGGAGGCAGACGAGAGGATGCCCCCCCAGCCTGGTACCGCAGCAGCGCAGCAGTAGCCAAGGGGAGGGGGAGAGGCCGGGGAAACCCCCCCAATAAACCACCCCTCTGGCCTGGTAGGTGCCCTCAGACAGTTTTCGCCTGCTTTTTTGGCCAGGAATCGGGTTTTTTTTTTTAACTTTTAAAAACTTTTTTTCTGTGCCGCTTGGCATCGCGCGATCACCACGATGCCAGGAACGACAACGACAAATCAGACCCAATTATTCGTTCGTCGGTTCGAGTTCGAGTTCTGGCGGAGTAATTCCCGTTACCGTTTCCGTTCCGTAACGGAAACGAGTAACGGAAACGGAAACGGGAATTCCGCTAAGTCGTGCCCATGTCTAGTATGTACTATGTGAAAAAAGTGCATAGAAGCAACGTATAATCTTACAGAAGACTTACACCTTACAGATAGCTTTTAGATCTTTAGATTGAAGGCAAGGCTGCATTTTTAGTGTGATCTCATATTATTAAATACAAAACTCCAAATGTTCCTACCTATAATCAACTCATGCAGCTGTTTACAGACCTGACAGAACACCAGCTATCTATATGATCAAGGATCCAGGAAACGATAGGGAATGACATCAATAACAGAAGGATTGGAAATAGAACAATATTGGACCTCTGAAAAGTATACTACTCATTACTTGGTTTGGGCCCCTTTTGTATCAATTACTGCCTCAATGCGGCCTGGCATGGATGCTATCAGCCTGTGGCACTGCTGGGGTGTTATGGAAGACCAGGATGCTTCAATTGCTGCCTTCAGCTCTGCTGCATTGTTTGTTCTCATGTCCCTCATCTTTCTCTTGGCAATGCCCCATAGATTCTCTATGGGGTTCAGTTCAGGCGAGTTTGCTGGCCAATCAAGCACAGTAATCCCATGGTCACAGAACCAGGTTTTGGTACTTTTGGCAATGTGGGCAGGTGCCAAGTCCTGCTGGAAAATGAAGTCAGCGTCCTCAGAAAACTCATCTGTGGAAGGAAGCATGAAGTGCTCCAAAATCTCCTGGTAGGCGGCTGCGTTGACCCTGGACTTAATGAAGCACAGTGGACCAACACCTGCAGATGACATGGCTCCCCAAATCAACACAGGCTGTGGAAACTTCACACTGGACTTCATGCATTGTGCATTGTGTGCCTCTCCATTCTTCCTCCAGACTCTGGGTCCTTGGTTCCCAAATGAGATGCAAAAGTTGCTCTCGTCAGAAAAGAGTGAGCAACAGTGTTCAGGAGTGGCTTGACAAGAGGAATACAACGTTTGAAGCCCATGTCCAGGATCCATCTGTGTGTGGTGGCTCTTGATGCACTAACTCCAGCCTCAGTCCACTCCTTGTGAAAGTCCCCAACCCTTTTGAATTGACTTTTCCTAACAATCCTCTTCAGGCTGCAGTCATCCCTGCTGCTTGTGCACCTTTTTCTTTCACACTTTTCCCTTCCACATCACTTTCCATTGATGTGCTTTGATACATCACTTTGGGAACATCCAACTTCTTTTGCAATCTGTACCTTTTGGGACTTTTCCCTCCTTATGGAGGGTGTCAATGGTGGTTTTGTGCACAATTGTCAGGTCAGCAGTCTTTCCCATGATTTTGATTCCTACTAAACCAGCCTGAGAGACCATTTAAAGGCTCAGGAACACTTTGCAGGTGTTATGAATTCATTCGCTGACTTTGAGCCTAGAATATTGAACCTTTTCACACTATTCTAATTTTCTGAGATTGTGAATTTGGGGTTTTCATAAGCTGAACGGCATAATTATCACAATTATACCAAAGTAAGGCTTGTCATATCTCGCTTTGCATGTGATGAATCTATCTCATATATTAGTTTCACCTTTTGAGTTGACTTACTGAAATAAGCAGTTTAACAGCGGTTTCCCATAGGAATACATTGAAATCCGTTCATCCGGAATGGATTAATTGATTTTCAGTGCATTCCTATGGGAAACTGCTCCCCGACTTGTGACTTAACTGACTTACGAGCGTTCACTCAGAACGGATTAATCTCGTAAGTCGGGGTTCCGCTGTATTCTGCTAGAAATCAAGTACTGTACTTGAATCCACACTGCCAGTTACTGAATCAGGAATATTCAAGTCAGATATTTATTACATAATTCAACTGTAGTCTGCAGGTGCATGTTCAAGACAGAAAACCAGCTTAAAAGTCAGGTGTCGCTTTCGGAGCATCGTCAATGTTTTCCGCGGTGGGGGTTGGATAGAAATGCCACGGTCCATCCCCCCTTTCAAACATGAGCTTTTGTGCAAGCTTTGTGTCTTGCCTATAAATGAAAGAAAGAGGGAGAGAGAGGGAAGAAGGGAACAGGTAAAAAAGAAAAAAGAATAACTGTAAAATGGCATGTCAATTGTTTCACTAATATGCTGGTCTTTTGGACTAGCGTACTAAAATACTAAATTAAAAGCAGCATCGTGATGGGAAAAAATAGCATAAAATTCAACAACGAGTCCAAGCTTGAGGTGACCCAATGAATCAATGGGGTTCATTCCCCATCCCACCCACACACACCCGAACCTGATTCCATGAGTCAGCTTTAGCCTGCTGTTAGCAACGTGGAGGCTGGCACTCTAAGAACACACACTCAGGGAGACAAAAGCCCTGGCACCATCAAGGGTTGGGGGGTGAGGCACAACTCAGGAAGTGGCTGTCGGATCACTGAGCACCATTTATGGAACACTTCCTCCAAAGAGTCAAGCAGAAGCACACACAATCAATTCTCTGTGTAGGGAAAAAATTATGAACGGCAAAAGAGATGGGGAAATTCAGCCCCCCCAGCTGTTTTTATGGATTAACTCCAGCTAGTATAAGGAGAAAGGACAGGCTGGGAACTGAAGTTCTTTGGGGGCTGTGTGGCACCAATTTAACATAAGAACATAAGAAGAGCCTTGCTGTATCAGGCCAAAGCGCCATCGAGTCCAGCTTCCTGTATCTCTCAGTGGGCCCACCAGATGCGTCCGAGAGCGCACGAGACTAGATATCTTTCTCCTGATACCACTCCCCTGCAGCTGGCCCTTGAAGTACCCCGGGTTTAAGCCTGAAGATGACACATCTCCATCATGGTTTATAACCTGTGATGGACTTCTCCAGGAATCTGTCCAATCCCCTTCTGAAGGCATCTAGGCTAGATGCCATCACCACATCTTGTGGCAGGGAGTTCCACAGACTAACAACACACCGGGACTCCTGAACTAGAAGTTGAATTTCATTCCTGAAGCCATATCAAGCAGGGGAGGGATATGGGCAAAGTATGGCCTAGAGACCATAAAGGCACCTGCCCCCCCCCCACACACAGAGTTTTGCAGACCATATATATTATCTGGAAGTTGAGTCATGGCTACTGGACTTCTTTTTTTATGGCCAGTTCCACCCTCTGAAGCCTCTATATAAAGCAAAAAAGTGTTCTGCTTATATACCGGCCCATACCACTTCAAGTAGGCACTGTGTGGTTTACAGTTTTTAATTACAGTATGCAGGCTACACATTGCCTGCATATGGGTACTCATTTTACTGACCTCGGAAGGATGGAAGGCTGAGTCAACCATGAGCCTGCTACCTGGGATTGAACCCCAGGTCGTGAGCACAGTTTAACTTGCAATACAGCATTTAACCACTGTGCCAAAAAAAATATTATTTATTTATTTATTTGATTTTTATACCGCAACCGTCTAGCAAAAGAGTTACTCTGGGCAGTTTACAAACATATACAAAATATAAAAACAGATTAAACAACTTAAAATAAAAAATAAAAACCAAAACCATTTCTCCTGGAGAAGAAAGGGGGGGGGATGACAGAAAATGTTGAACCACACTTATTTTTAAGCCAGAGCTCCTCCCTGTTGACCAGCCCTGAAAAGTGCCAAATAGGGTGAACACAAGGTGGTGGAGGCCCCTCAGCAAAGGATTAGAACAGAAAAAAATGCCATCCAACCTAGGGTCTAACCCCAGCCTCAACCTGTCAGAGGTCCCACACACATACACACACCAGGAGCAAAATCTCTGTTTTGTCCAGGCTCAGTTTGAGCCTGATGGCTCTGGCATCTGGATAGCCTCCACTGCACAGACAGTAACAGAGAGCTAGAATGGCCTGTCATCAGCGTACTGATGGCACTTCCTCCAGATCTCCTGCTGACCTCCCTCAACGGCCTCACAGAGATGTTGAACAGCCCTGGGTATAATGCCGACCCCTGAGGAACCCCATATCTTAGGGCCCAAGGGGCCCAATACCTCCCCCATCCCAGCAGCTGAAGCCTCTGAGAAAAGGTGAGAGCCAGTTCAATGCTTGACCACCACCCCCGATCCCCACCTCTGAGAGTCTATTCAGGAAGATACTGAGATATCAAGGAGTACCAGCAGGGTATACCTGCCCCTGTTGGCATCCCTTAAAAGGTCATCCTGCGATCCTTCCCCTGTTCATTTCTTTCCATTCTCCCCCGCAGCATCCAGCTGCACTTATCTGCAGTATCTCAACTGTCTCTTCATGCTGCAGAGAAGGAACCCTGGCTCCCTGTTGCCAAAGGACTGGGTTTCCTTTCGCCTGTTTACAAGGGAGCTTCACTGGCCCCTCCCTCCATATCGCCCAAAAATGTGGGTTCTCCATTTTACCTGGAAGCTGCTTCCCTTGGAGAAGTCAAGCCACAAGTACGTTACCCTTCAGCCACCTGTACATAGCACAGTTCCTGGTTCCTCCTAGTGGCCACTCCTGGTGAAACACTTTGGATAGGTGTATCCATGTACAGTGGTAACTCGGATAACGAATTTAATTCGTTCTCCGAGGCAATTTGTTATCCGAAAAAAATTGTTCTCTGAAACACAGTTTCCCATAGGAATGAATGGGAAATCAATTAATCCGTTCCAGAGCCTAGGAAAATGACACAGACACGTGGGGTTATTTTTTGCTCAAAACTCTTTATAAAGTGCACTTTGAAGGTTACAGATGCGATGCAGCCCAGGATAACTCTTTTTTACCGATCCATGCTGGAAATTCATTATTCAAGGCAGCCCATAGGGAAAATTTGTTATTTGAGGAATGAATGGGAAATCAATTAATCCGTTCCAGAGCCTAGGAAAATGACACAGACACCTGGGTTTTTTTTTTTGCTTGCTTTTCGCTCAAAACTCTTTATAAAGTGCACTTTGCAGGTACAGATGCGATGCAACCCGGGATAACTTTTTTTTTTTTATTCGAGGCAGCCCTATACCTAGAAATTGTGATTCGTTATCCGAGGCAGCCCTATACCTGGAAATTGCAATTCGTTATCCGAAAAATTCATTATCAGGGCATTCGTTATGCGAGGTATTACTGTATTTTTTAAAAATCTGTGTGTATATATAACTATTTTATTTTGGGGGATGGGGCAGTGGATATGGATAACCACCAGTAAATCAAGGGAGCCACGAGTCTAAAAGGTTTGGGAACCACTGCTTTATAGTTTCAGATGCAAATTCTGTTCATTGGCTCAGGCTCGGAACAACAGCTCAGCTCTACATTGAGTTTGGAAAAGCTGCGGTAACATCCAGAAATATTCCTACCTCAACTTCATTTTCTCTCCTTCCATATGAAGCAAAGCCAATGTCTTTTCATAATCCTTCTCAGGGGGGTTGAGGACATAGCGGGCAAGCCACCTAGTGATAGGATGCTGGAGAAAAGAAAAGAAAAAACATGTTATTCCTAACATTTCCTGGAAATACTGTGCAGTGTTTTCAGTACAGTACAAAACTCACAGGCATTATTTGGCAGGTCAGGGTATATGCCATGGGATCTCCCAAACACTCTGGGGTGGGGGTGGGGATATAAGAGGGAAATGGATCAGCATTCAATTCTCTGACACAGTGACCGAGATGGATTTCCAGTTTGGTTAGGACAGTGGTGGTGAATCTTCGGCACTCCAGATGTTTTGGACCACAGCTCCCAGAATTCTGAGCCTGTATTGCCAATGACAAAGGACTGTGGGAGTTGTGGTCCAAAACATCTGGAGTGCCAAAGGTTCGCCATCACTGGGCTAGGATTTACACTGAATCCATGCCCTATGGCACTGGTGGCGAACCTTCGGCCTCCACTTGGATCCACTGTGAAGTTTAGAGGAAGGCAAACAATGGTTTAAGGATGTGAAGAACAAATTTTTTAAAAATGACTTGTTCTCTGTGATTTTCTATGTTTCTCTGGTGGTGAGCCTTCGGCACTCCCGATGTTTTGGACCACAACTCCCACAGTCCTTGGTCACTGGCAATCTAGGCTTGGAATTCTGGGAGCTGTGGTCCAAAACATTTGGAGTGCCAAATGTTCACCACCACTGCCCTATAAAAATAAGATGTGAAGCTAGCAAAAGATGGGGGGTTGGCTTACAGGAGGCCTCAAAAGACAGTATGCTGTGGAGCAAGATACATAAATAGTGGGAATGACAACAGCTTGTCTATGCTAGCTGGAGCATTCTGGGAGTTGTAGTCGTTGTAGTCCTTCCGAGCTCAGTGAAAGACAAGTAGAAAAATCAGAACTGGAAGGCCCTCAAGTTTACATGAACAATTTGCCCACCTGAACCTCTTGACATCTCGGACAGGTTTTTTAAAACAGAAGGACTTGTCAGAATCCTTGAAGAATAACTGCAAGTTAGGGTGTGGCTACACAGCAGAGTTGCTGTGAAGTCACACCCAGGAAGTCTGTTTCCCTGGGTTAATTCACTTCAGCCAGTCACAGAAGTCAGCACACAGAGAGAGGGGAGGGGGAGAGGCAGGGAGGGAGGGAGGAGGAAATCACCACACAGCATTGTTTGCAGATCGTTAACCATCTAAAATCATCCCCTCCCTACACCTGATGCTTGAGCCTGCTTCCTTCCCTCTTCCCTTTCTGATCTTGTCTGTTTCTTTTTTTTCTTTTAAAGGCTTGCTCCCTTAGTGCTAGGGCAGCTAAACGACTGAAGAAGGGAGCCAAGAATGAGAAATCAGCAAAGAGGAGGAAGTTATCAGTCTGCCTTGTTTCAAGATTGTTATGGCAGATCTGCTCTAACCAATGCTCCCTGCAAATCTGGACTTCCAACTCCTCCTCTTCCATGCTCTGGTTTTTTTTTACCCTCAACAAGCCTTTAAAAGAAAAAAGAAAAGAATTTTTTTATGGGAAGGGAAACAGAAAATAAGCAGACCCATGCAGCAGGTGTGGAGGGGAGGATTCAAAAGACAGCCATTTCTCCCTCTCCATTTCCTCTCACACAGTAGCTGCAACCAGGTTCAATGGCTTCATACAGGACAACTACAAACACTTCCACATTGGCTCAAGGCAATACCTGAACCAATGCAAATGCAAGAAGAAGGAGGAGGAGGAGGAGGAGGAGGAAGACGCACGAACAGCAGAGGAATTCTGGGGGGAAATTCCCAGCTGATTTGCATGGATTGGTACATCATGTAGATAATCGAAAATAATCTGAAGCTGGCAATACAAATTTTAGAAGGTTTCTTATATTATGCCACTGGAGTCACTCCCTTCGATTGGACAATCTGGACGTTGAGTCGTGGCAACTGGACTTCTTTTCTTGAGAGACTGAAATGTCTCGCTAATAATCCAAGCAGCTTTGTCAGTCTGAGGAAAGTTAGTGGTGAGTCCCCCATTTTAGAGTTCACCTTCATTTCACACACACACTGCTCTGAATAAGCTCATAAGTTGGACAAAGGCCTGAATAGGCTCGTTAGCTTGGAAATAGCCTGGATAGGTTCATAGGTGGACCATGATTTGAAAAGGCTCATTAGGTGGACAAAGGCCTAGGATGCGTGAAAGTCCCACCTATTACCAGGTGCTGTAGGCGCCTGGAGTAGGAACTGGCAAACCACTCCAGTATTCCTGCCAAGGAAACTCCATGGACATGGGATCACAAAGACTGCAACGACGCAACACACACACAGGCTAAAAATATCCTCACTGGATTTCCCCCCTTTTCCTTTTAGAATCTCGAATTTGCATGTGGTGGTGGTGGTGGTGGTGGTGTGCGTGCGTGCGTGCGTGCGTGTGTGTGTGTGTGTGTGTGTGTGTGTGTGGTGTCTTGGGGGATAGGAATGAAACTTCAATCACCGGGCAGCAAAGGCTTGCTGAGAAATTCTCAGCAGAAGTCAAATGTAGATGGATTCCAACTTAGCTCTAGAACTCTGCAGGAAAGACCGATAATTATGCGATCAGTGCATGCTTGGCAGGCATGTTCAACCGCATCCCCTCTAGATTAAAACAAAGGATTAAATCGGGCATGCCCAAACTTCGGCCCTCCAGATATTTTGAACCGCAACTCCCACAGTGCTTTGCCATTTGCAATCTAAGCTTAGAATTCTGGGAGTTGTGGTCCAAAACATCTGGAGGGCCGAAGTTTGGGCATGCCTGGATTAAATGATGGGTGTGAGGGGAGGGATGCCTGAAATTCCAGAGAGATCCTGCCAGGCAGAAAGCAGAATAGAAAACCATTCCAGTCTTGTATAAGGAAAAGAATTGCATTGATAAACTCGGCTTATATTCGAATATATACGGTATACTGTTATCGTGATGCAGAGTAAGCATTGCAACTGAGTGACTTTTGTATATATTTTTTTTCTGGTTCCATTATAATTTCAGTACACTAAGGGTTAACAGCAGGTTTAGAAGCTGGGTTTTATTTTATTTTATTTATTTATTATTGCACTTATTAACCATGCCAACTTTCCCAAAGGAACTCTGCACATTCTTTGTGGGCATTCCTTGTATTTTCCGAACCGATTGAGAACTACAGTATCATCTCGTCCGTGTCCAACTGGAGCCAACATACAGACAACAGAAGTCTTTCACCTCAGCATCTTGGCCTCATACTGTGCTGAACCATGACACTGGGTGTTTTATTTCGCCACCCAATGAATTACATTGCTTCAGACAATGAAAAGATATTGGGGGGGGGTTGAACAGATTTGTTGAGATAATTTTTGTCGCAGGCATTTTTTTTCTTGGTCTGTTAAGAAGGGGGGGAAAACCAACCCACAGCTTTGCAGGGTAAGTGGCAGAAACCTGGTGGGCGGGGGTGATGTTTGCAACATTTTAGATGATGATGTTATAAAATGCCGATTTTGTAAGTTTATATCTCTGTGAATTCAGCAACCCAGTGCGACTCCACGAGACGAAAACACCCCGTTTTGGTATGCAAGGGTTAACAAGAACTGAGATACTCAAAACACACATGACACATATGTCCACATTTTGTGTCATTAGCTCTTTTGCATTGTCACACTACCCTGTGCATTTGAGTCCCAAGAGTGGGCACAGCCGATGGCTAAAACGATTTTTTTAAAAATCCAAGCCGCTTAATTACACTTTCAATAGCTCAATCTTCCACTCATCTAAAATGTCATGAGCATTTGATTCCCTTCCTAGAAACATTTCTCTGTTCATCCCTGTGTACTCACTTTATGGTATTCCCAGTGCTCTGGAATATAACCTTCTGGGATATCAACCAGTTCAGCTTCACCTGGTGGGAGACAAAAAGGGCTCAAGATCTAGACACCTTCCAAAAATATCCTCATGAAAAGAGTGACAGGAGATGACCGTACGGGGCCAGTTACTGTAACGCTCTTTTGCTGAATGATGATTGCTGATTCAGAGGTTCTGATCCTGCTGTGCTCAGGAAGACCGGATCACCAGCAACTCCAGTCGTTCCCTACCATTTTGCAGTTCATATACCGCAGTCTCAGTATATTGCGGGACCACAGTATATGAAGGCAAGGGCCCCGGGGGCAAACTGCGTGGGCCTCCGATGGGCTTCCTGGGCCTGTCGGAGGCCCCAGAAGTGGTTTCTGGCAAACTGGAAGTCACTTCCAAAAAAAAGGAAGTACCCTTAGGATCAGCCAAAACCATTTCTGGGGACTCCGACAGGCCCTGGAAGCCCATCAGATGCCTGGTTGGGGCAGCGCCAGGCCTAAGACAAGTGTAGAGACCCAGACAGGCCCCCCACCCCCCACCCCAGTCCCGAACCAACCCAGCGTGTACATATCACAGATTTTCTTTTATCACGGGTCGGGTCAGGTCCCTAACCCCTGCGATAAATGGGGGATTACTGTATAATCATTAACTAGCAAAAGAAAAGGGGGTGTTGTTCAGTAGCAAAGCATCTGCTTTGCTTTAGGCAACTCGAGGCGTCTCTGGGTTGAGCTTTGAAACATTCTTTTTTGGGAGCTCCTGTCAGCCAGGGCAAAACGCTGCAAAAATATATATATGTAATTTTACTCTAAAAAAAAGGTGTGCCTCACCTTAATTTAGTGGGGGGAGAGTATTTTCCTTAAAAGGAATGCATGTGTGTTTAATTGAAATGACTTTCCGCTCCTTTCTAGTTTCATGGTGAGAGGCTAGCATGGGTCCTGGAGCCAGAAAAATGGACTTGAGTTGTCTGGTTTGCCCACTCCAGTTCTGGAGAGAAAAATGAGGGTTTTTAACCCAAATACAGCACATGCCTTATACTTCCTATGGCCAAATTTTATATCTACAGTGGTACCCCGACTTAAGAGCAGCTCGACTTAAGAGCAATTCGACTTAAGAGCAGAAAACTGTTGATGATTTAACTGCTGCCTTACAAATTTAGATTTAAGTCTGCTCGACTTACAAATATTATAATTTCCTGTAGTGTTATCCTTTTGAAGTTCAAGACCGGCAACCAGATCCAGTGTCACTAAAACAGGTGTTTTAGTGAAGAGATGAAATCTTGTTAAACAACTTTTTATATTAGCCAGGCTTAACCATCCGTCATAATACAGTATAATTTCCGAGAGGCAGAAATACTCACCGATAAAGATATTGACAAGCGTTATAAATGTAACTACTGGGATTCCAGTTAGAAGTATATAGAACATCTGTTTAAAGAGTGAAAAACAAGGAAAGAAATATTGTTATGTGTTAAAATATGCAGTAGCAGAAATAATCATTAAGTCAAATTAATCTTTAAGAACACAATACAAACACTGGGATATTGACTATGGAGATGTTTTCCTACCTGATGAATATGATCAGAATCCAAACTCGGTTTTCAGATAATATTACCTAAGCTATAAAATGATACATGTGGGGGGGGGACCAATTCTATCTCATTCATGGGAATGGTTCTCCCCCAAAGATCATTGGGTACATCCAGTTGAGAAATATAACTGGAAGGAAAACTGGGTAAAACCTTGTTGTCCTTGGTCTCCATAGATCAGATGATGTCAGCCAATGATGACCAACATACAAAGAAACGAGGTGTTGTTTAAGTCAGGCATCTGAAGAGGTAATAAAGGTAGATAGGGAAGAGTGGGTGTCATGTACTGCTGCTGCTACAGCAGTGGTTCCCAGCCTTGGGTAACTCAAGTGTTCCAGAACAGCTGTTTCCAGAACTTTCACGTCACTTGGTCAGGGTTTCTGGAGTTGCAGTTCAGGAACACATGGGCTGCCTGAGGCTGGGAACCACTGTGCAAGAGCAAATCCTGCAGCTGAAAAGAGAAGCCACTTACTTTAAAAAGCAAACAGTGGCTTATCTCTTCCTTAGACAGCATCTAAGCCAGGCATGTCCAAATTTCAGCCCTCTAGATGTTTTGGACCAAAACTCCCACAGTCCTTTGCCACTGGCAATCTAAGCTTAGAATTCTGGGAGTTGTGGTCCAAAACATCAGGAGGGCCGAAGTTTGGACATGCCTGGTCTAAGCACTGTAGGGGCGGAGTCTTTCCTGCATGGATACCAAGGCTGTGGGACTCTAATTTATGTCAGTCCCAGCCTGCCATCATAGTGGTGGCAGATAACAGGAATTCTCCTTCATCACTACTTCTAGCAGGCCTGAAGCTATCCAACTCTGCCCTCCCTCCCTCCCTCCCTCCCCAGAAGGATGCAAGCACATATTATTTACAATGAAATATTGTTCATGGCATTCGTGACCCATTTTAACGAAGAACTCTTCTGAACTCACCACCAAGGACTTGAACCGGTTGTCATAATATGCTGATGGCGTTATGACAAACATACGTTTCTCCCCGCTGCTGTGGCGCACTGAGACTGTAAAGTTAAGCAGATGCGTAAGTATGATCAAGTCGACATTTACCTCAGTCTGCAACTTAGAAAATGAAGGGCTCTATAATTACACACTCACTTTTAGCCTCCCCCCCTGCCCCCATATTCCGATACAGCTGAACATAATAATAGAATCATAGAGAACATAAGAACATAAGAAGAGCCATGCTGGATCAAGCCAAAGGCCCATCTAGTCCAGCTTCCTGTATCTCACAGTGGCCCCACCAAATGCGCACAAGACTAGATCTCTGTCTCCTGATAGCACTTCCCTGCGTTTGGCCCTTGAAGTACAGTGGACCCTCATATAACAAACAGCTTGCATAACATAAAATTTGTACAACATAAAAAATTCCAGATAGGGGAAATTTGCTTAACATAATCGCCTATGGGAAGAATCTGTACAACATAAAAATGGGATCACTCCGTTTTCAATGCATTCCTATGGGAATTTGTATAAAGGAAAATTTGCTTAACATGATTTCATTTGGAACGAATTAATTCCTTTATACAAGGTACCACTTGTACCATGGTTTTAAGCCTGCCTCGACCTCAAGGTCAACCTGCATGGAAGTTCCTGGGGCTCTCCGTCCCCCGCATCGCCCCGTCCAACCCGAAGGTCCCTACCGAGGACGCAGGAGCGACCGGCGGACAGCCCTGCCAGAGGGAGGCGGCTCCTGCCGCGACCGTAGCTGAGCAAGCCTCGGGCTCCCAAGGAGACCCCGGCCCGAAGAAGGAGGCTCATGGCCGCCATGTCTGGATCTGGCAAGCGTGGGCGGAGATGGCTTCGCCTAAGGCAAGGGCCTCGGGGACCGCCATCTTTGAAATGGTCAGGGCTCCCTGAAACGCGGATCATAGAGTGTGGGCGCTAGAACTAACGACAATAGTTTCCGGTTTCCTTTCGGGGTGGGTGAGGTGGCCGATGGATTTAGAAACAATAGAGGTGCTTATGAATACGTTCCACTGAGTTGGGAATAGTTTCCGGTTTCCTTTCGGGGTGGGTGAGGTGGCCGATGGATTTAGAAACAAATAGAGGTGCTTATGCATACGTTCCACTGAGTTGGGATTGGGTTGAGAAGGAGTCGTTCAGCATCTCGCTGAGACTTAACCTCCCCAAAAAGTCATTTTTAGTGACTCTTAAATAAAGTGCTTAAATAACAGGCCGTTTAGACTAAAATAAATAAATAAAAAGATGCCACAAAGTTTGTTTTGTTTTTGTCCTTATTTATGATGGAAGAAGCTTAGCTGTGTATTTGAAAACTTAAAAAGGACGATACAGTGCAGTAGTTGTAAAAAAAGTCGTGCCATTTCTAATGTGGCTCCCTTTCTTATTGAATATCAGACGAAAACGAAAGGAAAAAAAGGCAAAATCTTGTGGCATCTTAAAACTTAACTGCTATATTTTACTGTGAGCTTTCATGGATAAGTCCACTTTCTCAGACATAAGAGTCTGGAATCATAATTACTGTATATAATTATGATTTATTATTGAATAGCATTTACAGAGCAGAGAGAGAATTCCTAGTCCCCTGAGCAACTTGCCCTCTGAAGATGCAAGCCACAGAGTCTGGTGAAACCTCAGGAAGAAAAAGTTCCAGAACAAGGCCAAATAGCTCGAAAAACTCACAATAATTATCAGATCCCGGTCATGAAGCCTTCGAGAATAGCATGTAAACTTTAATCCTGGAAAAGGTAGTGTAGCCGCTTACATTAAAGGTGTGAAAAGAGATAGGAAGGGGAGATGCGAACAAGAAACATCAGGCATCTCAAGAGTAGAATTTTGGATGCAGCGGGGAGTGCAGCAAGGGACTGGGCGTTGCTATTACGTGAAGCCCGTTTGTTGTGTGGCCTCCTGGGTTGCAATTGGAAACCGGTGTCAGCCTCTCTTCCCTTCCAAGATGCCATGTTGCTCCCTCCACAAGTTTGCTATTTGGAAGGGTGGAAAGGGGCAGTATTTGCCTGGACCTTTGCATTAATAGAGCGAATCTTTGCGTATGTATTTAAAAGCTAAACAAAAAGCAAGTTCTACAAAAAATACAGCATGAGTTAACGCTGGAATTGCGCATTTTTGAGTGTCCTCTGCGGAGTTCTGAAAGCTGTCGTTTACAGACACAACAACCCTACACACAAAAATACGTCCCGCGCCATTTTAGACCAGAGCTTTCACCATAGAGTTGGCCAAAGCCGAGAGCGGCACCAACTCTGGGCCCGTCGTAGGGACTGGCAGCCAATGGCGGCTGTCAAGCACCACTTTCAAGTGCCGCTCTAGCTTTCGCCCCTTTCCCTCTATGGTCGAGGCCCTTGGAGCGCCGGCCGGGTCGACCCGCGGAGCATTGTGGGACACAGCGAGGTGTCATGGCGGTGGCCGGGCTTTGCAGGCGGTTTTCGGGGGTCTTGCATTTAAAGGCAGCGACTTGGGGGGCGTCGGTGGCCTCGCCGTGCAGGTGGGCAGAGGCCGACTGGGCAGGAGGGCATGCTCTGAGGGGCTGGAAAAGGTGCCTTCCGACAGAAAGAGTGAAGGGACAGAAGAACTTTTAATAAATGAATGGATAATCTAAATAGCTGTTTTGAGTTTTTTTCGGGCTGTTTGGCCGTGCTCTGGAGGAAAAGCTTCCGTAACACGGCCAAACAGCCCAAAAAAGTGCACAACAGCTCTCAGATCCCGGCTGTGGACGCCTTCGAGAATACAGTATACCCTTGTATAACAAACAGCTTGTATAACATAAAATTTGTACAACATAAAATATTCCGGAGATAGGGGAAATTTGCTTAACATAATCGCCTATGGGGAGAATCCGTACAACATAAAATGGGATTACTCCATTTTCAATGCATTCCTATGGGAATTTTTATAAAGGAAAATTTGCTAAACATAATTTCATTTGGAATGTATTAACTGTACGTCGATAATCTAAATATTTCCATAGTGTGGGCAATGTGTTTTCCTGGGGAAGAAATAAGCTGCAGTTGAAAACGCTGGGGTGTGTGTGTGTGTGTGTGTCTTTACTGTTTTGTTTTCAAAACGCTTCCCCCCCCCCTTGTTGCTTTTCAGAGCTGTCTTCGCCGACCTGCACAGGAATGGCCAGAAAGTCACACTGCTCCCTCCGTGTGCGTTATTCCACGCATCCCTGTCTAGACATGGGCTGGAGGAATTTTTTGATGACCCGAAAAACTGGGGGAAGCAAAAGGTCAAGTCGGGTAAGACACTCGGTTTGCTTCTGTTGTGACTAAATGGCCAGGCTCCCTTTGTGCAAGATGGGGCAGTGTTTTTAAAAAGTTTAGCTTGTGGTCAAGCGTTGGTGAGGTTGTGTGTCTTTCAGAGTCATTGCTCCACGTCCTGTACAAGTTTGCCTGCTTCGGAATTGTTTAAAAGGATTAAAGGGCTTATTTGATTTTATTTATTTTAAAATATATTCCTGCATGGAGCCGGGGGGTTGGAATTAATGGCCCTATAGGCCCCTTCCACCTTCACTGTTTTATGATTCTATGATTTGGTTTCACATGGCAGTGAAATCTAGTTGAATATCTTCCATATAGTTAGTTCCATTGTAATTGTATTTGCATTTTTTTTTTTACATCACCTTTTGTGTTTTAAGCCTTGTAGGTTTAGCAGGCAGTTTCAAGATACTTTTTAGTGGAGGCACTGTCTAGTCAACCTGATGGTGGTGGGTGGGCAAAGATTTCAGTGTGCAGAATTTGGTTCTTCCTTTTTCTAAGCCGTAGTACATGGTACAAGGAGACATGATACTGCTATTTGCTGAATAATGAGCAAATATGTCTGATCAATGCCTCAGTAGTAGTTCTCCTAGAAATTGGCAGACAGCATCTTGAATTTCACAAGGGAAAAGAAATAACATACAATATAAATAAATGTTTTTGTACTACTACTTAGTATATGAGGGGAGCTAACAAGAATTATAAGAAGAAACCAAGACTTGCAAATAACAGATAAATATGGAATTTAAAACAGCACCAAAAGTATAGTAGAACAAAAAGTGTGCTAAATTTCATACTTATTTGTCGCATGAGTGGATTTTATGGGGATGAAAGGTGACCACTGAATCACAGACTTTATAGAGTTTGACATACAAGTAATAGCCTTTCGACAGTTCTGTGAATATCTGCAGTTGCCTTGGTATTAGTCCATAAAATAATTGGCAATGTCCGTCTCCAAAAATACACCCGTAGTCTGTATATAAACAATAATTCTCTGAAATGTTTTTTGGTTTCTCCAGGGGATTCCTGGACAGTAGAACAGCTCCGAGGGAAAAGCAGTGAGGATTTGCATAAACTTTGGTTAGTATTTTTCATGCTGCATAGTACATATTTTTTTAAAGAGGAGGAACAACCTTATGGCAAAGAATTTTGAGAACATATAGGTCAATATTTCAGGGTCTACGTTATATTGTCCTTGTTATTGCCTTGTGACAATATAGGCTGAACTCTTACAATGGCTCAGAATGTTTTATTGTTCAGGGAACTAAAAGTTTGCAGTCCACATTCTATGAGGGAAGTATGTATTGTCAGCTTTGCTGCAACTAAAACTTAAAGCAGGACTACAGGGAAGCCCCAGGATACAGGGAAGCTAAAGGCAAGGAATAAAGCAAAATGTTCTTTTTATATACTGCCCCATAGCACTTCAAGCACTCTCTGGCCGGTTTACAATTTAATTATGCAGGCTACACATCCCCCACCCCCCACCAAACAAGCTGGGTACTCATTTTACCAACCTCGGAAGGATGGAAAGCTGAGTCAACCATGAGCCTGCTACCTGGGATTGAACCTCAGGTCCTGAGCATAGTTTTAGTTGCAGTGCAGGCATTTAACCACTGCTCCAGAAGTAAAGTATTACTTTTGGCTAATTACTTTTTGCCAGTTAAGTTTTTTTATTAATTACTTTCTCCTGACTAGCCTTACTACTCTTTTCTTAGCACACAGCCTTCAGAAGCATGAAGAGTAAATCTTAAATTGATGGAGTAAGGATAGGGGACAACAGAGGATGGAGGACATAGGAGAGAATTAGGAAAAAAAGAGGGAGTTGCGGAGAGACTGGAGATACTTAAGGTAATGAGGGCTGTGTGCTAAGAGAAGAGTGGTAAGGCTAGTCAGGAGAAAGTCATTAAAAAAACCAAACTGGAAAAAGTAATTCAGGAGAACGAAAAAGGCAAATTATTGCAGCACTATTGTTTGATTATGAGCTTTCATGGCTCACTGCTTCAGACCCAAGGAATATAAATGATAATTATCTCAGAACTGTAGTGCTGGAAGAGACCCTTATGGATCACTGAATCCAGCCCCTGTCAGGGAGGCACAGTGGGAAACCCAGCGTCAACCTCTGAACGGTCTAGTCCAGTGATAGCGAACCTATGGCACAGGTGCCAAAGAAGGCACTCAGAGCCCTTTCTGTGGGCACCTGACATCACCCCTTCATAGCCACCTGTATACAGGTTAAATTACTGTATGGGCACTTTGCAAAAAAATTAGTGGGCTTTGAATTGCAGTTTGGGCACTCGGTCTCTAAAAGGTTTGCCATCACTGGTCGAGTCGTTCTAAAGCACGCTCCCTAGGTTTGTCTCCTTGGGGGCGAGAGGGAAGTCCAGGTAAGGATCTAGAAAAGAAAGTGACAGTAGTTTTGTTAATGCAGGAACGGAACTGCCAATTATTAGGTCCTCGCCAGGGTGATAAACTATGCGCTAGGTAGACTTGGCTGTCATGGGAATACTTTAGAGCTGTTTACAGGACAGATGTCAAGAGTTTGTCAAAGGACACAACTCTTTTATACTTATCCCATAGCTCATACAGTATTGGGAGGAGGGGATGGGGTTAATTGCTTGAACGATGATTGGAATGCTGCTAAATGTGACTTTCGCTGTTCATGCATCATGGTGGCTTCGCAACTCAAAAGGGGCACTGAGGCTCAAGAAATACGTGGTGGCGTTTGGGAAGAATTTCACAAACAAGCTCCAAGTTAGCCATTCAATTATTTGGCTGCTGGATTTCATACAACCTACAGGAGAATGTTATTTGGCACCCGGGGGATGCCAGAATTACATAAATATTGGTTTGCTTGCCTTCATGTGGCATACATTGCCAAAGTCCTCACAAGCGATCTAACATTACCAGTATCTTTTGTGACATAGGTACGTCCTGCTAAAAGAACGAAACATGCTTCTAACGTTGGAGCAAGAAGCAAAACGCCAGACGGTGCCAATGCCAAGCCCAGAGCGATTAGACAAGGTAACTTGGAAAAGGGCATTTTTATTAAGTATATGGGATTCACAGCACTTCCAAGTGAAGCGCAGAATTTTTTCCAGAAAAAAAAATTAACTTCATCTCAAGCCAGTAAAGTGGATAGAGGGAGGCTCTTCTCCCTCTCACAAAATACCAGAACTAGGGGACATCCACTCAAATTGAGGGTTGGGAGAGAAAGAACAGACAAAAGAAAATATTTTTTCACCCAGCACATTGTTAGTCTGTGGAACTCCCTGCCACAGGATGCGGTGAAGGCATCTGGCCTGGATGCCTTCAAAAGGGGGTTGGACAGATTCCTGGAGGAAAAGTCTATCACAGGTTACAAACCATGATGGAGATGTGTCATCTCCAGGCTTAAAACCGGGGTACTTCAAGGGCCAGATGCAGGGGAGTGGTATCAGGAGACAGTCTTGTGCGCTGGCAGGCACATTTGGGAGGCCACTGTGAGACACAGGAAGCTGGACTAGATGGGCCTTTGGCCTGATCCAGCAGGGCTCTTTTTATGTTCTTAAGAAGCTGCTGCTTGTAAACTCAGCCAAGTTCTAGATCTCTTCTCAGCTTCCTCTGGCTTAACGTTACCTTGTAACTGCCACCGCGGAGATGGGCATAAACTGCCAAACCGGCATTTCATGCCAGTTCGTCTGTCCTACTCAACACTTCCCAGCCTCGCCTCCTCCAACAGGTGTGCCCACTCAAGGGCAGTGCCCGAAAGAGGCGGGGCAAAGAAGCCTGAGTGTTGCATCTGAGTGGGGACCTGCTGGTCTCCTATCTTTCACTACACAGTGGCTCTGGACTTTATGGTACAAACCACTGGGAACCTGGGGCAAGCTGCATTGAAACAGGTTTCTGTAGATTTCATTGTTCTTGTTCACACAAAGAAACTTCAATGTCTGTTGGCAATGCAGTACAACTGCACTGCAGTCTACTCTGCCATGGCAGTTGCTGGTAAGTGGAGAGCCCTGGGCTCAGCCCTGGAGCCTGTCGTAAGTTCTTCAGAGGCCCATGTTGCTCTTCTGTAATCTTCAGGTGAAAGAGTCCATGGAAAGAATGGATCTTGTTATTAAAGAAAGAGAAGATGCCTTGCGACTGCTACAGACTGGCCAGGAGAAGGAGAGACCTGGTGAATGGAGATACGACTTTCTGGGCCGCATTTTTTGGTACGCTACTGCCACTTCCTTGCAAAAAATAAGATAAATCACATGATGCATTACAACATTTTAGAACAAGGCAATATGTTACACATTTGGCCTGTATAAAAGGGGCCCATAAGGCCGTGGGTTCCACCCCCTGCTCACTGCAGGAGTACAAACCAACGGATTATCTGCCCGGTGGTTGTCTACATTTCTCTTGAATGCCTCCACGTGTTGGAACACTCGCCACCTCTCAAGGTATAGTGATGACTTGGTTTAAGAGTAACTTGGTTTAAGAGCATTTTGCAAGACAAGCAAACATTTATTCTAAATTTTGCCTTGCTCAACAACCAGTGTCTTGCAATACAAGTAACTGGAGCAGGTCACATGATCACAAGTCAGCCAACGGTGGCTGGTTCTCCCTCTTCCCTGCTGGATTGTGAGTGATTATCTGGAATGTTCCATCTCAGGCAGAGGTAGGAGAGACAGAAATTCCTGCACCAGCCAGGAATAGGCAGGTTAGGGTTTTTATTTTTCTTTATACTTACATTTATTTTGTTTTCAACAGCCTTATTTTTTTCAAACCATTTCTACTCTTAGGGCAGCTAGTCAAGTGTGTATAGGGCTACAAAATTGCACTTTATTATTGTCACATTAAACGTACAGAGTAAAATCCAGTTGCTAGTTCCAAGCAGAGTAGAGTCCGCAGCCAGGTACCTAAACCATGTTGAGGACATGGACTTCTAGCCAACTTTTGTGAGTTTTGGCATTTTGTGAGTACAGTATTTGGTCTATGGCACCCGAGAACAAATCATCTAAGTTTCCATTATTTCTTATGGTGAAATTTGCTTTGATCTAAGTGTTTTGGTTTACAAGCAAGTTTCCGGAATGAATTTTGCTCGTAAACCAAGGTATTACTGTAATAAGTTCCACTGCCATACTGTTTCAACAATTGTCTAGTCTTTGGGTAAAGGAAATAAATCTGTCAGGACAAATGAGTGCCATTGCTATCTGAGGAAATGATTGTCTACTAGAACCTCTTAATTTTAATTTTGGTGTCATTTACAGGTACACTTTCAGGGAATGGCCAATCCCATGGTACATGAACACGAGGCATAAAAAGAAACGATTCTACTATCTGCAAAATGTCAAACCTTTTCTCAGGTAAAAAACAACAAACCATCACAATGTAATTTTGATCTGCTCATCATAGGCACTGAGGTGGGGTAGAGGGGCAGCATTTGTGTTTCTTGTAACTTCCGGTGCTTTGTTCATCTCTTCCTGTAGGCTCAAATTGGAAAAATACCTGCACAGACAAGTCAGGAAGAGAGAACTGGAGAAAAAGAAGCGGAAGGTGTTACAGCAAAAATTCCCCCATCTTGCTGCAAAGTCTTAAGAGTTAACATGAGTTTGGCATTTAAGTCTGGCTGTTGCAATGTAAGGATGTGGCAGAAACCCTTTGCCTCGTGATGTGTTGGAAATAAATTGCTCCAGCCTTCTTGTGAAATACTGTTAACCTGTCCTTAAGGTACCACAAATTGTTTGGAGTGAAAACAAATGTCTTTTTTTATCCAGTTAGAGACAGGGATCAACTGTAGAACTGAAGGACAGCAGTAAGTGACTACGGATGAATCTGTCAGTAAATGAAGGGTGGGGATGCTGAATCAGAAATACAAAATTGTGTCTGAGCAGATGAAAAACATTTTTTCCTTCTCTGAATAAAAACATCTTGCATCCAACTACAGTCAGGATGTGTGCTTTTTCAAGATCAAGGGTAAGGCATGCAGGGACTAAAGGCATATCTAAGTTTAAGGGATTGGGTAAGCTTGCATCCTGCATCAGTCTTATGTCACTACTTGTAAGTTTAAAATCTCTTTAACTTACACTTCAAAGTTAATGTAATAAAATGAAGCTACCATGCATGTACTTGTTTTGGTTCTACACACAACAGTGAGCTAGCATCTTCATATTCAACGCTGCTCTTTCTAGGAGAAACATAAGAGGAGCCATGCTGGATCAGGCCAAAGGCCCATCTAGTCCAGCTTCCTGTATCTCACAGTGGCCCCACCAGATGCGTCCGAGAGCACACGAGACTAGATCTCTGTCTCTTCATACCACTCCCCTGCATCTGGCCCTTGAAGTACCCTGGTTTTAAGCCTGGAGATGACACATCTCCATCATGGTTTGTAACCTGTGATGGACTTTTCCTCCAGGAATCTGTCCAGCCCCCTTTTGAAGACATCCAGGGCAGATGCCATCACCACATCTTCTGGCAGGGAGTTTCACAGACTAAAAAATATTTTGTCTGTTCTCACTCTCCCAACCCTCAGTTTGAGTTGATGTCCACTAGTTCTGATATTTTGTGAGAGGGAGAACAGTGTCCCTCTACCCACTTGACTCATGCCCTGCATTATTTTGTATGTCTCAATCATACCCCCCAGGCGCCTTTTTTCCATGCTAAAGAGCCCCAAATGTTTAAGCCTTTCCTCATAAGGGAGGTCCCCCAGCCCAGTATTCATTTCAGTGGCTCTCTTTTGCACCTTTTCCAGTTCCACTATGTCTTTTTGATATAGGGTCATGGGGTTACAGTACCTTAACAAGGCAATGGCTTGGAGATTTATAGAGAAGCTCACCAATTTCAGGGGTTGTGCTTGTTATTAGAGTTTAAACCCCACTTTTTATACAATGCAATGAAATCAAGGTACAGTATCATATACGGCCAGCCAAATTGACCAAGTGTGAGTTACACTTACCCCTGATTTTAGTAGGGCTTGCCTAGTCAGTAGAAGTTTAATACATTTAATAAAAGTACAATAGATTCTGTAAAAGTTATATTTTTGCACCTATCTGTTCCATACCCATCCACAACATATGTGGGATGATACATTTCAGCTCATTTAATTGTACATTTGTAAATAAAGTCAGTCTATTTACATGGCTGCTCTAATAGCAGAATTCATAATGCTAGCTCTAAAATGCACAACACCAGAATACAGTATAATCAAATGGAGAAAATAGATATTTATAGTAAAATTATAAAATGTCTATATAAGAGTTCTTGTATGTTAGTCATACCATAATTGTAAATGAACATTTCTTTCAAAAGATGGTTTAGCTGGGGACTAGATTCTATCTGCTCTCCCCTTTTAGTGGGTTAAAGTATGCATGTGAATGCAGAGGAATTTGCATTTTTTTTAAATGGCCACACAGCTCTCTGCTTTTATTTCATTGGACTTATGATGATACCAAGATGACACATGGACTCTCAACATCAGCAGAACAGGATTGTACCCAATTGGCAATATTCCTTTTTCCTTAATCTGACCCCAATTGGCTATACCTAGTGGGTTTACTTAATTATACCTATATCCTCAAATGGAGCACAGGGGTTTTCTGACCAAATAGGAGGTGTGGGTGAGTGCACATGACCTATGTCCCTTTGGTTGAAGGAATGGGATGGTCTGCAGGAATGCAGAGAAATCGGTGATGGTTAATCAAACAAATAAGCCTTTAAAACAAACTAGAGGAATTTATTAAAGCCAATGTAACAAGGAAGACTAGTTTGAAAGCAGACATGTTTCTTTAAAATGTCACTGAAAGGCAAGAAATTACATCCATAATTCATAGTTTAGTTTCCAGGAGAAAAAGACCCTTTTTTGGCAGAAAATATATATTTATACAAAAAATTATAAAAAGTCTGTATAAGAGTTATTGCATTTACAAAGGATGCGGACATCCTTTTGTGACAGAGACAACTTGGCCTTTTAAAATAACGCCTATGGTTTGTTAAAAATCGAAGCTGGAGAATGCACAAAAGTATACACTTCTACAAAAAGAGACAACTTTCCTTCCTGAGTTATGCTAAAGCTATTGAATATTAAAAGCACTGGGGGAACATCGCTTCCTGAAGCACAACGGTTACGGGCACTTTCTTTCCACACACTGCTTCCCTCCTTCTTCATACTCTTGCTT